>OY293413.1:98735789-99335789 GCA_958502065.1 Chrysolina americana | reverse complement strand
CTTCCATTAGAAAGAGAACATACAGATTTGGAAAAATACGAAGATATATTGAAAAATTCTTAGTCTACTATAGAACCAAACAAAATTTCAATGTCAAAATATTTTATTACTCAACATATTCTCCTCTTGATTGAATACATTTATTATAGCGAACCTGCAACGTCTCTAGACCTTTCAAAAAAATGGTTCTTCTTGCTCTGCAAACCAGACCTCTACAGCTTTTATTACCTCCTCGTTGGAAGAAAATTTACGACCTTTTAAACTTTTTTTCAGTTGAGGAAAGAGATGATAGTCGGACGGAACCAAATCTGGTGAATAAGGGGGGGTGTTCTAGTAATTCAAACCCTTAACCACGATTTTTTTGCATGGCAACATGAGATTTGTGTGCAGAGGCGTTGTCCTGCAAAAACAAAACACCTTTGGATACCTTTTCGCGTGTTTTCTTTCAAATTTTTTCCCGTAGAGTGGTCAGTAATGTAATAGTAATCTTCAGTTATTGTTCTACTATCATCCAAAAATCAATCATGATTACTCCATGGCAATCCCAAAAAACAGAAGCAAGAACTTTTTCAGCAGATTTTTGGACACGAAACTTCTTAGGTATTGGAGAACTGGAGTGTCGCCATTCCATCGATTGTTGCTTTGTTTCTGGATCGTAGAAATGTACCCAAGTCTCATTCATAGTAACAATTCGGTTCAAGAAGTCTACATCGTTTTCAAATCGAGCACAGATCGAACGCGATGCTACTACCCTTGCACGCTTTTGGTCAACGTTCAAACATTTGGGGATCCATTTTGCAGCAATTTTTCTCATGTCCAAATTGACGTGAACTACATGATGAACGCGTTCGTATGAAATATTCAGTGCTTCAGATATCCGTTTCAGCCTCTTTTGAAGCTTGCAGTCCAATTACTGGGCACTGCCCTTATCACCTCAAAAAGATGGGTCAGAGAGTGACAGTTGCCACTATTGGGTCAAGAGGGTCACCTTTCCGGAAGTAGCATTATAAACGCTCCCAGAAAAATAAAAAAACTTCGCACGAAGTCTTAGAATCCCGGGTCTTGAATAGATGCAGGGTCACTCACAAAATCCTTACAGGTCGAGGTCCTTTCGAGGTTACAAAGCCTGCACGACTCCCCGACAATCTACAATAATGGCGAAAAGAAATAAAAACAAAAAAACATCAGATCGCCAGAAATAGCAATTCATTCTAAAGTGTTTTGCTAATGTTAGATCCTAGTTAGAATATCACCCTTTGATATGGAACCCACTTCAAGATTTTCCCAAAAAAAATCAATTGAAAGTATGCTGAGGAAGTTTTTGAAATACATTGTGATATAATGTAATGTTGTGGAAATAACTTTTTTATAAATGCCTTACTTTGGTGATAAAATTGTTATGATTTGATAGTAGTTGTAGACGAATTATAGTGTACAATTTATTGAGTAAATTAATAGATTTACTCAGTAATACTAATATCTTTAGTCTGGAGCTCTTTTATCTTTAATGACTTGCTAGCTCTGTTGGAAACGCCAAAGGACATGTAGATCTTTTTAACTACATGACGGTTGCTGTCTTGGATTACGTCTGCTTTTTGATGTCACAGTAATCATGAGCAATAAATAATAAAAAAATTAGATACCAAATTCGTCAGTTCACTTTCTTTAATGAAATTTTATTTAGATAGCAACTATAAAATTATCAATTTTATACCTTCTTGTTCTTATAATACTTGTTCTCAAAGAAAGCAACTTTATTTTCTTCAAACAAAATTTAATCAAATTCGCAAACCGTGGAGTGTGTGACACACCCCTTGGTCCCCTTGAACGTTCTGTAGTTCTATGATTCCATAGTGAGGTTAAGAGTTTTTCTTTCTTCTTGATTGCTAGTTTTTGCACTAAACTGTGTTCACGGGAGTATTTTATCGAAATATCTTTTTGAGTGAAGTGGTTTTTTCAAATACTTGTGAAATTTATGGAATAACTGGTGTGTTGTTATGATGAAGTTCGTCAATGGTCAACTTCCAAGGAATTCTGCTTTCAGCTGGGATTCTTCAATTATGAGGTACGTAGAGAGAAATGTTTTTTCGTTCTTTTATGGCATCTGGTTCTCATATAGATAAAATTCCGTTAACTAATAGCCACGTGATATTAACAAAATTTTTTTTGGAACTTACTTAGTTTGGCCTACTGAACAAAAAGTCCACATTGAAATTTTTGCGGCATCAAGTAATTTCAGGACTATTTTTGAGTGATGACTGGCATTTTTTAGGACATATTTCTACCACGAAAAACACTCAAAATTCACCCTTCTTCACACTAGCACAATATATACATCCCAATTCACCCTTCTTACGTTATTTCTTCATTGAAAATTGCATTGTTTTTCCAAAATTTCAACCTTCTTTTAAAAATTTTAAATTCAACAAATCTATGCGAAATGTTTAGTGAATTTATTCATGTCAGAGTGGTTACTTTGGATCTTTGCATATTTACAGGGCCAACTTTTCGATCCATATAACATTCCAGAAAAGCGACGTTGTCAGATCTTTTAAAACTTCTGCAAACCAAGTGAAAATATCATTTGTGTCGTGATCGATTCTATAATCTGTTATTCCTCAGATAATGATAACGAAAATATAATTTAGAAAATATCACGACACACATTTGAAAATAAGACACGTCAGTCTCATTTTATTGATTTGAAAGTAAGGCACGCTTTTGGTGTGTATGTAGCGGTAATTCTCAAAAATCAAGCATCATGATGTATTAATTATGACTGAGAGGGTGCAGAAAACAATACTGTACAATACCTTAATGAAGCAAAATTGAAACTAATGAGAAAGTCGATGTGAATATCATGAAATAAACGAGCTCCTCTCTATTTTAGCATCTCCACTTCCTCTTTTTCCCTAAGTGCTTCTTTCTCTAATATTCCTCTGCTAATTTGAGACTTGTTCGGATATTTTTGTTATAATCAAACGAAATGTTATTCCTGCGAGAAGGCTTTCACGACGTAAATTGAATTTCACTCGAAAATTATTCCTGAATACTCAGAAGATTTTCATCGTTTCGTTACCAAGAAAAATATTTCCAGGTTGAAAGTAATGATGGTAAACCCTTCTCAACTTACCCTAATGGAAAATAAAACGAAGTCAAAGTGCATTATACTGCATAAGAAAATATGCTCATTTTCAATTCCGGGAATTTTTAGCGGAAAGCAAGGAAGTTTTTGAGATTCATCAATAGAACACTAATTCAAAATATTGAAACAATAAAAATTACACATAGCATCCCAAACTTTGTAGCAGTAGTGTGGAATTTTGGTGAAATTGAGGAAAATATGTTGAATGTCGTAGCAGCCTATGTCTTTGGGTACACTCAATGAGTGTTTATAAGGGAGTTTTTTTATTATTATTATTATCTTTCTGCTACAAGAAATATCGAGAAGTTAATGTAATCAACGAGCTTTGTTAAAGATTCCAAATTTATGACACTATGCAATTCAACGAAAGTCTTTGATTGCATATCTCAATATATACCAATCAAAAAACTTAGTTACTATAGACTTATGTTAGTTATATGATGACAAATTTCCAAATTTATGCTTTTTTGACTGACTCTGAATTAAAAACTGTACAAATTGGACACTTTGGTGATAATTGCCTATTGATAGGGTATCTACCATCGTTTCTACGTTACAGCATGTTTTTCGAAAATGTGCATTTTCAATAAGTTGCTGTAACTTTTTTCGTGTCAAAAATGTCTTGAATGAAGCGAAGATTTGTATGAAGTGTATATAAATTTAATAATTATTGCAAAGCGCTTTCGACTTGCGTCATCTTTAGTGCTTACTAGTCAGGCAACAGGAAGTAGCAAAATATATACCATATATAACCAACGAAAAGACATGTTGGAAATTATAAGGCCATGTGGGATCAGTTCAACCAAAAATCCAAAGTGGAAAAAGTATTATCCATACTAACTATTTAGTTTTTTAGTATGATAAATAGTCAATCAACCATTGTAAAACTCTCAAGTTCTATGCTTTTTTCGAAACATTTTTCTCAACCAAGTGAAACATTTTGAGAAAATTACAATTCCGCGAAACAATTACAACCATGTAACTTCGAACCGGAGTATGCGAAGTGGACTTTCATACAGGGTATCAAAAAAGTATGTATTTGAAAATTTGTCAACATATGACCAACACCCTATGTAAAATATTTGGCTGAAACTCAGAATGTAGGTGTTAGAAATGTGCCCAAATCGAATAGGCTATGCACTATTTTGAGAAAAACACGCCTTATGGTCCTTCTTGAAAGTTCGGCCCATTTAGCAAAGCATAGTTGGTCTTCAAAGTAAGAATAATTCATATCTGTCAACATGTTTTAATAGAACTCGTCGAGTACAATACCTTGAAATTTAAATTTTTCAAAATCGGTCTATGAGTTCCAAAATAACAGGGTGTTGCTGTTTGAGATCGTACACACTGTATATGACACCTACTGAATGTTTGATATGTCGGTTTGAACAATCATTTTCAACTTCCGTATCGGTTGCAACACGTATGATTCCGGCAGTGCTCTCGCAATCGGTGATTACATACAGTGTCTTTCAAAAGTATCGGAACTGTCTCATTTTCCAGAAACGGCCCAAAGAAAATATATGAAAATTTCGACGGGGTGGTTTTGATGATGCCCAATTCAAAGGTGTTATCGGCAATGTTGCCAAATCAACAGTTTTTCAGATATTGAGGGTAACTTTTTCAAAAATCACAATCAGTTGAAATCTGATAATTGAAGACATAAGTTAGGACGGAGCGCTGAATTGATTGCAATGAAAATAAATAAGGTGTTCCATTTGAAAAAATTGAGTTACTCTCAATATCTGGAAACCAGTTGATTTGGCAACATTGCCGAAATCACCGTTGAATCGGGCATTATCAAAAACCACTCCGTCGAAATTTTCGTAAATTTCTCTGGGCCGTTTCTGAAATATGAGACCGTTCCGATACTTTTGAAAGATACTGTATATTGAAAATGAGATCGGCCCCAGAACAGTTCCCTGTGGTATCCCAAACTCGATAGGTAGCTCGTCACTGTGCTCATTTCAGATTCTCACATATTGTATGCTGTTCGAAATGAAGCTTTCAAAAATTTCGAAGTTTTTTCTCGTATTCCAATATCTGAGTGATTTTGAACTCATTAGCAACAATCTATATGATTTAAAATCTCCGAATCTTATCCGAATATGAGGGAAATCATTAAAGTAAACAGACTCGCTTCGTTAGCCCTCATTCATCTGTAAGCAATGTTTCAATACCTTATTGCTGAAATAAATTCCACCCCGAACTTTTCGAATTCTATGAACAAACATAATTTAAAGTGTGTATTTTATCATACACATAAACCATTGGAAATTATGTATTTTCGAGGAAAAGTTTCTCCAAGGAAAAGTTTAACTTCCTGATAACGCATAAAACTGTGATGAATGAACGCCGTGTTCAAACTTGAACTTTCCTGAGGTTTTCTCGCTTTACTTGTTCTTACTTAATTTTCACAAATGTACCTCATAAATTGTTGAGACGGCAGTGTACCCTCCCGCGGTATTATTTTAATCTGTTTATATATTCAGACACTTCGACGAAGTTCTGATTTTAACGGGAGCGCCTCGAAACTCTACTGACTTGGTATGAATATCCAAGAAAAGAAGTGCTGAATTGATAAAAGGATAACTGACTGTTTTTTCACTTGAATGCAAAATGCTTCTTTGTTATTGCCATAATTGCAAAATAACTACGAGATAACTAGGGATAATAGCCGAAGTGACAATTCACTACAGTTGATTGAAATAAGTAGAAGTAATATTTCACAAGTAGAAATATACTGGGTGACCATGAGGTGAGGTACGCCCTCCAATTTTTCTATACGCATATTTTGACTCCATTACCAAAAATTCACCACTTCCGGTTTAACCTGAAGTGACCCCAAACATTTTTGTTCAAATGATACCCTGTACAATTTTTTTCATTATCCGGAAGATTGTTCTTCAAAATTCAAAATCGGTTGAAAAATGGCGGAGATGCAGTTGACTGTTCAATCGAACAAAGTTGGCCATGAACATCAAGCTCATATCATCACAACTGACGAACGGCGTCAACATTTACGAGAGGAAGGTTCGAGATAAGACAGCTGAAAATTGAGTTTCTCATGTAATTGCACCAACCATATTTTCCAACAATTCCTCAAAACGGAGTAGTACCCATAAAGAAATGCTCACAACTGCCATTTCTCAAATTGCAACATACTATTTTCATATCGTCGTTTTGAAAAGTTATGAATTATCCAAATAATCGTTTAAAAAGTTTCGGAGAATTCTGAAAGGAATCGAAGATACGGGATGTTTCATTATGAGTGATTTGAAAATGGAATATTCTTAAACAGATGCGGCTGGAACCTACGAATGCTAAGCAAAAAATGAAATCTTTTCATTCAAGTAATCTAATAATTCACAATTTTTCAATACGACAATGTGTAAAGAGTATGTTGCGTACCTCACCTCGTGGTCACCCGGTATTATAAGTCAATGCATTTCCATTACACAACTGTTTTCCGACACTTACCACACCTCGTATAATTTCCACACAGCATCACCATTTGAATTACAGCATTACCCCTGATCTGTGTAGGTATTTATTCATTCATTGAAATGAAGAAATTATCCCACCTATTGTAAAACAAATGAGGTCATTCTCATGATATTTCGCCGCAGTGCTCTGCGATGCAAATGAAAAAATTTGAATATTACTCCGGTGATAATGAACATATTCCCCGTTCATTACAGACTCCTTCAACTGAAAAGCCAAGTAATAACGTCTTCGAGAGACAATAAAGCCATATTTCAAAGGAGTCGAACAACTCGTGATTATGTATTTTGTATAATACCCATTTTGTTTCCAATTCGGTTAGCAGCAAGCTTCATTTCTTATTCGGGGTCTTTCGACTGGCAACGATGGAGAACTTCAATTAGAGACGGCGACAAAGAAATAAAAAATGCTACTATCAAAGGACAAAGGGTTTTGTTCGGGTTATTTATCATAACAACTACTTCATTTGTTGTTTCGTTTAAGAAATAAAGGTTAAATATCGTATAATAGTAGACAAAGTGAAAGTTGCATTTGGATCTTGCGCCAGATTTTTTTTTACTGGAAATTAAGTAGATGAAAGATCTGTGGTTCATGAGCTCTCAAGTTTTCAGAGCGTGATTGTGTTTTTCGGCAACCTTCTGCAAAGTATCTACTTTCCGAACGCTTTCTAATTCACTCTGCTGGCCTTGTCTGGAAAGTACTTGATTCTCGGACTAGGCCAAGAAGTATTGCAGCTCTGTTTTCAATGCACTCAACAACTAAATAATCTAGATAGGTATGCTTTGGAAGAATGCAGTTTATCATTATTATAGCACTGAAATAACCACTTGCTTGTTGTTGTTGGCATTTTGATGTTCAGAAGATAACATGTTTCTAAAAAGATATGGCGAGAACGACAGACCCTTAAGACTGCAAAAACGGTAATCGATATTTCTAAATCATTCCTCAAAAGGCCACCAAAATTTCCCAAGTTTGAGAGGAATTTGAACTTCACCCTACGCTAGAAAAAGTTCGAGGAATGTTCACTTGGAGTCTTCACTTCAACCCAAATCTAACCGTTCTCGAGTTGATTTTGTTATGAAAATGCTGGGTTCAGTTGGACACAAAATAACATCAAAATGTATAAAAATCATTCCGTCGAAATTTGATTATGCATGAAAGACAATTTGGGCTATTGATTTCGATACAAATTGTTTCTCATCATTATCAATATGTTCAAAAATCATTGTCTATTTTTAATGATTTTAAACGAACATAACTTAATCATTTCAAATAGAACACCTTGTATTTTTTTGGTCTGAGGGATAGATAATTCAATAATCTTTCATTTCATGTTGGGATTCCCTATACCTATCCTAAATAGTTTTTCCGATATTGACTTTATCAAATAGTAGTTTTTTATCAATGCATTCTTTGAAAAAACAAAAATTTGATATGTCACACTTTTTTGAGCCACCGTGTAGACTGCTAAATAATTTTCTGTTGTAGCCTCAATGAATATATTATACATATCTAAACAGAGAAAAAATTAATGGTTTGGATTACAAGGATCGTATCGTATGGTGTGCCCCACCCTGTACGGATTCTGAGGAAATACTTTAAAAGGTTCAACTCGTATGTATTTCTAGAAAATTCACAATATTTGCTGACGACACCACCATACCATGGCATCATCGAATTTAATGTACTACACGAAATGATATCTTCTGACATGGTTCGATTCTCTTTGAATTCTAGAAAAATTAAAATTTTGTTTATGAAATATGCCTTTAGGAAGTAAACCGATAGAAAGCAAGAATTCAGCAAAGTTTTTGGGATCACTTTTGGACAGTTATTTGACATAAAATAAAATGAAAAATTGGCTTCTTTTTGTTATATTTCGAGAATAGTGTCGAACGAATTAGGATCTGCTGATGCAAATTCGATGTTTTTGCACTTATAGACTCTCATTTACACTACGGTATAGTTATCGGGGGGTATATAATAATCAATACTTTCAGTCAATATTTTGATATTTATTCATTGTAAAAGTAGGTATCCAATTAAGGCTAAATATTTATGTTTCATGATTACTTCCATCATGTTATTTGTTCATCAATCTTAACAAGAACAATAGTATATTGTGCAACGAGCATGGAATGACTGGTAATTCCATGCTCGTTGTACCCTACACTTTTTCTACGATCATATCGACATTTCACTACTCGCAAGCCTCACACTATATGACGAAGTTATTATAAATTATGAACTTCGATTATATTTTTCAAATCATATATTACTATTCAACGTTAGTTTATTTATTATTTACAATATTAAATGTTAGGTTTTCACAATGACTGACAGTTATATTTTGACTTTCATTAGTTTCAATTTTCACAGTTGAATTTTTCTGACTTTGTATTTAAATTATTTATATACGAACATGAAGAAGTTATAATAGTTTTGCAAATTCAAGAATAATAAAATTTAGATGAATTTGACTTGGAAAACGGTGACTCCGACTCACTTCACATTACTTAAAATAAAAAATATATTGTTCGAAAAGCTTAAGAATCCATTCCTAAACCGTCAGATATTTCGTTAGCAGATAAGTGCCGCGCGGAGTTAAACCGTCAAAAACTTTTTCCGAAACTTCGCCTGAAGCGAAAGTTTTTATTTCGAAAAGGGAATACATAAATGACGACCATTTTTCTGGTGGGGGTTTGACGTCTAATGCGAACGTTTCATCAGAACGATAACCAAATTAGTTTCGTTATAGGAGCGTTCGCTTAAATATTGACGGTTGTTTCAGATAATTCCCCAGAAGGTTCTAACCGAACATAGGGATAAAAGGGATTACTAAGCAGTGGAAGTTTTAATTGTTTCTCGGGTCTGCCAATGAAAGAAAGGAGCTTGTTACGGAACTGAGAGCGATTATTTCAATCATTAAAAATCTTAGATGGTATTAGAATTCAAATTTCAGGAGTTCGTTTCGTTTTGATCATAAAAAGAGACGAAAAAATTATATTGGGACTCGTTGCGCATTACACAATTCTCCTTGTAAAGCTTTCTGGTTATAGTTTATATTTTATTCAACACATGACATTATTAATGACATTTCACACAAGTGATCTATCAAATAACACACGAGTGTGTTTTAATCCATAACTCACTAGTGAAAATTTTTCCCGAAACTAAAAAACTTTCAAACATTCAGTATCATTCAATATTTGAGAAGTCTCTATTTGAATTAAATAGTCTGTGATTCTTGTAGATGTGAAAAATTCTTTCTAGATTTACTCTAGCTTGAAGAAAATTTCCTTTTGAATCAAAAATGTATTTGGATTTCCATCATTCTGAAGCGATTGGCGTTAGCAGAATTGCCTTTCGAATTTTTTCGATTTTTCGAGTTATTTTTTTTACGTCTATTGACTATTGACAAACAATCAACAATTTTATCATTCTGAATCGATTGGCGTACGCAGAATTGCTCTATCATTAACCGTTCTCGAGTTGAAAAATTCAATTGGAGATGAAAGGAGTCTTTTTTGACGCTTTACTCCTTTTATATGCCAAACCTTGCATCTGAGCATACTTAAATCATATATTTTCAGAATCATCATGAAATTTTGCGTATATAGTGCCAATTTCAAGTAGATCTATAGATTTTGTATGTTTCATGAATTCTAGGGGTCTACCCCTTTGGATTTTTTCCGGTTTTTTGCGTTATTTTTTTTCTCGTCGATTGAATCACCATTAACAGAGTTTACTAATTTTATCATTCTGAATCGATTGGCGTTCGCAGAATTGCTATATCTTCAACCGTTCTCGAGTTGAAGAATTCATTTGGAGTTGAAAGGAGTCTTTTCTGACGCTTTGCTCCTCCTGTATGCCAAACCCAGCATCTGAGCATACTTAAATCATATATTTTCAGAATCATCATGAAATTTTGCGTATATAGTGCCAATTTCAAGTGGATTTATAGATTTTGTATTTTTCATGATTTTTAGGGGTCTACCCCCTTTGGACTTTTTCCGGTTTTTTGCGTAATTTTTTTTCTCGTCGATTGAATCACCATTAACAGAGTTTACTAATTTTATCATTCTAAATCGATTGGCGTTCGCAGAATTGCTCTATCTTTAACCGTTCTCGAGTTGAAAAATTCATTTGGAGTTGAAAGGAGTCTTTTCTGACACTTTACTCCTTCTGTATGCCAAACCTTGCATCTGAGCACACTTAAATCATATATTTTCAGAATCAGCATGAAATTTTGGGTATATAATGCCAATTTTAAGTGGATTTATAGATTTTGTATTATTTGGAATTTTTACGGTTTTTTGCGTTATTTTTTTTCAGGTCGATTGAATCATCATTAACAGAGCTTACTAATTTTATCATTCTGAATCGATTGGCGTTCGCAGAATTGCTATATCTTCAACCGTTCTCGAGTTGAAGAATTCATTTGGAGTTGAAAGGAGTCTTTTCCGACGCTTTGCTCCTCCTGTATGCCAAACCTAGCATCTGAGCATACTTAAATCATATATTTTCAGAATCAGCATGAAATTTTGCGTATATAGTGCCAATTTCTAGTGGATTTATAGATTTTGTATTTTTCATGATTTCTAGGGGTCTACCCCTTTGGACTTTTTCCGGTTTTTTGCGTAATTTTTTTTCTCGTCGATTGAATCATCATTAACAGAGTTTACTAATTTTATCATTCTGAATCGATTGGCGTTCGCAGAATTGCTATATCTTCAACCGTTCTCGAGTTGAAGAATTCATTTGGAGTTGAAAGGAGTCTTTTCTGACGCTTTGCTCCTCCTGTATGCCAAACCTAGCATCTGAGCATACTTAAATCATATATTTTCAGAATCATCATGAAATTTTGCATATATAGTGCCAATTTCAAGTGGATCTATAGATTTTGTATTTTTCATGAATTCTAGGGGTCTACCCCTTTGGACTTTTTCCGGTTTTTTGCGTAATTTTTTTTCTCGTCGATTGAATCACCATTAACAGAGTTTACTAATTTTATCATTCTGAATCGCGTGGCATTCGCAGAATTGCTATATGTTCAACCGTTCTCGAGTTGAAGAATTCATTTGGAGTTGAAAGGAGTCTTTTCTGACGCTTTGCTCCTCCTGTATGCCAAACCTAGCATCTGAGCATACTTAAATCATATATTTTCAGAATCAGCATGAAATTTTGCGTATATAGTGCCAATTTCAAGTGGATTTATAGATTTTGTATTTTTCATGATTTCTAGGGGTCTACCCCTTTGGACTTTTTCCGGTTTTTTGCGTTATTTTTTTCTCGTCGATTGAATCATCATTAACAGAGTTTACTAATTTTATCATTCTGAATCGATTGGCGTTCGCAGAATTGCTATATCTTCAACCGTTCTCGAGTTGCAGAATTCATTTGGAGTTGAAAGGAGTCTTTTCTGACGCTTTGCTCCTCCTGTATGCCAAACCTAGCATCTGAGCATACTTAAATCATATATTTTCAGAATCATCATGAAATTTTGCATATATAGTGCCAATTTCAAGTGGATCTATAAATTTTGTATTTTTCATGAATTCTAGGGGTCTACCCCTTTGGACTTTTTCCGGTTTTTTGCGTAATTTTTTTTCTCGTCGATTGAATCACCATTAACAGAGTTTACTAATTTTATCATTCTAAATCGATTGGCGTTCGCAGAATTGCTCTATCTTTAACCGTTCTCGAGTTGAAAAATTCATTTGGAGTTGAAAGGAGTCTTTTCTGACACTTTACTCCTTCTGTATGCCAAACCTTGCATCTGAGCACACTTAAATCATATATTTTCAGAATCAGCATGAAATTTTGGGTATATAATGCCAATTTTAAGTGGATTTATAGATTTTGTATTATTTGGAATTTTTACGGTTTTTTGCGTTATTTTTTTTCAGGTCGATTGAATCATCATTAACAGAGCTTACTAATTTTATCATTCTGAATCGATTGGCGTTCGCAGAATTGCTATATCTTCAACCGTTCTCGAGTTGAAGAATTCATTTGGAGTTGAAAGGAGTCTTTTCCGACGCTTTGCTCCTCCTGTATGCCAAACCTAGCATCTGAGCATACTTAAATCATATATTTTCAGAATCAGCATGAAATTTTGCGTATATAGTGCCAATTTCTAGTGGATTTATAGATTTTGTATTTTTCATGATTTCTAGGGGTCTACCCCTTTGGACTTTTTCCGGTTTTTTGCGTTATTTTTTTCTCGTCGATTGAATCATCATTAACAGAGTTTACTAATTTTATCATTCTGAATCGATTGGCGTTCGCAGAATTGCTATATCTTCAACCGTTCTCGAGTTGAAGAATTCATTTGGAGTTGAAAGGAGTCTTTTCTGACGCTTTGCTCCTCCTGTATGCCAAACCTAGCATCTGAGCATACTTAAATCATATATTTTCAGAATCATCATGAAATTTTGCATATATAGTGCCAATTTCAAGTGGATCTATAGATTTTGTATTTTTCATGAATTCTAGGGGTCTACCCCTTTGGACTTTTTCCGGTTTTTTGCGTAATTTTTTTTCTCGTCGATTGAATCACCATTAACAGAGTTTACTAATTTTATCATTCTGAATCGCGTGGCATTCGCAGAATTGCTATATGTTCAACCGTTCTCGAGTTGAAGAATTCATTTGGAGTTGAAAGGAGTCTTTTCTGACGCTTTGCTCCTCCTGTATGCCAAACCTAGCATCTGAGCATACTTAAATCATATATTTTCAGAATCAGCATGAAATTTTGCGTATATAGTGCCAATTTCAAGTGGATTTATAGATTTTGTATTTTTCATGATTTCTAGGGGTCTACCCCTTTGGACTTTTTCCGGTTTTTTGCGTTATTTTTTTCTCGTCGATTGAATCATCATTAACAGAGTTTACTAATTTTATCATTCTGAATCGATTGGCGTTCGCAGAATTGCTATATCTTCAACCGTTCTCGAGTTGCAGAATTCATTTGGAGTTGAAAGGAGTCTTTTCTGACGCTTTGCTCCTCCTGTATGCCAAACCTAGCATCTGAGCATACTTAAATCATATATTTTCAGAATCATCATGAAATTTTGCATATATAGTGCCAATTTCAAGTGGATCTATAAATTTTGTATTTTTCATGAATTCTAGGGGTCTACCCCTTTGGACTTTTTCCGGTTTTTTGCGTAATTTTTTTTCTCGTCGATTGAATCACCATTAACAGAGTTTACTAATTTTATCATTCTAAATCGATTGGCGTTCGCAGAATTGCTCTATCTTTAACCGTTCTCGAGTTGAAAAATTCATTTGGAGTTGAAAGGAGTCTTTTCTGACACTTTACTCCTTCTGTATGCCAAACCTTGCATCTGAGCACACTTAAATCATATATTTTCAGAATCAGCATGAAATTTTGGGTATATAATGCCAATTTTAAGTGGATTTATAGATTTTGTATTATTTGGACTTTTTACGGTTTTTTGCGTTATTTTTTTTTCAGGTCGATTGAATCATCATTAACAGAGCTTACTAATTTTATCATTCTGAATCGATTGGCGTTCGCAGAATTGCTATATCTTCAACCGTTCTCGAGTTGAAGAATTCATTTGGAGTTGAAAGGAGTCTTTTCCGACGCTTTGCTCCTCCTGTATGCCAAACCTAGCATCTGAGCATACTTAAATCATATATTTTCAGAATCAGCATGAAATTTTGCGTATATAGTGCCAATTTCTAGTGGATTTATAGATTTTGTATTTTTCATGATTTCTAGGGGTCTACCCCTTTGGACTTTTTCCGGTTTTTTGCATTATTTTTTTTCTCGTCGATTGAATCACCATTAACAGAGTTTACTAATTTTATCATTCTGAATCGCGTGGCATTCGCAGAATTGCTATATGTTCAACCGTTCTCGAGTTGAAGAATTCATTTGGAGTTGAAAGGAGTCTTTTCTGACGCTTTGCTCCTCCTGTATGCCAAACCTAGCATCTGAGCATACTTAAATCATATATTTTCAGAATCAGCATGAAATTTTGCGTATATAGTGCCAATTTCAAGTGGATTTATAGATTTTGTATTTTTCATGATTTCTAGGGGTCTACCCCTTTGGACTTTTTCCGGTTTTTTGCGTTATTTTTTTCTCGTCGATTGAATCATCATTAACAGAGTTTACTAATTTTATCATTCTGAATCGATTGGCGTTCGCAGAATTGCTATATCTTCAACCGTTCTCGAGTTGCAGAATTCATTTGGAGTTGAAAGGAGTCTTTTCTGACGCTTTGCTCCTCCTGTATGCCAAACCTAGCATCTGAGCATACTTAAATCATATATTTTCAGAATCATCATGAAATTTTGCATATATAGTGCCAATTTCAAGTGGATCTATAAATTTTGTATTTTTCATGAATTCTAGGGGTCTACCCCTTTGGACTTTTTCCGGTTTTTTGCGTAATTTTTTTTCTCGTCGATTGAATCACCATTAACAGAGTTTACTAATTTTATCATTCTAAATCGATTGGCGTTCGCAGAATTGCTCTATCTTTAACCGTTCTCGAGTTGAAAAATTCATTTGGAGTTGAAAGGAGTCTTTTCTGACACTTTACTCCTTCTGTATGCCAAACCTTGCATCTGAGCACACTTAAATCATATATTTTCAGAATCAGCATGAAATTTTGGGTATATAATGCCAATTTTAAGTGGATTTATAGATTTTGTATTATTTGGACTTTTTACGGTTTTTTGCGTTATTTTTTTTTCAGGTCGATTGAATCATCATTAACAGAGCTTACTAATTTTAACATTCTGAATCGATTGGCGTTCGCAGAATTGCTATATCTTCAACCGTTCTCGAGTTGAAGAATTCATTTGGAGTTGAAAGGAGTCTTTTCCGACGCTTTGCTCCTCCTGTATGCCAAACCTAGCATCTGAGCATACTTAAATCATATATTTTCAGAATCAGCATGAAATTTTGCGTATATAGTGCCAATTTCTAGTGGATTTATAGATTTTGTATTTTTCATGATTTCTAGGGGTCTACCCCTTTGGACTTTTTCCGGTTTTTTGCATTATTTTTTTTCTCGTCGATTGAATCATCATTAACAGAGTTTACTAATTTTATCATTCTGAATCGATTGGCGTTCGCAGAATTGCTATATCTTCAACCGTTCTCGAATTGAAGAATTCATTTGGAGTTGAAAGGAGTCTTTTCTGACGTTTTGCTCCTCCTGTATGCCAAACCTAGGATCTGAGCATACTTAAATCATATATTTTCAGAATCAGCATGAAATTTTGCGTATATAGTGCCAATTTCTAGTGGATTTATAGATTTTGTATTTTTCATGATTTCTAGGGGTCTACCCCTTTGGACTTTTTCCGGTTTTTTGCGTTATTTTTTTCTCGTCGATTGAATCATCATTAACAGAGTTTACTAATTTTATCATTCTGAATCGATTGGCGTTCGCAGAATTGCTATATCTTCAACCGTTCTCGAATTGAAGAATTCATTTGGAGTTGAAAGGAGTCTTTTCTGACGCTTTGCTCCTCCTGTATGCCAAACCTAGCATCTGAGCATACTTAAATCATATATTTTCAGAATCATCATGAAATTTTGCATATATAGTGCCAATTTCAAGTGGATCTATAGATTTTGTATTTTTCATGAATTCTAGGGGTCTACCCCTTTGGACTTTTTCCGGTTTTTTGCGTAATTTTTTTTCTCGTCGATTGAATCACCATTAACAGAGTTTACTAATTTTATCATTCTAAATCGATTGGCGTTCGCAGAATTGCTATATCTTCAACCGTTCTCGAGTTGAAGAATTCATTTGGAGTTGAAAGGAGTCTTTTCTGACGTTTTGCTCCTCCTGTATGCCAAACCTAGGATCTGAGCATACTTAAATCATATATTTTCAGAATTAGCATGAAATTTTGCGTATATAGTGCCAATTTCAAGTGGATTTATAGATTTTGTATTTTTCATGATTTCTAGGGGTCTACCCCTTTGGACTTTTTCCGGTTTTTTGCTTTATTTTTTTCTCGTCGATTGAATCATCATTAACAGAGTTTACTAATTTTATCATTCTGAATCGATTGGCGTTCGCAGAATTGCTATATCTTCAACCGTTCTCGAGTTGAAGAATTCATTTGGAGTTGAAAGGAGTCTTTTCTGACGCTTTGCTCCTCCTGTATGCCAAACCTAGCATCTGAGCATACTTAAATCATATATTTTCAGAATCATCATGAAATTTTGCATATATAGTGCCAATTTCAAGTGGATCTATAAATTTTGTATTTTTCATGAATTCTAGGGGTCTACCCCTTTGGACTTTTTCCGGTTTTTTGCGTAATTTTTTTTCTCGTCGATTGAATCACCATTAACAGAGTTTACTAATTTTATCATTCTAAATCGATTGGCGTTCGCAGAATTGCTCTATCTTTAACCGTTCTCGAGTTGAAAAATTCATTTGGAGTTGAAAGGAGTCTTTTCTGACACTTTACTCCTTCTGTATGCCAAACCTTGCATCTGAGCACACTTAAATCATATATTTTCAGAATCAGCATGAAATTTTGGGTATATAATGCCAATTTTAAGTGGATTTATAGATTTTGTATTATTTGGACTTTTTACGGTTTTTTGCGTTATTTTTTTTTCAAGTCGATTGAATCATCATTAACAGAGCTTACTAATTTTAACATTCTGAATCGATTGGCGTTCGCAGAATTGCTATATCTTCAACCGTTCTCGAGTTGAAGAATTCATTTGGAGTTGAAAGGAGTCTTTTCTGACGCTTTGCTCCTCCTGTATGCCAAACCTAGCATCTGAGCATACTTAAATCATATATTTTCAGAATCATCATGAAATTTTGCGTATATAGTGCCAATTTCAAGTGGATCTATAGATTTTGTATTTTTCATGAATTCTAGGGGTCTACCCCTTTGGACTTTTTCCGGTTTTTTGCGTAATTTTTTTTCTCGTCGATTGAATCACCATTAACAGAGTTTACTAATTTTATCATTCTAAATCGATTGGCGTTCGCAGAATTGCTATATCTTCAACCGTTCTCGAGTTGAAGAATTCATTTGGAGTTGAAAGGAGTCTTTTCTGACGTTTTGCTCCTCCTGTATGCCAAACCTAGGATCTGAGCATACTTAAATCATATATTTTCAGAATCAGCATGAAATTTTGCGTATATAGTGCCAATTTCAAGTGGATTTATAGATTTTGTATTTTTCATGATTTCTAGGGGTCTACCCCTTTGGACTTTTTCCGGTTTTTTGCTTTATTTTTTTCTCGTCGATTGAATCATCATTAACAGAGTTTACTAATTTTATCATTCTGAATCGATTGGCGTTCGCAGAATTGCTATATCTTCAACCGTTCTCGAGTTGAAGAATTCATTTGGAGTTGAAAGGAGTCTTTTCTGACGCTTTGCTCCTCCTGTATGCCAAACCTAGCATCTGAGCATACTTAAATCATATATTTTCAGAATCATCATGAAATTTTGCATATATAGTGCCAATTTCAAGTGGATCTATAGATTTTGTATTTTTCATGAATTCTAGGGGTCTACCCCTTTGGACTTTTTCCGGTTTTTTGCGTAATTTTTTTTCTCGTCGATTGAATCACCATTAACAGAGTTTACTAATTTTATCATTCTAAATCGATTGGCGTTCGCAGAATTGCTATATCTTTAACCGTTCTCGAGTTGAAAAATTCATTTGGAGTTGAAAGGAGTCTTTTCTGACGCTTTACTCCTTCTGTATGCCAAACCTTGCATCTGAGCATACCTTAAACATATATTTTCAGAATCATCATGAAATTTTGGGTATATAATGCCAATTTCAAGTGGATTTATAAATTTTGTATTATTTGGACTTTTTACGGTTTTTTGCGTTATTTTTTTTTCAGGTCGATTGAATCATCATTAACAGAGTTTACTAATTTTATCATTCTGAATCGTTTGGCGTTCGCAGAATTGCTATATCTTCAACCGTTCTCGAGTTGAAGAATTCATTTGGAGTTGAAAGGAGTCTTTTCTGACGCTTTGCTCCTCCTGTATGCCAAACCTAGCATCTGAGCATACTTAAATCATATATTTTCAGAATCATCATGAAATTTTGCGTATATAGTGCCAATTTCAAGTGGATCTATAGATTTTGTATTTTTCATGAATTCTAGGGGTCTACCCCTTTGGACTTTTTCCGGTGTTTTGCGTAATTTTTTTTCTCGTCGATTGAATCATCATAAACAGAGTTTACTAATTTTATCACTCTGAATCGATTGGCGTTCGCAGAATTGCTATATCTTCAACCGTTCTCGAGTTGAAGAATTCATTTGGAGTTGAAAGGAGTCTTTTCTGACGCTTTGCTCCTCCTTTATGCCAAACCTAACATCTGAGCATACTTAAATCATATATTTTCAGAATCATCATGAAATTTTGCGTATATAGTGGCAATTTCAAGTGGATCTATAGATTTTGTATTTTTCATGAATTCTAGGGGTCTACCCCTTTGGACTTTTTCCGGTTTTTTGCATTATTTTTTTTCACGTCGATTGAATCACCATTAACAGAGTATACTAATTTTATCATTCTGAATCGATTGGCGTTCGCAGAATTGCTCTATCTTCAACCTTTATCGAGTTGAAAATCTGATTTGGATTTGAAAGGTTCATTCCCCTTCCATATTTTTTTCTACTCCGTTGATATGCCTCTCTTGTACCTGAGCTCACTTAAATCATAAATTTTCAGAAGCGCATGAAAAAAATGTGTTTATATTGCAAATTGCCAAGTGAATCTCATGAATACGTATTTTATCATGAAATATTTGACGTTTTACACCTTCTGTATGTCAAACCTTGTATCTGGGCATGCACAAATCATATATTTATCAGAATCAGCATGAAGTTTTTCGTATTTAGTGCAAATTTCAACCGATTCTGAAGTTTTTGTATTTTTCGTACATTTTTTAAATATTGGTGGACGCACCCGGCGCACCCGCCAAAAATTAAAATAATTTCAATGGACTACTTTTGAATGTAACTTTGGTGAAAAATTTCCCAGAAATGAAACTAACCGAAAAATCCCTACAATATTCCAATTTTTCGTAGGAAAATCAATAAGTTTTAGTAATTCAGTAATTATCGAATTCACCAAAACTTCGAATCTTTTTAAGCGAATTTTATTTTTTTTTGCATCGTTTCTAAATTCACATATTATTCAATTTTCATAGTTCTCATTCGATTGGTGTTAGCAGAATTGCTCAAACCTCAATCTTTCACAAGTTGAAAGGTTAATCTGGCATTGAGAAGGCTCATTGACCTCACCAAAATTGAATTATGGAATAAAATTGTAGTTCTATCTCTGGAGTTCATTTAGGCGTTCAAAATACATAATTCAAAAATGCCTGGGCACAAAAGTAGATATTTCACCCCATGGCCGAAAGTTAAATCTTCCACTTGTGACATTTAGTCACAAAAATTTTGTGTCGTTTGCGGTTAAAATGATATTAACGCACATAATTTCGTGGATATAGAGGAGCACACACCCACTTCAAAATTGGAGTGTTTGTTAATTATTATAATATCCCATCCTCTGCAACTTCTGCACCCCGAAGGAACAATTAGTTCGGAATATAACAACTGTTTTCCACGAGCCCCTTTATCCAAGTCGACTTCCGCAGCAATAGGAAACCTACTAATATGCTAATGATGTCTACGAGACAATTCTCATCTGAAACTAACAGATATAACGAATAGGCATGACATAACAATAATTTTCAAGATACTTTGATGAAAGGAGAGATGGTGTCATTATAATAATTGTCACTGTGGAGTTTGGATCGCAGTTTGCAAGAAGAGAGGGTGGAACTTCTCTGTAAATTTTGAGAGGGAATTCCGGATGTGGTCAAGAACGGTATTCGGTTTTGTAACTTGCCCGAATTATTTGTAGTTTCAGTTCGAAGTGGAAATTAGAAGGATTAGTCGAAATTTGACCGTACATCAAAGAGGTTGTGAGCTATCGATTTCAATGCAACTGGTTTCTGAACATTATACAGTTTGTTCAAAAATTCCGGATAAATCAAAAAAGAATACCTTCAGTAGCTAAATACAGAACAGTTTCAAGGTGCTGAAGACATGGCATTATTCCCTTATTTTGTGAAACTCTGAATGAATTGAGAGGGAAAGTGTAGGATATAGAGTGAAAAAATCGAAAGTATTCACGAAAGAGCAGAGTGAATTTATTCGTACTACCCCAGACGACACATTTTTG
The DNA here is from genome assembly GCA_958502065.1 of Chrysolina americana. Classification (NCBI taxonomy): domain Eukaryota; kingdom Metazoa; phylum Arthropoda; class Insecta; order Coleoptera; family Chrysomelidae; genus Chrysolina; species Chrysolina americana. Next base: position 99,314,891 of record OY293413.1, on the reverse strand, counting down.
GTGATTAAAGTAGCCTTTTCAATTGGAATTGGTGGAGCTTGCAGAATCAATGAATTAAAAAAAATGCATTGCAATCCTCACACTCAAGTTTGTAGACCTCAGACTTCTTGAATTTATCCTTAAGCTTTTATTTCCTCTGTATTTATCAGTTATGATGAATTTACACGTATTAGATGCCACCACGACAGAACAGGGATCTACGGTTTTATAAAGAAAATAACGTATTACATTTTATAACTAATGTATTATGTCTTGTTGTGATGTATTGACGTTAATAATTTCTAATAAAGATTCAATTTAAAGGAAGCTTAATTTTCCAAGAATAAGATAAAAATCTTCCATTTGGTGTACAAAGGTCGGAAGTCCAAATTCGCCGAAAACTAGTTAAATACATTTTTTGGTACAGAATTATGCTTAAAGTACATGCAAAAAAAATCACAGAGTTTACTTCCTTCAAATATAAAAAAAAAATTATTGGAAGTCCACGTCTCTTTGGTGCACTAAAGACGTATGTGGACATCCGCCCTTTGACTTCTGAATGCTGTGGACAACCGCTTTGTGTCAATATGAAGTTTTCATTGTCGCGTCGCTTCTCTTCGTTCAGCTATCGTAGTCATTTGTAAAGTAACGGGTGTTTATAAGTTTAATAATAACATATCTTCTAGAAGTAAATTTTTGGTTGAATCAGCTCGAAATAGTATACGTTATTTTGAAGTGGGACAGGCATCCGAAAATATGGTAATACTGAAAATTATAAAATTGTGTTTTAAAGTTTTGAGGTTAGGTTTTTCAGTCGAGCAAACACCAAGTACGAATACAAATTTGGAGGACGGCAATGTTGAATCTCCGCTCACAACCGAACAAGAAGAAATTCTTAGGGAAATTCCTCCAGACCTAGCAGATGCAATTATCAGTAGCCCATGTGATGACAGTTATTATTACCATCCAAGATACCCCAGTACTAGTAAGGCTGCAATTGCAGACCTGCACTCATCAAAACATGTTTGGGATAACGGTTTGTGAATAATTTTTTTTTAAATATCAGATTTTATTGAAATGCATTTTTTAGGGGATAGCCAGGAAAATCTTTTACATAATACAAGAAAGCAAAAACCTTCCATCTGAATCATGAGTACCATGACTTTTCGTCTGACGAAGAAATATTTCAAGACAGCGGATCAGAATTTTGTCCCAGCGATTCTTCAAGCCTGTCGGAGGAAGATATTATAAAAAAAAGTCTTCGATTAATAGAAAATCAACCAGCTACGAACCAAGTTTTGATAAACTTGAAGTGGTTAAAAGAGCAATATTCTCTTAAAAAACGCCAGGTGATATAAGCCTGGATAATATACAGTGTGGTAATTTACAGTGTCGAAGCCAGATTCCTCAAGAAGACGGTAACGATTATATTTAACTAGGGATAACTATGAAAAAGGATCAGGTTTTGAAAATCGCAAAATCTAGAAAAAGGACACGTAATGAAAAGATTTGGAAAAGGAACATTGTTAAAACTGAACGTCTATTGGGCCAAGAATACAAGTCAAGATCAGTTAAAATTGTCCCAGAAAAATTTATAGGGCCACACTGTAATTGTAAAAATAAATGTCGAGACAAAATATCAGGAGAAGAAAGAAGCAATATTTTTAGACAGTTTTGGAAGATAAATGGGGACCAAAGAAAACAGTTTATAGCAACGTCTGCTGTAAAAGAGAGTATATCTCGTGAAAGGCCAAGCAATGGTAAGCAGGCTAATCGCCGACAATTTTCATACAAATATTTCGTAGTAATGAATTCGTTCACTGCGTCCAGTAAAAGAGGATAAATTTAAACATATCATGGAACTGATGAAATGGATCCCAGAGTCATGCAAATCTTTCTACGTGAACCTACCCCATGGTAAACAATTGTCAGAGGATGCTAGCGATGAAGAAAGTCATGAATAATATACATACTTGGCAAAAAATTTTATATTTTTATTTAATATATGGACACGCCTGTAGGTTCCAAATATTTTTGAACGGGTGTCCAAGAAAAATATTTTTTTTTCTTATTCAAAACAGATATGTAATTTTTATTTTTCCCAAACTGTTCGGTTTCCTGATATTAAAAAAAATGTGAAAAATTAATACTGTGATTTCATTTCGTATATTAGAAATAATTCGATTTGTTTATGTAAATTCTTTAAAGTGCTATTCCTCCAAACTTTAATTTTGGACATCCGCGCTTTGTACACCAAGTGGAAGAAAGATTTAACACGTAGGTTTCATGAAAGTTCAGATAGTCTAGAAACGGCATCTAGGAGTCGGTGGCTAAAGCTTTGCGTCTGAAAAAAATAGTTGTTCAGGATTCTCTGTAGTTTCATCCATTGGTTTGCTTGGTCGTTTGTCTTCTAACCAGCACATTAAAACGAATCTAGTGGTGATCTTTAACCTGAAATTCCTCCTCTTGGCTTTGGACTCATCCTTCATGTATGCATAATAATTACGCTGAGATAAAAAATATGCCATTATTGATAATGGTCTATAATTAGAAATGTCGGTGAATACAGTTAATTTTCAGAATGGAAATGGTCCGTTGAATTCTAATCCAATAAAACAAAAGCGAACCGATAACAATTAGCCAAAGTATCGAATTTGTTTAATCCACAACTGGAAGCGATGAAAGCCGGTATTATACCCTCGAAAGGTGTGTCAGAAAAGCGGACCGAGCCGGGTACAGCCAGCGAGAATTGCTCAAAACACTCAGCATCCAAGGGTTATTGATTGTTCAGAGTTTTATCAGTCCGAATACAATCAATTTTAACCTGAGCATTATCGAAGTTTCCTTTCTGTTTGGTGCGAAAGCTGCATTAACATCAATCAGGGTAAAACGGAACTGGTAATTGAAAACCGGGAAATTATCGAATCGAATTACTTCGATTGTTTAAACTTGTCAATCTGCGGCACGACATTTGATATTCGATGAGCTAATCACAATGGGTGCACTGGAATTCGACTGCCAAACACAAATACTCAAGAAAATATTTGTCTCCCTCTAGGAAAAAATCAAAATTCCATCGTAGTGGCGTATTTTCATTGAATTCATCAATTCTTATCATCGAAATAGACAACTGTTCGCCTCCAGTGGAAACCAATGTTCTGAACTTTGAAGCGTTAAACACAGTCTGCCCCAGTGCTCAGCCCTAGACCCCTCTCCAATTTATGGTATATTGATATAAAGGGTGTTTCCTATCTACAATTCGTAGATAGGAAATTGTACCAGGAATAATACAATGCAGCTTTAGGTCAGCTCAAAAACTATTTGAAACGTTCTGAAAAGAAACCTCCTCTACCCATATCACATACCAAGCTCTAATGCCTCGCGGTTTTCATCCAAGATTATTGTTTTGCAGGTGGTTGATTTGTATGATGGAACACAATAAGGATTTTTCACCAAATATTTATATACGGACGAGGCAAACTTCTACAATAAACAATTTTCAGGCCCACGAAAATCCCCGCACTATTAGAAAAAATAATATTCAGATCAATTTTCGCTGAAGTTTGGGTAGTAATTATTGGTGACTACCTAATTGGTCCATTTTCTCCAACAGAAACATCAACAGGTGAAACTTCCACGGACTTTTTGCGAGATCATTTAACAACCATTCTACTAGAAGAAGTGTCCATACTTGTGAGAGGCAACATGTGGTTTATGCACGATGGGGCTCATTTTAATGTTCTTAATCGTCAGAATCTCGACATCACCTACCCTAATTGCTGGATTGGACAGGCAGGACCTCAACATTGGCCAGTTCACATTCCTAATATGAATCCTCTAGATTTTTATTCATGGAGTCATTTGAAGACTCTTGTTTATAAATGACAGTTTAGATGTTGCGTAATCAAAAATCCAAGTACACTGTACGTCTGCAGCCATGCTGTAAAGGAGAAATATGTGGAAGAATCGTTAAAAAGCTAACAACTTTCTAATTCCGACAAAACCGTGCATTAACCGGCAATAGCCGGGGGTTTCTTCTTAGTTGAATATAATAGTCTGCCACAAAATTTTCTAATGTATTCTTAACAAATTTATAAACAAGTCTGGCGTATTTTATGATGTTTCGAGATCGTTGCGAGAACGGAAAATGGAAGATGGAAACGGCGTAGTTATTTGCAGAGTATTGGGACTCTGAGTTCACCGTGATTATTATGATTTCAATTCAAGAATATTTACGCCCTTTCAGATCAGGTGAATGAGATATTCGCCAATTCTGATACTCAACCAACGAACTTTTTACATAAAGGGGTTCGCAAGTCTATAAAATTGGGGAATTTAATCCACATACGAACCATGTTGGGACACACTTCATTTTTCAGGTCTTGAAAAACGGATATTAGCATTGTGCTCTTTGGACCGCACTTCCATGGCTCTTCTAGTTTGACCCATATACTTTTTCTACAAGTAGAGTGAAAATGTTAGCAGATCGAACGAAGAAAGAAGAATTATCAATTATTGCCATTATTTGAAAGCAGATGAAGATAATGAAGTGGGGAATTTTGATAAATCCGATTGAATTATTCCTTTTTCGAGATCAGAAAAACCAAGTGTGACATAATGAGCTCTGGATTATGACCATCGATTTGATGACCCAAGTTTGAAATTAGACAGGTTCATGACAATAGACTTCTCGATGCATCAAGATTCTGGAAATTCCGAAATGTAAAAGAAGTAGTAAAAGGATATGGATAAAGGCCATACCATACCATTACCATACATATTCTTGTTCGAATTTATAGTTCAATCGAAATCCTAATCATTATTTTTCAATAATGTTGTCGTTTAATCCAAAACAAAGAAAGTATGAGCTTGATTATAGCAGATGAATTTAAAAATTAAGTAAATGATTAGAGTGTGAATACAATTTAATGTAGACAGGTATAATGGTTGACTCAGATACATGCGTGCCTACCTTGTATTTTTTACCCTGCATGGAAATGACAATGAAAACGCGGGGTGAGCGAAACGCACTTCAAGTAAAATTGACGTTGTTTTGGATGGATTCTTTTTCTTGAATTTCATTCACACTAAACTTCCGAAATTTTAATTCAGTTAATTTTGTCATCAACAATCAACAATGATAGGAATTCCCAAGACAAACAGCTGTATTCATATTGCAATATGTGAAAGTCAGCATTCCATAAATCAGCAATTATTGATCATCTCCTGCCAAGCAACACAGAAATGCAGACTATTGTTGGGGTGGTTTTGGGCTCTACGAAGAAATCTGGTATCGGAAATATTTCTAGAAATGTTTTTCCACGTATACATGCAGTGCGTGGTCCTTCATTTTATACTGAACACACACAATCTCGGTTGGATAGTGGAGAATGCTTCCGAAAGTGGAATTCGGAGAATGCACCCCCAGCATTAGGAAATTCAATCAGTAGACATTTACCAAGCCGCCAATCGTTATTAAGTTATGCTTCCATCAGGTTTCCACTCACGGTGGATGAAAGTTTTACGTTTAAATATGGGAGTTTTTCTATCGAATTTCGCACGAAATTGGAAAAGCGTAACGAATTGGGTCGTTAGAAGTTTGGACAATGATATTGAAGTCGCAGGAATGAGTTGTTGTCGGGAAAACGGGGACGCCAGGAAAAAAGCTTGAATTTATTTTTCCGCAAAGGCGAAGTTCAGCATTCAATTAATAAAGAACGTGAAAGCTGACGGCGGTTGGTGAGAGGGGTTGGCAGGATATCAAGGTTTGAATTGGTTACATAACTTCTAATCGATGAAATTGATAAACCAACGTCATTCAATCATATCAGACTCATTAATATTTCACTTTCTATCTCTGAATTGCTTGAAGGAGTTGTATAAGAGCACCCTCACTCCACTTCCAGTTATTTTTTGCGGTCCGATCAAGTTCTTTCCTTCTATTCTACTAAATTACTCTATTTCTCTATCCTCTTGAACTTCCAAGAATTGTTTATCATTGCCACTGATCTGTTATTGCAACAAAGCACCTGGCATGGATAAAATCGATGTAATTTTATTCAGGAACCTCACAAGAAAGTCTCTAGTGCGACTATTATACCATGAACAGTATACAAGAGTGGTGGCACTACCAGAGTACAGAAATGCAGTCCAAATTGGCCATAAACAGCTACCAAACTTGCAGAGAGAACGGATCTTAACTGGGAAGGGATGCATCAGTGTGGTACACAGATGGATCTAAGATCTTCATTTATTTGACTTTTTATATAAAAAAATTAACATTTTACAGCCTTTTAGATGTGGGATGAATTAAAATGAACGCTCTGTAGAGAAATATGCAGACAGGGACATGATCACGGGAAATAAAATGAACTTTAATACCACCGCATACTGTAAAAACATGATACACTCGCAATATCATTAGTCGAGAAAACATTTCCATCCTCGAAAATGAAAAATATTCTCACCTACATTCCAATTCCGCCCGAGGAAAACAATCCTGACTCATCTTTCAGCCAGCGTTTCATAATTCAATATATATTTAAATTAACTTGGGAAATTCCACGGGGGAACTGTAACCAAACCAAACAACCAAACGTAACTTAGCATAAATATAAATTTTCCTTGAGACATACCGGAAAGTTTTTCCAAAGTAAATGAGATTAAGCTCGCGACTCTAGAGATTGTTTTCATGGGAAGATTAGAGTAGGTTTCCATTTCGACAGAAACAAATTCACTCGACAGAAGTGTAGCATCCGATGAGGAAATGAAGCGTCCCAAAATAACGACAATATTTTTTTTCCGGTGATTTTTTTTTAAGGCAAATAATATTTATATGAAGGAACTGGGCAAAGTCTGAGAAGGTTACCCAGGGGTTAAAACAAGGACATATGGAATATACTGGAGTTTTATTAAGTTGGTATCACTTCCGGCGAAACCGAAAGTGAAAAAAATCATTTGTAGGTCAATAAGTGCCGCTTATTCTGTATATGGGATATCCCAATTGCCTTAAAAACTAACGGAGATACGGGGGGTGTACCATGATCCTGTTGCACCCGGTATAGTTCACGTTGAATATTTTCAAAAAACTATGCAATCGCAATCTGAACCATCTACTTATGATTTTCTTATTCTATTCACTGCGGTTTGAAAATATCAAAACTTGCTGATGATGCAACCACGTACGAGAAGTAGTTATCGAATGAAAACTGCTCATTGAGTCTTCAACAACCCGAATACGCTGGAAAAAAAGTCCACCCCTATACCGCTTTCATCAATAACTTTGGTCGCATCTTTTACGAGGTCCTGGGGTCTCAACAAGGCAACATATTGGAGAATCGGAGAAAAGGCAGCTTACGCGTCAGTTATTGGGAGTGAATTTCTATCTAATAACATTTATCTGTTGTAGCGTACGAGGTTTTAGTGTCGCTTTGTTGGATTTCTTTTTCATATCTTTGTCATATATACAGTGTGTCCCGCTTCTCATGAATACACCCTAATATCTCAGTTATTAATAATGCGATTTTCTTGAAATTTTGGTGGTGATTATATGTTAGGTAAATGAAGTATTTTGGCATAGTGAACATTTTCATCGACCATAGGCGTGCGGTGTGGGGGGGTAAAAAAAAGCTGTTTTTTGGGAAAAGGGCTCATTTTAGATAACTTTTTTTATCAGAATTAGAATCAGCATCCCCAAAAACCCCCCAATCCATATTTTCGAAATCTCAAGAGCTGATTTGAGGAGAAAAAAAAAATAAATTCACTTTTTTCGTCAATGCACCCGAATATCTGTTATTAGCGATTTTCTTGAGATTTTGGTGGTGATTTTATGTCAGAAAAATGAAGCATTTGGCATAGTGATCATATTCATTCACCATTGGCGTGCGAAGTTGGGGAGAGAAAAAAGGCATTTTTTGAGAAATGAATATTAATGCATATTTAAGACAACCTTTCTTATCAGATTCGGAATCAGCATCCCCAAAAACCCTTTAATTCATATGTTCAACATCTCAAGTGCTGATTTGAACAAAAAAAAAAAGTTCAAGTCTTTTTTTTAATAAGTTTTTTATTTGTAACAGTGGTATCAAAATTACGAATTACTGTATTTTAGATTCTTGTGTTTTCAACATAACTACCTTCTGAAACAAAACATATTTCAACAATTCTTCTCAATCGTACATTCACTTTTCTTAAAGTTTGGGGAGTTATTTCCTGACACGCTTGCCTAATTGCAAAGCAAAGTTCCTCTCTATTACGCGGCCGAGTAGCATACACTTTATTCTTCAAATGCCCCCACAGAAAAAAGTCACAAGGGGTAATATCTGGCGATCTAGGGGGCCATGGTTCCAAAGGAGAATTTCTACCTATTCACTTCATAGGGAAAATTGCATTTAAAAAGTTCCGAACTATTCCAGAATTGTGTGCGGGGGGCCCATCTAATTGAAAGATTATGTTTTGTCTTTGTGCTAATGGCAATTCCATGAGAAAATCATAGAGACCATTTTGTAAAAAATTTAGAAAATTTTGTCCGGTTAGGTTATCCAGGAAATAAGGGCCAACCATCCGTAGATCTTTCATTATTATCAAATAAGCGGATAATCTCTACTTTTTCTCCAATTGTAAGAACTAATCTTCGATTGTGTGCCATCTTATTAACAGTTAAGTAACACTGCTTGACTTATTGACATTTCGTACTGATTACCGATGTCAAACAAAAACTTTTGTTTCAAAGCACTCTTTCATTAATTTGCATGAAACCTCAAATCGGCAAGCCAACGGTAACAAAGTGTGCGTATCTTCGGAAATACCTAAATTGTATTATAAGGGCAGTTGCAAACGATACAGAATATAAGGAAACGAAGGTGTTTGAAATTTAATATAGGATAAGGGCATTTGAAATAAAAAGTTAGAAATAAACAATCTATTGAAAAAAGTGAATTTAAATTTGTTTTCTAATCAAATCAGCTCTCGAGATTTCGAAAATATGAACTGAGGGGTTTTTGCGGTCGCTGATTCAAAATCTGATAAAAAAAATTGTCTAAATTGAGCCCCTTATATCCTTGGAGAAGAAGTGGAGATTATCCGATTATTTGGTAATAATGAAAGATCTACGCGTCAGGTTGCTGGAATATTCAATGGAAGGCATCATGATCGAGAACCAATTTCTCACGCCAAAATGAACAGATTGTTCGCAAAGACTAGAGCGGTTTTAAAGACAAGACCAGGGAGGTAGAATTTAAATCAAAGACACTATCCGGACGACGAACATTTCGAATTTCGAAACAACCCAAATGGTACTGTAAGGGCAGTTGCGAGGACAATGAATTCAACGAAAAACAAAGTATAGAGATGTTTGAAACGCAACACAATTAGGGCATTTAAACCAAAATTTCCACATACCGTGTTAAATGGTTATTTTGAAAGACGGTTTGAATTTTGCTTACAAGGACTAATTGAAAAAAGAGTTAAATAATTTTTTATTCAAATCAGCTCTTGAGATGTTGAAAATATGAATTAAAGGGTTTTTGGGGATGCTGATTCCGAGACGAAAAAAGTGAATTTATTTTTTTTCTCCTCAAATCAGCTCTTGAGATTTCGAAAATATGGATTGGGGGGTTTGTGGGGATGCTGATTCTAATTCTGATAAAAAAAGTTATCTAAAATGAGCCCTAATATCCTTTTCCCAAAAAACAGCTTTTTTTTACCCCCCCACACCGCACGCCAATGGTCGATGAAAATGTTGACTATGCCAAAATACTTAATTTACCCAACATATAACCACAACCAAAATTTCAAGAAAATCGCATTATTAATAACTGAGATATTAGGGTGTATTCATGAAAAGCGGGACACACTGTAGATAGCCCCCAGGCTCGTGTACTTTCCTACAGGAAATTAGTGAGATGGAGATGGTTAGCTGAGTTTGAATATTGGAGAAATTTTTTTCAAGTATCGAACTTGCATGAAAGAATTTTGAAGTCGCGATATGATTAGATATGGCCAGTTTGAAAATGGTAATTGATTACATGGTTCCAGTTCCTGAAAAAAAGATCCTTTTTTCATCGTGAAAAAATACCATTTTCACTGCCAAAATAATTCAAAAAATTAACATGAAATATTACTTTATTGAATTAAATTACGGGCGATCTGAGGTCGGGAAGTAGAAGGTGTAACGATCTCAGGGCAATTTCATTAAAATCACTGAAATAAGACAACTTTGAACTGACGTGACAATGCGTAAACCAAAATTACATATGTCAACAAAATGATAAATTTGTAATTACTGAAAAAACAGAAATTCTGGCCAGAACCCTTTACAATTTGTAATGATTAGAAATAAAGATTGAATCCTTGAATGATTCTGGCTGGCGGACGTCGTCTTAGATGGACCAACTTAAATAACCCATTTTCTTTCGAAGCCGCAAAACTGCCCTTCCCAGGTGTCGGTTTTTAAATGTAAATTCTCCTACCTGCTCTCAGTTATCGATATTTTATTCCAGAATGACCCTTTCCTTTAGTATAAATAAGTATTTCTTCCAATATTCCAGTTACTTTTGATGTAACGATTCATCTATATGATAATTGCATACGTCGCTGGTATCAAATACACGTTCAGTCAAATTCAATGAAGTGATCTTCCTATTTTTGATTATTGATAATAATTTTTATAGATTTTCAATATAATATTGATTTTGGATAGATATTTTAGCTCCAATAATTTTAGAAGCTTTTCTATGTGTTTTTCAGTTCTATCCTCCATTTAGTTACTACGTTTCCCTGGCAACCCCTTCAAGAGCTTCGTTATACAGAGTATTCATTATCTAAAACTATTCAAACTAAGGAACCATTGCAAAGGGGTGAGTTTTCAAGGGTAGAATATGGTTTATTTCGATTTCAGGCAAAACTAAAACTCCCATAGAAAAAGTTAGATCGCAAAGTTGTAGGAATAAAAAGATCTACAACTTTTGTGAAAACTCTTTTTCACATAACGTCAAAATTTATGTGAAAAATTCAAATAACCAAGTTTTTGGTTTTTTAATATTATTTTTTTACGAAAAAAAGTGTTTGTCCATGAAATTTGTTGAAAACTCACTTTCTTATGTTCCAAATACACTGTAATTTTTCGGAATTTAAATATTTATTTTTCCACCAAATTTTGATTAAATATTGAAAATTAGGGTGCTTTTTCGACTACTTTTGAACCAGCAACCGTGGTAGAAGCTGTGCAATTGATTTTTGGTTCAAGCTAATGAATATGTCACATATTTCGGAACCCATATATTCAACAGTAAATATATCATATATATTGAATTAGTAGTGAATTTTAATACAATGTAATTCTTGCTTTCCACAAAAAAATAATAAAAGACCCCAACACTATAGTCTAGACTAAAATGAATACTTTCGACAAAATTTCTAAATAGAAAAGTTACACATACAGTGTGACCCATTTAAGATGGAAGAACCCTTATAAAACTTACATTTTTCAACCGATTGGAATGATTTTTTTTTTGTTAGGTAGATATTCAAAAAGTCTATTAGGACACCAAATATCATGAATAAATCTCAATTTCCAGGGCCAACTAATCTTATTTGTCAAGGTCAAAAATCTAAAAAAATTACTAGCGATTTTTTTTTTAAAATCTGACTACACCACTGGATTCGCGACATTTTCAAATGATTTACATGTAAATTACGTTGGAATGCGTCAATCAATAAAAAAGTTATAAAGGAATGAAATTTGAAAAATATGCCGTTTAATCAACCCACCAATTCATGTTCAGGAATTTTATGAAAATTCTGTATACTCCACTGGATTCAGGATGTCTTGAAATATTACTGATCACAGTTTCATCGAAATCTGTTCAGTAATAAAAAAGTTATAAGGGAATTAAATTTGAAAAATATGTTGTAAAATGAAATTTTAACAACGTTCTTACTACACCACTGTTTATTATTGAAAAAATTATTGGGGTGATTATTGCAATGTCGTACAATTATAACATCTGAAAATCATGATGGTAAAAATAGTCTATAGGTATTTCTCGAAGTGGAGTGGATACATAAACAAGTACAATCAGGAGAAGTTTGTTGTGATAAAATGATTGATTGATATGGTTCGACATACATATGAAAGGAAATTGATTCTCCCATAAACGTTTCATGAATTTTATTTGAATAATATTTTGTTGAATATTGCCCCTAATCCAGTGGTGTAGTAAGAACGTTGCTAAAATTCCATTGAACAACATATTTTTCAAATTTTATTCCTTTATAACTTTTTTATTACCGAACAGATTTCGATGAAACTGTGAGCAGTAATATTTCAAGACATCCTGAATCCAGTGGAGTGTACAGAATTTTCATAAAATTCCTGAACATGAATTGGTGGGTTGATTAAACGGCATGTTTTTCAAATTTCATTCCTTTATAACTTTTTTATTGATTGACGCATTCCAACGTAATTTACATGTAAATCATTTGAAAATGTCGCGAATCCAGTGGTGTAGTCAGATTTTTTCTAAAAAAATCGCTAGTAATTTTTTTAGATTTTTGACCTTGAAAAATAAGATTAGTTGGCCCTGGAAATTGAGATTTATTCATGATATTTGGTGTCCTAATAGACTTTTTGAATATCTACCTAACAAAAAAAAAATCATTCCAATCGGTTGAAAAATGTAAGTTTTATAAGGGTGCTTCCATCTTAAATGGGTCAGACTGTATATACAGGGTGTTATGTATGTACGTGGCCAAACTTGAAGAGGTGATTTTTTGAGTGATTCCAAGACGAAAAGTTCATATAAATATAGATCCGGTAATGCTTAGTTTTCAAGATACAGGGTGTCAAAATACTACACCCCAGTTTTTTATGGTTTAGTAGTTAAAATGTTTTGAGGTGAAGGTAAATTATATTTCCAAATCAATGCTCAATCAAGTGTCAATACAGTTTCGATTTCGTTTCTTACACGTACCCTCTATAATATTACTTCCTCAGTAGGTATTTTTTATAAAAAATCAGGTAGTTATTGCCCAGAACTCTCACTGAATTACACAGTGGAAATCCTACCTGAGGGCCATAAGAATATCAATATTTCCGTGCCACTGCCCCATGAGCGATATTTCATCTAGACTCGGCCATTTATTATCTGCCGTTGAAAGATAATATAGATTACGTGCGAGGACTGGAGATGCCGTGCCGGGATAAATATTTAGGGTGGATTACGCCTATGGATAAATAAAAGCAATCTACATGCATCATAAATTCCCGAAACTAATAAGGGTTGCTGTTGAACAATTTCGAACTCGAACACCTGTTGGGTTTGTCGATACTGACTTGAACCACGAAAATTACGTTGTGTACATTTTCTTCTTGTTTCCATAATAAGGAAAATCTTGTAATGTTCACAGGAAACCTAAGGAAAGTAGATAGAAATTTCATATCCTGTTAATTTCCTCCCCTAACCAAGGAAGATGGAAAACTAGCTACAATGAATGCTTAGGAAAGTGCAAATTTTTTGCAACATCGCTACATTCGCTACAAATAGAGGTAGTAGAAAGGTGTATTCACAATAAATTATTACTTTTTTGGCAAAAAAAAATAATTCGCAAGTATTAAGATTTTGCCCAAAGAGATCGATTACTGCAATTTTCTTAAGGTCGCGTCGGATACATGCGTGCTCATGCACGGTTTTTAAAGCACGTGCGGTTTACACGAATATGAATTTTTGACATGTTTCCCAATGCATCTATCATTATTGAAATTAGAACATGTCGTAATCCCGTGCTTGCTCACTCTGTATTTCACACGCAGGCCGACAGGCACAGGTGTGTATGTCGACAGGCATGCATTTCTCAGTCAGTTTGCACAAGTTCTTAGACCTATGTGAAGCCTTCGATTCCATAGACTTTGATTCTCTCAATACTAAAATTATTAACAAGACAATATCAATATCTATCAGAGGCAAGCAAATTATCAGAATTACAGATAGATTCTGGACTGAGTTGAAAATTTCATACAGTGTGTAAAAGCCAAATGGAATAAATACGTCATATCCGTTACTGTACTTATTCAACGTGAAAAAGCGACCCCTACCTTCCACCCCCTTCAAATGACAGAAACATCCTTTAATTTGTTAAATGGGAAGTAGGCTTGTGATATAATGTTTTCTCTTCATTCTCTATTAAAAAATGTTGTCGCTTTCAAGTTTATTACAACAATTAATATTCCGTTAAGATCTTGATAAAAAAAATTGCAATTATATATGGTCTTCGTTATACACATTTCTGTAGACTTATTGTCAAAGAAACAATATCTCAATAATCTTGCATACTACAAGTGAAAAAACACGAATACAATAAATAACGAATTCTTAGTGTCACCTTACTGCGTAATTTTTTTCTGGCAGGCACGAGGCTCTTCACTTCTTCACCATTAGCCATAAAAAATATTTCAGAACTTCCTGTGGTTAAACTGGAAGTTGAAAAACATTTGTTGAAGGAAATTTTCATTATATAAACGAATATCTGGAAAACTGTTCTAATGTATGAATTTTTGGAAACTTCAGTGTGAATAAAATTATTTGTGCTCCTCCAGATGCCAAATTCGTTGACGAAACATGTATTGAATGAAATTGACATTGTTATGGGTTCTCTTTTTTCGCTAATCTGAACAAAATTGAGGCATCTGACGGAATTGCACCAAAAAAGTTGTCCCCTCTCACTTCACAACTACGAGTATATTGGACATGAACAATCAAAAAGTCCTAAAGAATCAACTCCTCTCTAACCATGTCCAAAAAAATTCCACATGATTATTATGATCAAGTAAAATGCACAAAACTCAGTGATTTTGTTCTAGTCTTTCCCAAATATGATGAGTGGTGGAGCAGTGTACAATTATCCACCTAATAGGGTTATTGGCTGCAACCCTATTAACGTTCAGTTTGATTGATTTTATGACGTCAATATCGGTCGGTCCGTCATGGTTGTTGATTAATTTTTCCTCGGGCAACATGCCGGTTGCCGACAAACATTATCGATCTAAGCACTGAATATTATGAAAAATTCCCTCTACCTTCCACAAGGAAAAATAAAATAAAAATGCTAATATATACAGGGTGTTCCAAATTAAGTCGGCACCATTGCCAACTCCGTTAATATTGATGCTACGAATTCGGTTGAATCGGCAAACTAGTAGCATTTTTAATGGCCTTCTCGATGAAAAATCGACGGTCGTGTTTTCAGAATATTTTACAATTTCATGATTCTTATTTTTAAAGTAATATCTGGAAAATTTCCCTCGTATTTTAACCAATTCATTGTTAATCATAATGAAATTCAAGATTATCCTACAAGAGGTAACAAGAATTTTTACGCGACAATGACTAATTTCACAAGATCAATAAATTCATTTTTCCATAAAGGGCCTATTGAATACAACAAACTTCCTGAGGATGTTATAAGTAGCAGTTCCATCATTCAGTTCAAAAGTTTACTACTGAATCACCTGAAATCGAGATATACCTTCATTTCAAAATTACCATAATTTCAACTAATATTTTTATATTTACACTCACGTCATTTCATTTGCTCATGTAAAATATTATTGAATAGCTATTGATAACATATCATCACCAATATCTTTACACATTCTTGCTCATTATACAGGGTGTATCTAAATAACACCGAAAAAATTAAAGGGGTGGTTCTGTGATGACAATTAATGTGTGTTTGGTATAAATTTTTTTGAAAAAATCCTCCCCGGAAAAGTTACACATTTTGTTCACTTTTGTTTTTAGTTGTAGAAGTCTCATAATCATAATCATAATTTGGTTGGCTGTTGTTTAATAAAATGCTATTTTACATGAGCTTATTTATTTTTTTCTCATAAATGCATAAATCACGTTGAATAAGTACAGTACCGGAAATAATGAATTTATTCCATTTGGCTTTTACACACTGTATGAAATTTTCAACTTGTAGAGTTATACTTTTTTAAAGAAAAAATTTTCATCTAAAAAAAAGTTGTAAGAAAAAATATCTTAGGGGTTGAAATAATCAACCCCTTCTAAGCATACTTCAGGGTTGAAAAAATTTCAAAAAGTGTACTCTTATTGACAGATAATGTTTACCAAGTTTCGTGTATTTAGCTTGATATACAGAGAAAATAAAAAAGAAAAACCATTTTTTTTTAATTTTCGAAGGGGTGTAACTTTTCCGGGGAGGGTTTTTTCAAAAAATTTTATACCAATTACTCACATTAATTTTCATCACAGAATCACCCCTTTAATTTTCTCGGTGTTATTTAGATACACCCTGTATATTTAAATTTTTAATGTTATTATTATTGTATGTAACATTTATATTATCTGTATATTAGGATTCCTATATTGGATAAATATTCTTCTATTCTTCTCCCACTTTTTTGACCACTTTCCAGAGATTTAGTAAGCTTCATGTCTTATTCAGACAATTTCTGTCAATTTTTGAACTGAAATTCTTCGTTTCCAAAAGATGAAAGTTTTTTGTGAAGTGCTGCATCTGTCAAAATTTTCACTTATAATCTCCCTGAAGCATGAATTATTTCCGGAAATTTTCTCCAAGTGCGAATTTTCTTAAAAAATTCGCACCTAAGGAAACTTTCCGGAATATTAATTCATGCTCGCGGGAGATTCGGTAAGAAAATTTTAAAACAAAACTTTTTTAAAATAAAAATTAAATTGATGACATACTTAGATGACATATTATTATCCATGTAACGGACATTATTTGTAAGCTGTTGTTAAGGTTTTGTCTCACAACAGCTAATTGCGAATAATTTTTTTTGCGGATTTGATATCAAATATTTTAATTTCCCTATGCTCTAGTGAAATGTGGTTTAAATAATTAAACAGAGAAGCAAATATTCTATTAAAATCACATAATTTTATAGTACTAAAGGAAACGAAAAAAAAGTTAAGGTCTACTTCTATCGGACGCCAATGAATTACATCGGCGGTACCTTCATTTGATAATCTCGGATTTGATGTCAAATATTGCAATTTCCCTATGCTCTATTGAAATGTGGTTTAAATAATTAAATAACAGATAATAACATGTACCTATAATTAAGTTATAAATAAATTTGTATCAAAAATATTTTACGCCACTGTGTTTATGACAGCTGTCGAGCCAGAGGGAAATTTCCACTTATTAATTTCCCTCTACGCAGGGAAATTTCCGAAGAAATTAGGATATTGTCATAGCAACGTGTCAAAATGCAGGCATCTGATCCCTGTATGTATTGAGTTTGAAGTGGCTTTTATTATAAAATTTTAATTTTATTGCATTATTGTTGGGCATAAAATTTAGTTTTTCTCTATTTTTCGCCCAAAGATTTAATTTACGAACGAGCACACGTGTCGAAAAGGTATTCTCACGGAGCCTATTATGCAAAAGTTATGTTCCGTGTTAACCTTTCTGCACCTTCACATTCATTGTTTCTGCGGTCCAACCCTCTGAATTCGCCGGGAAATTGTTTGGGCCAATAATAGTTATTGTGTCCATTACGCTCACCACGAACACTAAACTTTCTGGTCGGCAATTATCATGTAGCGCAGAGTGTATTCGTTTTCAGACACATGATTCCAAGTTCATCGATAATTGCATCTAAGGAGTTTGATTTTTATACGTGAAGTGATAGCAGGCTTGATGAAAATATGGCAGGTTTGAAATATCGAAAAGGTCTTGCCAAAAATAATAGCCTGTGCGGGTAGAGGACGGCTATTATTATTTGCCGTGGCGCTCCGGGGCGACTTACTGATGTTTTAGGTGATGTATTCACTTTTCAGCTGCAGGAAAACCCGGAAAACCTACAGTACCACCTTGGGTGGTCGGTGTGCACTCCAAGCTAGCACTAGACGACATTGGCATCTAGACAACTCACAATACACTTGCTTTTCAACAAGGCATGCGGCCGCCTATCGATCCGATATAAAGTAGTTGAGAAAAATTCTCGTACCTACATCGGATTCGAACCGACTATCGCTATGCTGGAGTTTCGAACGGCCTGTGCATTAGACCGCTGATCCACCGACCACTCCGGTTTATTTAGTTTTTGAGACAAGGACCGATTGTAGCACCATCATATTTGGCATGATAGTTGTTGAAACTATGCCAAACAAAAGAAACTGTATGGGTACCAAAAATCCGGAGGTACAGCCCAGAAAAAAACTGATTTGAGAAAAAAAATTGTTGAAATCTTGGAAATAATGAAATTTATGAAAAAATGGTTTGAATAGGGTTGGAAATCATTTAATTTCCTACAAGAATGCTCCTCAATAATTCCTTCCTCAGAATACGTGAGGTTTCGGCGGGGCCGAAAGTTAAATTTGTCATAATTTCGCTAAAAATAATCAAAGGAGGAAAAAACGAAGTGCATTTATGTCGTATGACACCTTTCAACTCCAGATACACTCTTTTATTCAAGAACGGTTGAAGATAGAGCCATTCTGCTAACGCCAATTGATTTAAAATTATGAAATTAATATAATCTGTGAGTTCGAATCAAAATTGTTTACAGACAAATTTTAATTGTACATCTCAGCAGATTTTTGAAAATTCTCAACTTGCTACTACAGAGGTTCCATGAAAAGCCTATGAAATCTTTATTTGAACAAGAATCGACTTCAATTTTGGTGTGCATATTCATAAAAGATAAAATTTTCCGATAATGAGAAGAGAAAATTTTTTGAATATTTTTCCGAGGTGTATGACACCTTTCAACTACAGATGAACTCTTCAATTCGAGAAGCAGATTTTTGAAAATTTTCAACTCGCTACTGCAGAGGTTCCATGAAAAGCCTATGAAATCTTCATTTGCCCGAGAATCGACTTTAATTTTGGTATGCATATTCATAAAAGATGAAATTTTTCGATAATGAATAAAGAAAATTTTTTGAAAAATTTTTCGAGGTGTATGACACCTTTCAACTGCAGATGAATTCTTCAATCCGAGAACGGTTGAAGATAGAGCAATTCTGTGAACTCCAATCGGTTCAGAATCATAAAATTATTATAATCTGCGAATTTGAATCGAAAATATAAACAGACAAATTTTTAATTGTACATCTCAGTAGATTTTTGAAAATTTTCAAGTCGCTACTGCAGAGGTTCCATGAAAAGTCTATGAAATCTTCATTTGACCGAGAATCAACTTCAATTTTGGTGTGCATATTCATAAAAGATGTAATTTTTCGATAATAAATAGAGAAAATTTTTTGAAAAATTTTCCGAGGTGTATGACACCTTTCAACTACAGATGAACTCTTCAATTCGAGAACGGTTGAAGATAGAGCAATTCTGTGAATGCCAATCGATTCAGAATTATAATATTAGTATAATCTGCGAATTTGAATCGTGAATATGCATAGAATTTTTTTTTATTGTACATCTCAGCAGTTTTTTGAAAATTCTCAACTCGCGACTGCAGAGGTTCCATGAGAAGCCTATGAAATCTTCATTTGACCTAGAATCGACTCCAATTTTGGTGTGCATATTCATAAAAGATGAAATTTTCCGATAATGAGAAGAGATAATTTTTTGAATTTTCTTCCGAGGTGTATGACACCTTTCAACTACAGATGAACTCTTCAATTCGAGAACGGTTGAAGTAGAGCAATTCTGTGAACGCCAATCGATTCAAAATCACTATAATCAGTATGATCTGTGAATTTGAATCGAAAATATTCACAGATAAATTTTCAATTGGACACCTTTGCAGATTTTTTCCTTTTGGTACCTCCAGTTATGACACAAATTTGTCTGTGGTTACAAGACTAAAAACGAATTTCCTTGGCAAAATCAAACTTTCAATCAATAGTACTACAAATGAATGAGATTTCGACGACTTCAAAATAAGATTCAGCATAGGATTTCTACTCTTGCACAATTGCCATCATCTCGAGAAGTAAAACTTCTTTCATAGGGAGTGATAAATTTCATTGCAGAAGGACTTATGCGGAACATCTTTTGAGTCTTTTTATATCTCGAGCGGATAGGTTATAAAATTGGAAGAACAAAGGTAGTAGGAAAGCGCCACTTTTCTTTCGATTCAAAGCGAATCGAAAATGCGAGTTCGGCCAACGATATTTTCCACTTTCTTTCACGATCTGTTCGGGAGAGATCATGTGGAAATTCGCATCGGTTCCATTTTCTACAGGTATTGGAAAAAATGTGATGAAAATAACATAGTGAGGCAAAGGAATATATTACCATCTCTTCTTTATTTTACGTTTTCGATATGTACAGGGTCCTTCGAAATGAGTTTGATCGATATATCAGGTAATGAAGGGAGCCTATATCTCCTTCATTTATGAACGTATTTGAATGATTTTAAATATCATTCAAAGAATCCGAACGAACTTCTCTGACGACCCGGCTACGAATTTTGATAATGAGAAGTTGTTATTTGGACAAGAATCAATGTATTATGACCCACCACAAATCATGCCAACTCAAATCCTCTTTTTGAGATCACTTCAAAATATGTAAAATCCGACCGCACTCCTCTGACTACCCGGCAATGACTTTTGATGATGGAAAGTTGTTATTTGGACAAGAGTCAATGTATTCTGACCCACCACAAATCGCGCCAACTCAAATCCTCTTTTTGAGATCACTTCAAAAAATTTAAAATACGACCGCACTCCTCTTACGACCTGGCAATGACTTTTGATGACGAAAAGTTGTTATTTGGGTAAGAGTTAATGTATTCTGACCCACCACAAATCGTGCCAACTCAAATCTTCTTTTGAGATCACTTCAAAATATGTAAAATCCGACCGTACTCCTCAGACGACCCGGCAATAACTTTTGATGATGAAAAGTTGTTATTTGGACAAGAGTCAATGTATTCTGACCCATTACAAATCGCGCCAACTCAAATCTTCTTTTTGAGATCACTTCAAAAAATTTAAAATCCGACCGCACTCCTCTGACGACCCGACTATAACCTCTGATGATGAGAAGTTGTTATTTGGACAAGAATCAATGTATTAGGACCCACCACAAAACGGGCTAATTCCAAACCTATATTTGAGATCACTTCAAAATATGTAAAATCCAACCGCACTCCTCTGACGACCCGGCAATGACTTTTGATGACGAAAAGTTGTTATTTGGGCAAGAGTCAATGTATTCTGACCCACCACAAATCGCGCCAACTCAAATCCTCATTTTGAGATCACTTCAAAATATTTAAAATCCGACCGCACTCCTCTGACGACCCGACTATAACCTCTGATGATGAGAAGTTGTTATTTGTACAAGAATAAATGTATTAGGACCCACCACAAAACGGGCTAATTCGAAACCTATTTTTGAGATCACTTCCAAATATTTAATATCAGCCCGCACTCATCTGACGACGCGACAATGACCGTTGATTATGACAAGTTGTTATTTGGACAATCATGGATGTATTCTGACCCACCACAAAGCGGGCCAACTCTCCAACGAAATAATTTTGCCAATCAGTAATCTCACGAGAAAAACTGACATGAAAAAATTGCAAGACCGTAGGTCAAGCAATTTTGTTGAAAGAAATTTATCAAAAAAAAGGAGTTCCATTGTTTTTGGGAAAGATAAATCAACGATAATATATAAATGTACAATAATAATACATACTTTTATTGGAAATATCATTTGAAGAAAGTTTAAAAAAAAATCAATTAAGTCTGATTTTGAGGAATAAACCCTTCTATTGTTCAGCATTCGGTGGCGTAGATTTTTGACTTCAGATATCCCTAGAGAAAAAATCTAGAGGTACAAGATCCGGAGGTCTTGATAGCCATTCTGTACCCCCTGCACATATCCATGGCCTAAGAAAGTTTGCATCTAGATATGCGATTGAAATGTGTACCCCATCCTTCTGAAATATGATTTCGAGATCTTCAAACTCCGGTGTTTTGTTCTCGCAGAACAGTGCCTCTGCACAGAAATCGCATGAAAATTATTCATAATTTTGGGCTCGAATAATTCTTACACCCCCTTATTCACAAGAAATGATAGCTCTCTTTGGTCCTTGCGAAGTTTTTTAACTCGCCTACTGCTCGTTATGTAAACTTCTAGCACGTGTAAAAGCAGTCCCTTTATATTCTTATTTTAAAAATCACTATTCAATCAGAGCTATGAAAATATTCTGCATGTGGACCATAAAATTTCCTTTTGGCAACAACACCGAGGAGAACATTCGCACTCTCATCAAGACCACTTCGATTAGCTTGCTAATTCCGTGTAAAAGTATGCCCCAGGCCCAACTCATCAGCGTGTTTTCCAGACGGTTAATCAGAACCACCCACCGACATTGAGGAGACATCAGAATCAAACGACAAAGGGATTTTAGAGCCGTGGGGAATATACAAACTGGAGACCTACACTTGAGGGTCTCGCTCTGCTGTAGAGATACTGAACCTGTCATTTAGGGGACACTTGTTTCAGTCCTGCCTCTCGGTCTTCATTTAATATAAGTTTTGATGCTTAGTGTGATTGCTCTAAGGAGTGTTCGATCGAATTATTTCGGGATTTCATTCCGCTGATATTATGATGGAAATGGGTTGGAAAAAAAAATTGGTTACCAAAAACTCAAAAAATGATGATATCAATGAAAAAACATGGAGTTTTCTGGGAAAGTAGACAGGTTATCGAAAAATCACTTTGATAGAATATTTGTTTTGGTTGGTTTCCGGGTTTTGCCGTGGTCTTCTTTGGTTTAAATCTCCAAACGTTTCGACTGCAACTGCGGCAGTCATCTTCAGTGGCGTGGTCGAAGTACTCTTCTAGACGTATCAGTTTCAGTTGATACGTATCAGTTTCAGTAGTAAAAAGAAAATACAACTCCAATCTCAAGATTTGACACCCTGTATTATCATACCATAGCCGTTACAATATCATCAAAGTCTTCCATATTATGAGTTATTCCGAATATCCCAAATAACTTTTTTGATGTAAGAAAAAACATCGGAAAATTGATTTTTTTCAAAATCTATTCTATCAAATCGAGATACATCATCTAATCAAGAACTTTCCTTCGTTCCAACATATCGACCGCGCTAAATTCAAAAGAATTCTCGCAGGCTTGTTGGCAGGTAATTTTGGAAACTTTAATTGATAAAATAACGAAAGTGCTCCAAGGCAGCCCCGAATCTCGAGCTTTAAGCAGATTATGTGACACAATCGAGTACAAAAGATACAAGCCATTATTAATCTCTCCTCCACACAGAATAATAGATTTGATTTATAACTCCGATGGAAACAATAAAACTAATTTTCTCCGAGATGGCAGGGAGAATGCAAGGAAAATATGCGGCAAAGGTGAAACAGGGTGTTTATTAATAAATTCTGATTTCTAGCATGGTTTGTGGAAATAAGAAATAGTAAATTGAATTTCACTCGATTGAAAACAAATTCTCAATTATCAAAACACACGGGGGTTGAGAGCCATTGTCGGATATTCAAAATATCCCCGAAAAGGTTTATGAATGTATTCCTTCAGCATTTTTTCAAATAAATTTTCCACGATATGTATCGAAACTAATGACGATAACTAACAATTTTTTTTTCCTAAAAACGATGCATCTTTACTTATCTATAATATAAACATTGGGATTTTGAGCCTTGGTCACATATTAAAAAATATCCGGATAAGCTTCATGAAGGTGTTCCTTCGCCATTTTTTTAAATAAATCTTCGATAAATTCGAATTTATATTTCACAATGACGAAGTATAGAATTACTCACTTATCTTTCCTCAAAAATATGTCAGATTTTTGCGATGTTACTATGAATATTCATTTCAACACATGAGATTCAGAGCTATTGTCGGATATTCAAAATATCCTCGATAAGCTTCATTAGAGTGTTCCTTCGCCATTTTTTAAAATAAATATTTCACCTTATATTCGAATTTATATTTTACAATGACGAAGTCTGGAATTACTCACTTATCTTTCTTCAAAAAGCTGTCAGATTTTTGCGATGTTACTATGAATATTCATTTCAACACATGAGATTCAGAGCTATTGTCGGATATTCAAAATATCTTCGATAAGCTTCATGAGAGCGTTCCTTCGCCATTTTTTTAAATACGTATTTCACCATATATTCGAATTTATATTTCACAATGACCAAGTCTAGAATTACTCACTTATCTTTCCTCAAAAATCTGTCAGATTTTTGCGATGTTACGATGAATATTCATTTAAACACATGAGGATATTCAAAATATCCTCGATAAGCTTCATGAGAGAGTTCCTTCGCCATTTTTTTAAATACATATTTCACCATATATTCGAATTTATATTTCACAATGACCAAGTCTAGAATTACTCACTTATCTTTCCTCAAAAATCTGTCAGATTTTTGCGATGTTACGATGAATATTCATTTAAACACATGAGGATATTCAAAATATCCTCGATAAGCTTCATGAGAGAGTTCCTTCGCCATTTTTTTAAATACATATTTCACCATATATTCGAATTTATATTTCACAATGACCAAGTCTAGAATTACTCACTTATCTTTCCTCAAAAATCTGTCAGATTTTTGCGATGTTACGATTAATATTCATTTAAACACATGAGGATATTCAAAATATCCTCGATAAGCTTCATGAGAGAGTTCCTTCGCCATTTTTTAAATACATATTTCACCATATATTCGAATTTATATTTCACAATGACCAAGTCTAGAATTACTCACTTATCTTTCCTCAAAAATCTGTCAGATTTTTGCAATGTTACGATGAATATTCATTTAAACACATGAGGATATTCAAAATATCCTCGATAAGCTTCATGAGAGAGTTCCTTCGCCATTTTTTTAAATACATATTTCACCATATATTCGAATTTATATTTCACAATGACCAAGTCTAGAATTACTCACTTATCTTTCCTCAAAAATCTGTCAGATTTTTGCGATGTTACGATGAATATTCATTTAAACACATGAGGATATTCAAAATATCCTCGATAAGCTTCATGAGAGAGTTCCTTCGCCATTTTTTTAAATACATATTTCACCATATATTCGAATTTATATTTCACAATGACCAAGTCTAGAATTACTCACTTATCTTTCCTCAAAAATCTGTCAGATTTTTGCGATGTTACGATGAATATTCATTTAAACACATGAGGATATTCAAAATATCCTCGATAAGCTTCATGAGAGAGTTCCTTCGCCATTTTTTAAATACATATTTCACCATATATTCGAATTTATATTTCACAATGACCAAGTCTAGAATTACTCACTTATCTTTCCTCAAAAATCTGTCAGATTTTTGCGATGTTACGATTAATATTCATTTAAACACATGAGGATATTCAAAATATCCTCGATAAGCTTCATGAGAGAGTTCCTTCGCCATTTTTTTAAATACATATTTCACCATATATTCGAATTTATATTTCACAATGACCAAGTCTAGAATTACTCACTTATCTTTCCTCAAAAATCTGTCAGATTTTTGCGATGTTACGATGAATATTCATTTAAACACATGAGGATATTCAAAATATCCTCGATAAGCTTCATGAGAGAGTTCCTTCGCCATTTTTTCAAATAAATATTTCACCATATATTCGAATTTATATTTCACAATGACCAAGTCTAGAATTACTCACTTATCTTTCCTCAAAAATCTGTCAGATTTTTGCGATGTTACGATGAATATTCATTTAAACACATGAGGATATTCAAAATATCCTCGATAAGCTTCATGAGAGAGTTCCTTCGCCATTTTTTTAAATACATATTTCACCATATATTCGAATTTATATTTCACAATGACCAAGTCTAGAATTACTCACTTATCTTTCCTCAAAAATCTGTCAGATTTTTGCGATGTTACGATGAATATTCATTTAAACACATGAGGATATTCAAAATATCCTCGATAAGCTTCATGAGAGCGTTCCTTCGCCATTTTTTCAAATACATATTTCACCATATATTCGAATTTATATTTCACAATGACCAAGTCTAGAATTACTCACTTATCTTTCCTCAAAAACCTGTCAGATTTTTGCGATGTTATGATGAATATTCATTTAAACACATGAGGATATTCAAAATATCCTCGATAAGCTTCATGAGAGCGTTTCTTCGCCATTTTTTTAAATACGTATTTCACCATATATTCGAATTTATATTTCACTATGACGAAGTCTAGAATTACTCACTTATCTTTTCTTAAAAAGCTGTCAGATTTTTGCGATGTTACTATGAATATTCATTTCAACACATGAGATTCAGAGCTATTGTCGGATATTCAAAATATCCTCGATAAGCTTCATGAAAGTGTTCCTTCGCCATTTTTTTAAATAAATATTTTACTATATATTCGAATTCATAATTCACAATGACGAAGTCTGGAATTACTCACTTATCTTTCTTCTGAAATCTGGTAGATTTTCGTGGTATGACGATGATTATTCATTTCAACACATGGGATATACAGGAATCTAAAAAACAAGTAAATTTCATTTTCAAGGGGCACACTTTCGAGTAGCCCTCGTGGTTCAACCCCATAGGAGGGGTAGATGTTACCCTTGGAATTTTAAATGAAAAAGGGGGCAAGTAGCACATCATTTTGATTGGCGTTCAATTCTTTTTGCAATGGTACCCTGACTTATTATTTTTTAGGAGCATTTTCCGAAAAATAGCGTTCTAAACTAACAGAATACTGAACAGCATAATTTGACCAGAAATGGTTAGAATATTAGGTGATACCGTTCCAACCCTTTATTAGGGGTAACATTAGCCATTAGCTCCAAAAAATTTACATCAAAAGGTAGTGGAATAGTGAAACGTAGATAGTAGTGGAGCTGTGTTTATTAAATGCTGAAAGTTTTATTCTCATCTCAGAAATTACAGATAGCCTTCCTTTTCTGCTACTTCTGCTGTGAAAAGTTCCTGCTTCCGGGCAAAAAATTGTTTTGCAAATTTAAACATTGTGGTAGTATTGTAAATAAAGTTTTTTGAATTGAAATGATTGTAATTTATGGAGATGTTGGAAAGTGCGCACGGAGGGCGGCATTTTTTTACGAAAAATATCCAAATGACACGCGAGACTGTAAAATACTCATTGAAAATGCGTACATTTCATCCATATAAAATGCAGACTCTTCAAAAGCTTTACGAGGATTATCATGATGGAAGAATAGAATTTTGTGAAACCATGTCTCGTCGAGTCAATATTATCCCTAATCTTCTGTTAAACAACTGTCAGCGAAGAGTGTTAATTTTTTCTGAATGGCAATATTAATAGACAAAATTGTCGTTATTGGAGTGGCGAAAACCCACATATTTTTCGGGAATGGCATACACAACACCAACAAAAAGTCAATGTTTGGGCTGGTATTCTTGAAAATGATATTATTGGTCCATTATTCCTGAAAGAAAACTTCCAATTTACAAATTTTCATCATTGAAAGTCATTGTCGGGTCGTCAGAGGGGTTCGGCCGATTTTTTTATTTTTTCAAGGGGTCTCAGAAATAGGATTTGAGTTGGCGCGTTCGGTGGTGATTCAGAAAACATTCATTTCAGTCCAATTTACAACTTTTCATCATTCAGAGTCATTGTCGGGTCGTCAGAGGGGTTCGGCCAATTTTTTTATTTTTTCAAGTGGTCTCAAAAATAGGATTTGAGTTGGCGCGATCAGTGGTGGGTCAGAAAACATTCATTTCAGTCTATTTCACAACTTGTCATCATTTAGAGTCATTGTCGGGTCGTCAGAGGGGTTCGGCCGATTTTTATATTTTTTCAAGTGGTCTCAAAAATAGGATTCGAGTTGACGCGATCAGTGGTGGGTCAGAAAACATTAATTTCAGTCCAGTTCACAGCTTGTCATCAATTAGAGTCATTGTCGGGTCGTTAGAGGGGTTCGGCCAATTTTTTTAATTTTTCAAGTGGTCTTAAAATTAGGATTCGAGTTGGCGCGATCGGTGGTT
The DNA here is from genome assembly GCA_958502065.1 of Chrysolina americana. Taxonomy (NCBI): domain Eukaryota; kingdom Metazoa; phylum Arthropoda; class Insecta; order Coleoptera; family Chrysomelidae; genus Chrysolina; species Chrysolina americana. The sequence goes on along the minus strand of OY293413.1, from coordinate 99,286,916 downwards.
GGTCAGAAAACATTCATTTCAGTCCTTTTCAAAACTTTTTATCATTCAGAGTCATTGTCGGGTCGTTAGAGGAGTTCGGCGAATTTTTTTATTTTTTCAAGTGGTCTCAAAAATAGGATTTGAGTTGGCGCGATCGGTGGTGGGTCAGAAAACATTCATTTCAGTCCATTCCACAACTTTTCGTCATTTACAGTCATTGTCGGGTCGTCAGAGGGGTTCGGCCGATTTTTTTATTTTTTCAAGTGGTCTCAAAAATAGGATTCGAGTTGGCGCGATCAGTGGTGGGTCAGAAAACATTCATTTCAGTCCAGTTCACAGCTTGTCATCAATTAGAGTCATTGTCGGGTCGTTAGAGGGGTTCGGCCGATTTTTTTATTATTTCAAGTGGTCTCAAAAATAGGATTTGAGTTGGCGCGATCTGTGTTGGGTCAGAAAACATTCATTTCAGTCCAGTTCACAGCTTGTCATCAATTAGAGTCATTGTCGGGTCGTTAGAGGGGTTCGGCCGATTTTTTTTGTTTTTTCAAGTGGTCTCAAAAATAGGATTTGAGTTGGCGCGATCAGTGGTGGGTCAGAAAACATTCATTTCAGTCTATTTCACAACTTGTCATCATTTAGAGTCATTGTCGGGTCGTCAGAGGGGTTCGGCCGATTTTTATATTTTTTCAAGTGGTCTCAAAAATAGGATTCGAGTTGACGCGATCAGTGGTGGGTCAGAAAACATTAATTTCAGTCCAGTTCACAGCTTGTCATCAATTAGAGTCATTGTCGGGTCGTTAGAGGGGTTCGGCCAATTTTTTTAATTTTTCAAGTGGTCTTAAAATTAGGATTCGAGTTGGCGCGATCGGTGGTTGGTCAGAAAACATTCATTTCAGTCCTTTTCAAAACTTTTTATCATTCAGAGTCATTGTCGGGTCGTTAGAGGAGTTCGGCGAATTTTTTTATTTTTTCAAGTGGTCTCAAAAATAGGATTTGAGTTGGCGCGATCGGTGGTGGGTCAGAAAACATTCATTTCAGTCCATTCCACAACTTTTCGTCATTTACAGTCATTGTCGGGTCGTCAGAGGGGTTCGGCCGATTTTTTTATTTTTTCAAGTGGTCTCAAAAATAGGATTCGAGTTGGCGCGATCAGTGGTGGGTCAGAAAACATTCATTTCAGTCCAGTTCACAGCTTGTCATCAATTAGAGTCATTGTCGGGTCGTTAGAGGGGTTCGGCCGATTTTTTTATTATTTCAAGTGGTCTCAAAAAAAAAATAGGATTTGAGTTGGCGCGATCTGTGTTGGGTCAGAAAACATTCATTTCAGTCCAGTTCACAGCTTGTCATCAATTAGAGTCATTGTCGGGTCGTTAGAGGGGTTCGGCCGATTTTTTTTGTTTTTTCAAGTGGTCTCAAAAATAGGATTTGAGTTGGCGCGATCAGTGGTGGGTCAGAAAACATTCATTTCAGTCTATTTCACAACTTGTCATCATTTAGAGTCATTGTCGGGTCGTCAGAGGGGTTCGGCCGATTTTTATATTTTTTCAAGTGGTCTCAAAAATAGGATTCGAGTTGGCGCGATCAGTGGTGGGTCAGAAAACATTCATTTCAGTCCAGTTCACAGCTTGTCATCAATTAGAGTCATTGTCGGGTCGTTAGAGGGGTTCGGCCGATTTTTTTATTATTTCAAGTGGTCTCAAAAATAGGATTTGAGTTGGCGCGATCTGTGTTGGGTCAGAAAACATTCATTTCAGTCCAGTTCACAGCTTGTCATCAAGTAGAGTCATTGTCGGGTCGTTAGAGGGGTTCGACCGATTTTTTTATTTTTTCAAGTGGTCTCAAAAATAGGATTTGAGTTGGCGCGATCGGTGGTTGGTCAGAAAACATTCATTTCAGTTCATTTCACAACTTGTCATCATTTAGAGTCAATGTCGGGTCGTCAGAGAGGTTCGGCTGATTTTTATATTTTTTCAAGTGATCTCAAAAATAGGATTCGAGTTGGCGCGATCAGTGGTGGGTCAGAAAACATTCATTTCAGTCCAGTTCACAGCTTGTCATCAATTAGAGTCATTTTCGGGTCGTTAGAGGGGTTCGACCGATTTTTTATTTTTTCAAGTGGTCTCAAAAATAGGATTTGAGTTGGCGCGATCTGTGGTGGGTCAGAAAACATTCATTTCAGTCCTTTTCAAAACTTTTTATCATTCAGAGTCATTGTCGGGTCGTTAGAGGAGTTCGGCGAATTTTTTTATTTTTTCAAGTGGTCTCAAAAATAGGATTTGAGTTGGCGCGATCGGTGGTGGGTCAGAAAACATTTATTTCAGTCCATTCCACAACTTGTCGTCATTTAGAGTCATTGTCGGGTCGTCAGAGGGGTTCGGCCGATTTTTTTAATTTTTTCAAGTGGTCTCAAAAATAGGATTCGAGTTGGCGCGATCAGTGGTGGGTCAGAAAACATTCATTACAGTCCAGTTCACAGCTTGTCATCAATTAGAGTCATTGTCGGGTCGTTAGAGGGGTTCGGCCGATTTTTTTATTTTTTCAAGTGGTCTCAAAAATAGGATTTGAGTTGGCGCGATCTGTGGTGGATCAGAAAACATTTATTTCAGTCCTTTTTAAAACTTTTTATCATTCAGAGTCATTGTCGGGTCGTTAGAGGAGTTCGGCCGATTTTTTTATTATTTCAAGTGGTCTCAAAAATAGGATTTGAGTTGGCGCGATCTGTGTTGGGTCAGAAAACATTCATTTCAGTCCAGTTCACAGCTTGTCATCAATTAGAGTCATTGTCGGGTCGTTAGAGGGGTTCGGCCGATTTTTTTATTTTTTCAAGTGGTCTCAAAAATAGGATTTGAGTTGGCGCGATCAGTGGTGGGTCAGAAAACATTCATTCCAGTCTATTTCACAACTTGTCATCATTTAGAGTCATTGTCGGGTCGTCAGAGGGGTTCGGCCGATTTTTATATTTTTTCAAGTGGTCTCAAAAATAGGATTCGAGTTGGCGCGATCAGTGGTGGGTCAGAAAACATTAATTTCAGTCCAGTTCACAGCTTGTCATCAAGTAGAGTCATTGTCGGGTCGTTAGAGGGGTTCGGCCGATTTTTTTATTTTTTCAAGTGGTCTCAAAAATAGGATTTGAGTTGGCGCGATCGGTGGTTGGTCAGAAAACATTCATTTCAGTCCATTTCACAACTTGTCATCATTTAGAGTCATTGTCGGGTCGTCAGAGGGGTTCGGCCGATTTTTATATTTTTTCAAGTGGTCTCAAAAATAGGATTCGAGTTGGCGCGATCAGTGGTGGGTCAGAAAACATTCATTTCAGTCCAGTTCACAGCTTGTCATCAATTAGAGTCATTGTCGGGTCGTCAGAGGGGTTCGGCCGGTTTTTATATTTTTTCAAGTGGTCTTAAAAATTGGATTTGAGCTGGCCGCAATCTGTACCTTGAAATGCTTGAAGAGACTATTGATCCTCATATAACTCACTAGCTAGACACTAAAATTGATGCAGAAGGTAATGAACTTTCGCAGGAGGATCTGTTACATTTCCGTCTGACAGTCGTTAAACGAGAGATTTCCAAACAGATCGATTGGCAGAAGGGGAGCAGTTGAATGGCCTCCGAGATCACCGGATTTAACTCCCTTACTTTTTTTCTTTGGGGGCATCTTAAATCAGTTGTTTGTAAAACACAACCTTCTGATATTGAAGAACCTAAATGATGAATTACATCAGCATGCAAGTCAATTCCTAGTGAAGTTTTCCGTAATGTTACAGGGGAGTTCGAAAACAGACTTTATCATTGTTTAGAGAAAAATGGACGACATTTCGAACAGTTTATGAGATAAGCGTGAGTAGATTTTATGTTTGCAATGTCTTTTTTGCAAATTAAATTTTATTTTGTGAAAGGAAAATAACCAACAAACAAAACATCCCACGCGTAATGAAATTATTCCTGTCTATCAATGGTTGAAAGAGTTGCCCCCTCCCAGGGGGTTGAACCACGAGGGCTACAAATATTCTTTGAAAGTGTCACCCTTGAAAATAAAATTCATCTGTTTCTTAGATTCCTCATTTTGTTTACTGGAAGGAAGATATTAAGGATGGAAACTTTTCATATTGACACCCTGTATATATTCGCACGTGTATTTCACAATTGTGTATCCATGGCAAGGGGCTTTATAGATGTAATGCCAAATAATCCACATTACTTGATTCATTTTTGGATTATAATCACACACTATGTCGCACACTGAACCTGAATTGAAAAACAATGACGTATAGGAAATGGGGATGTGGGGTGGAATGTTTTATGCTCATTAACGTGACTCTGCATTGGCCCCTCAAATTTTGCAGTGAACGTGTTTTGTTTGCATAACAACAACATCATCAACGCAATACTGTTACGGTAAAATTTGAACCAGAAAGCATATTTCACTTCTGGTTGCACGATGTTTATTAAAACTCAGTGGTGTGCGATGTTCGACAGCGATTCCTGAAGTTTGTTTCGTCATATTGCTGTTATAATTTGTAGCAGTTTATGATTTGTTCTAATGAATAGATGAGTATGCTTATTTGAATAAAATATCGAATTTTCTAGACATTTGTGTCATGGTCATTTAGAAAATATTCAAAATGATTTCATACTGAAACATTTTATTAAAGGGTGGAGGTATTTTCTCATAAGTGGTTTCTATATTTTCTGAAACGTGAATTGCTTCATATTATTGTTATATTGTGTGAATGCACAAACCAATCTCTGTATTTTTGTACTAAATAGAACGTCTCAGAAAATATATTTTGAATCAGGTTGAAATACTGTATTCGTAAAAAATCAGCATACATGCATTCCTCATCTCAACCTTGAAATATAGCCCCATTTTTTCAGGAGCGTATCGAATTTCAAAGCAAAAACTGAAAGGGAACATGTTTGAAATTGAGTTTTTGGTTCAGACGATTGTGCAGGAATATACCAGAGTGTGATTACTGAGTTTTCCATTAGATCTTATATTTTTCAAAGTGGTACAAATTAAAATGATGATTTTTGGATTTGAAAATTTTTTAAATTCTCAATTTTTTTTTATTCGTTAGATTCGAAATTTATAGATTATACTGAATTCATCATTTTGAATTAACTGGCGTTCGCAGAATTGCTCTATCTTCAACCGATATCGATTTTATCTGGAGTTGAAAGAAGTAATTATTTTCCTCTATTTCTTTCTACCCCTTTTATATGACAAACCCCATATCTGAATATATACAAATCATATATTTTCAGAATCAGTATAAAATTTTGCGTATATAGTGCGAATTTCAAGTGAATCGGGTGATTTTGTATTTTTCGTGATTTTTAGGGGTCTACCCCTTTGGATTTTTTCGATATTTCGAGTAATTTTTTTTTTCAGTTGATCGTTTCGAAATCCATAGATTGAACTAATTCCATTATTCTGAATCGACTGACGTTCGCAGAATTGCTCTATCTTCAACCGATATCGATTTTATCTGGAGTTGAAAGAAGTAATTTTCCTCTATATTTCTTTCTACCCCTTTTATATGACAAACCTTGTATCTGAATATATACAAATCATATATTTTCAGAATCGGTATAAAATTTTGCGTATATAGTGCGAATTTCAAGTGAATCGGGTGATTTTGTATTTTTGGATTTTTTCGATATTTCGAGAAATTTTTTTTTTCAGTTGATCGTTTCGAAATCCATAGATTGAACTGATTCCATTATTCTGAATCGACTGACGTTCGCAGAATTGCTCTATCTTCAACCGATATCGAATTTATCTGGAGTTGAAAGAAGTAATTTTCCTCTATATTTCTTTCTACCCCTTTTATATGACAAACCTTGTATCTGAATATATACAAATCATATATTTTCAGAATCGGTATAAAATTTTGCGTATATAGTGCGAATTTCAAGTGAATCGGGTGATTTTGTATTTTTGGATTTTTTCGATATTTCGAGAAATTTTTTTTTTCAGTTGATCGTTTCGAAATCCATAGATTGAACTAATTCCATTATTCTGAATCGACTGACGTTCGCAGAATTGCTCTAGCTTCAACCGATATCGATTTTATCTGGAGTTGAAAGAAGTAATTATTTTCCTCTATTTCTTTCTACCCCTTTTATATGACAAACCTTATATCTGAATATATACAAATCATATATTTTCAGAATCAGTATAAAATTTTGCGTATATAGTGCGAATTTCAAGTGAATCGGGTGATTTTGTATTTTTCGTGATTTTTAGGGGTCTACCCCTTTGGATTTTTTCGATATTTCGAGTAATTTTTTTTTTTCAGTCGATCGTTTCGAAATCCATAGATTGAACTAATTCCATTATTCTGAATCGACTGACGTTCGCAGAATTGCTCTATCTTCAACCGATATCGATTTTATCTGGAGTTGAAAGAAGTAATTTTCCTCTATATTTCTTTCTACCCCTTTTATATGACAAACCTTGTATCTGAATATATACAAATCATATATTTTCAGAATCAGTATAAAATTTTGCGTATATAGTGCGAATTTCAAGTGAATCGGGTGATTTTGTATTTTTCGTGATTTTTAGGGGTCTACCCCTTTGGATTTTTTCGATATTTCGAGTAATTTTTTTTTTCAGTTGATCGTTTCGAAATCCATAGATTGAACTAATTCCATTATTCTGAATCGACTGACGTTCGCAGAATTGCTCTATCTTCAACCGATATCGATTTTATCTGGAGTTGAAAGAAGTAATTTTCCTCTATATTTCTTTCTACCCCTTTTATATGACAAACCTTGTATCTGAATATATACAAATCATATATTTTCAGAATCGGTATAAAATTTTGCGTATATAGTGCGAATTTCAAGTGAATCGGGTGATTTTGTATTTTTGGATTTTTTCGATATTTCGAGAAATTTTTTTTTTCAGTTGATCGTTTCGAAATCCATAGATTGAACTAATTCCATTATTCTGAATCGACTGACGTTCGCAGAATTGCTCTATCTTCAACCGATATCGATTTTATCTGGAGTTGAAAGAAGTAATTTTCCTCTATATTTCTTTCTACCCCTTTTATATGACAAACCTTGTATCTGAATATATACAAATCATATATTTTCAGAATCAGTATAAAATTTCGCGTATATAGTGCGAATTTCAAGTGAATCGGGTGATTTTGTATTTTTCGTGATTTTTAGGGGTCTACCCCTTTGGATTTTTTCGATATTTCGAGTAATTTTTTTTTTCAGTTGATCGTTTCGAAATCCATAGATTGAACTAATTCCATTATTCTGAATCGACTGACGTTCGCAGAATTGCTCTATCTTCAACCGATATCGATTTTATCTGGAGTTGAAAGAAGTAATTTTCCTCTATATTTCTTTCTACCCCTTTTATATGACAAACCTTGTATCTGAATATATACAAATCATATATTTTCAGAATCAGTATAAAATTTCGCGTATATAGTGCGAATTTCAAGTGAATCGGGTGATTTTGTATTTTTCGTGATTTTTAGGGGTCTACCCCTTTGGATTTTTTCGATATTTCGAGTAATTTTTTTTCAGTTGATCGTTTCGAAATCCATAGATTGAACTAATTCCATTATTCTGAATCGACTGACGTTCGCAGAATTGCTCTAGCTTCAACCGATATCGATTTTATCTGGAGTTGAAAGAAGTAATTATTTTCCTCTATTTCTTTCTACCCCTTTTATATGACAAACCTTATATCTGAATATATACAAATCATATATTTTCAGAATCAGTATAAAATTTTGCGTATATAGTGCGAATTTCAAGTGAATCGGGTGATTTTGTATTTTTCGTGATTTTTAGGGGTCTACCCCTTTGGATTTTTTCGATATTTCGAGTAATTTTTTTTCAGTTGATCGTTTCGAAATCCATAGATTGAACTAATTCCATTATTCTGAATCGACTGACGTTCGCAGAATTGCTCTATCTTCAACCGATATCGATTTTATCTGGAGTTGAAAGAAGTAATTTTCCTCTATATTTCTTTCTACCCCTTTTATATGACAAACCTTGTATCTGAATATATACAAATCATATATTTTCAGAATCGGTATAAAATTTTGCGTATTTAGTGCGAATTTCAAGTGAATCGGGTGATTTTGTATTTTTGGATTTTTTCGATATTTCCAGAAATTTTTTTTTTCAGTCGATCGTTTCGAAATCCATAGATTGAACTAATTCCATTATTCTGAATCGACTGACGTTCGCAGAATTGCTCTAGCTTCAACCGATATCGATTTTATCTGGAGTTGAAAGAAGTAATTATTTTCCTCTATTTCTTTCTACCCCTTTTATATGACAAACCTTATATCTGAATATATACAAATCATATATTTTCAGAATCAGTATAAAATTTCGCGTATATAGTGCGAATTTCAAGTGAATCGGGTGATTTTGTATTTTTCGTGATTTTTAGGGGTCTACCCCTTTGGATTTTTTCGATATTTCGAGTAATTTTTTTTCAGTTGATCGTTTCGAAATCCATAGATTGAACTAATTTCATTATTCTGAATCGACTGACGTTCGCAGAATTGCTCTATCTTCAACCGATATCGATTTTATCTGGAGTTGAAAGAAGTAATTATTTTCCTCTATTTCTTTCTACCCCTTTTATATGACAAACCTTATATCTGAATATATACAAATCATATATTTTCAGAATCAGTATAAAATTTCGCGTATATAGTGCGAATTTCAAGTGAATCGGGTGATTTTGTATTTTTCGTGATTTTTAGGGGTCTACCCCTTTGGATTTTTTCGATATTTCGAGTAATTTTTTTTCAGTTGATCGTTTCGAAATCCATAGATTGAACTAATTCCATTATTCTGAATCGACTGACGTTCGCAGAATTGCTCTATCTTCAACCGATATCGATTTTATCTGGAGTTGAAAGAAGTAATTATTTTCCTCTATTTCTTTCTACCCCTTTTATATGACAAACCTTATATCTGAATATATACAAATCATATATTTTCAGAATCAGTATAAAATTTCGCGTATATAGTGCGAATTTCAAGTGAATCGGGTGATTTTGTATTTTTCGTGATTTTTAGGGGTCTACCCCTTTGGATTTTTTCGATATTTCGAGTAATTTTTTTTCAGTTGATCGTTTCGAAATCCATAGATTGAACTAATTCCATTATTCTGAATCGACTGACGTTCGCAGAATTGCTCTATCTTCAACCGATATCGATTTTATCTGGAGTTGAAAGAAGTAATTTTCCTCTATATTTCTTTCTACCCCTTTTATATGACAAACCTTGTATCTGAATATATACAAATCATATATTTTCAGAATCGGTATAAAATTTTGCGTATTTAGTGCGAATTTCAAGTGAATCGGGTGATTTTGTATTTTTGGATTTTTTCGATATTTCCAGAAATTTTTTTTTTCAGTCGATCGTTTCGAAATCCATAGATTGAACTAATTCCATTATTCTGAATCGACTGACGTTCGCAGAATTGCTCTAGCTTCAACCGATATCGATTTTATCTGGAGTTGAAAGAAGTAATTATTTTCCTCTATTTCTTTCTACCCCTTTTATATGACAAACCTTATATCTGAATATATACAAATCATATATTTTCAGAATCAGTATAAAATTTCGCGTATATAGTGCGAATTTCAAGTGAATCGGGTGATTTTGTATTTTTCGTGATTTTTAGGGGTCTACCCCTTTGGATTTTTTCGATATTTCGAGTAATTTTTTTTCAGTTGATCGTTTCGAAATCCATAGATTGAACTAATTTCATTATTCTGAATCGACTGACGTTCGCAGAATTGCTCTATCTTCAACCGATATCGATTTTATCTGGAGTTGAAAGAAGTAATTATTTTCCTCTATTTCTTTCTACCCCTTTTATATGACAAACCTTATATCTGAATATATACAAATCATATATTTTCAGAATCAGTATAAAATTTCGCGTATATAGTGCGAATTTCAAGTGAATCGGGTGATTTTGTATTTTTCGTGATTTTTAGGGGTCTACCCCTTTGGATTTTTTCGATATTTCGAGTAATTTTTTTTCAGTTGATCGTTTCGAAATCCATAGATTGAACTAATTTCATTATTCTGAATCGACTGACGTTCGCAGAATTGCTCTATCTTCAACCGATATCGATTTTATCTGGAGTTGAAAGAAGTAATTATTTTCCTCTATTTCTTTCTACCCCTTTTATATGACAAACCTTATATCTGAATATATACAAATCATATATTTTCAGAATCAGTATAAAATTTCGCGTATATAGTGCGAATTTCAAGTGAATCGGGTGATTTTGTATTTTTCGTGATTTTTAGGGGTCTACCCCTTTGGATTTTTTCGATATTTCGAGTAATTTTTTTTCAGTTGATCGTTTCGAAATCCATAGATTGAACTAATTCCATTATTCTGAATCGACTGACGTTCGCAGAATTGCTCTATCTTCAACCGATATCGATTTTATCTGGAGTTGAAAGAAGTAATTATTTTCCTCTATTTCTTTCTACCCCTTTTATATGACAAACCTTATATCTGAATATATACAAATCATATATTTTCAGAATCAGTATAAAATTTCGCGTATATAGTGCGAATTTCAAGTGAATCGGGTGATTTTGTATTTTTCGTGATTTTTAGGGGTCTACCCCTTTGGATTTTTTCGATATTTCGAGTAATTTTTTTTCAGTTGATCGTTTCGAAATCCATAGATTGAACTAATTCCATTATTCTGAATCGACTGACGTTCGCAGAATTGCTCTATCTTCAACCGATATCGAATTTATCTGGAGTTGAAAGAAGTAATTTTCCTCTATATTTCTTTCTACCCCTTTTATATGACAAACCTTGTATCTGAATATATACAAATCATATATTTTCAGAATCGGTATAAAATTTTGCGTATTTAGTGCGAATTTCAAGTGAATCGGGTGATTTTGTATTTTTGGATTTTTTCGATATTTCCAGAAATTTTTTTTTTCAGTCGATCGTTTCGAAATCCATAGATTGAACTAATTCCATTATTCTGAATCGACTGACGTTCGCAGAATTGCTCTAGCTTCAACCGATATCGATTTTATCTGGAGTTGAAAGAAGTAATTATTTTCCTCTATTTCTTTCTACCCCTTTTATATGACAAACCTTATATCTGAATATATACAAATCATATATTTTCAGAATCAGTATAAAATTTCGCGTATATAGTGCGAATTTCAAGTGAATCGGGTGATTTTGTATTTTTCGTGATTTTTAGGGGTCTACCCCTTTGGATTTTTTCGATATTTCGAGTAATTTTTTTTTTCAGTTGATCGTTTCGAAATCCATAGATTGAACTAATTCCATTATTCTGAATCGACTGACGTTCGCAGAATTGCTTTATCTTCAACCGATATCGATTTTATCTGGAGTTGAAAGAAGTAATTTTCCTCTATATTTCTTTCTACCCCTTTTATATGACAAACCTTGTATCTGAATATATACAAATCATATATTTTCAGAATCGGTATAAAATTTTGCGTATTTAGTGCGAATTTCAAGTGAATCGGGTGATTTTGTATTTTTGGATTTTTTCGATATTTCGAGAAATTTTTTTTTTCAGTCGATCGTTTCGAAATCCATAGATTGAACTAATTCCATTATTCTGAATCGACTGACGTTCGCAGAATTGCTTTATCTTCAACCGATATCGATTTTATCTGGAGTTGAAAGAAGTAATTTTCCTCTATTTCTTTCTACCCCTTTTATATGACAAACCTTATATCTGAATATATACAAATCATATATTTTCAGAATCAGTATAAAATTTCGCGTATATAGTGCGAATTTCAAGTGAATCGGGTGATTTTGTATTTTTCGTGATTTTTAGGGGTCTACCCCTTTGGATTTTTTCGATATTTCGAGTAATTTTTTTTTTCAGTTGATCGTTTCGAAATCCATAGATTGAACTAATTCCATTATTCTGAATCGACTGACGTTCGCAGAATTGCTCTATCTTCAACCGATATCGATTTTATCTGGAGTTGAAAGAAGTAATTTTCCTCTATATTTCTTTCTACCCCTTTTATATGACAAACCTTGTATCTGAATATATACAAATCATATATTTTCAGAATCAGTATAAAATTTTGCGTATATAGTGCGAATTTCAAGTGAATCGGGTGATTTTGTATTTTTGGATTTTTTCGATATTTCCAGAAATTTTTTTTTTCAGTCGATCGTTTCGAAATCCATAGATTGAACTAATTCCATTATTCTGAATCGACTGACGTTCGCAGAATTGCTCTAGCTTCAACCGATATCGATTTTATCTGGAGTTGAAAGAAGTAATTATTTTCCTCTATTTCTTTCTACCCCTTTTATATGACAAACCTTATATCTGAATATATACAAATCATATATTTTCAGAATCAGTATAAAATTTCGCGTATATAGTGCGAATTTCAAGTGAATCGGGTGATTTTGTATTTTTCGTGATTTTTAGGGGTCTACCCCTTTGGATTTTTTCGATATTTCGAGTAATTTTTTTTTTCAGTTGATCGTTTCGAAATCCATAGATTGAACTTATTCCATTATTCTGAATCGACTGACGTTCGCAGAATTGCTTTATCTTCAACCGATATCGATTTTATCTGGAGTTGAAAGAAGTAATTTTCCTCTATTTCTTTCTACCCCTTTTATATGACAAACCTTATATCTGAATATATACAAATCATATATTTTCAGAATCAGTATAAAATTTCGCGTATATAGTGCGAATTTCAAGTGAATCGGGTGATTTTGTATTTTTCGTGATTTTTAGGGGTCTACCCCTTTGGATTTTTTCGATATTTCGAGTAATTTTTTTTTTCAGTCGATCGTTTCGAAATCCATAGATTGAACTAATTCCATTATTCTGAATCGACTGACGTTCGCAGAATTGCTCTAGCTTCAACCGATATCGATTTTATCTGGAGTTGAAAGAAGTAATTTTCCTCTATATTTCTTTCTACCCCTTTTATATGACAAACCTTGTATCTGAATATATACAAATCATATATTTTCAGAATCGGTATAAAATTTTGCGTATATAGTGCGAATTTCAAGTGAATCGGGTGATTTTGTATTTTTGTATTTTTTCGATATTTCCAGAAATTTTTTTTTTCAGTCGATCGTTTCGAAATCCATAGATTGAACTAATTCCATTATTCTGAATCGACTGACGTTCGCAGAATTGCTTTATCTTCAACCGATATCGATTTTATCTGGAGTTGAAAAAGAAGTAATTTTCCTCCAGTTTTCTTTCTACTCCTTCTATATTGCACACCTTGTATCTGAGCATTGACACATTGACAAATCATATATTTTCAGTAACAGTCTAGAATTTTTGAGCGACTCTGACGATTTTATATTTTTTGTGATTTTTAGAGGTCTATATCTTCGAACTTTCTATAAGTCCAAAGTGAATATCAAGTTGACCTGGAATTTTCTCTGAGCACAAAGTATATTCGGGTCGGGCCACTGACGTTCAAATTACTGTTTTCATTTTTTGAATCCTACAAAACTGCAGAAGTATGATTTCATAAGTTTCCTCAACACTAACAATATACATTGTCCGTCAGCATTTTCAAAGATAATGTGGTACACAGCTTCAGCCAAGAAGTTGGGAAAATGTATTGAAATTCATGGGAACTTCATAAAATATGCACCCCGATGGAGATTTTGCAGCGTTGAGGCAGAGGAAAGTTGTGGAACTGAAAGAATTAGAGGACTGATTTCAATCATCCATTGACTCATACAAATTTTGTCAAAACATTTCGTGTGGCATCAGAAGATATCAGGGTGATGAGTTCAGTCTCAATGTTTTTCATTGATCAGCTGTGTTAAGCTGATATATTTATAAGGTAGGATAGTATATTAATGCAAGGAAATGTTCGATTCACTATTTCTTTTCTATTGATGATTTATTAGTTTTGTGTGAGTTTATGTTGAATTAAAGAACAAAAAATAAAATTATAATTCTTCGTATTTCTACTCTTGGTTGATTCATTACTACCTACCTCGACTTTTACGTATTTTATAGTTCTCTTCATGGTTTAGTTAAATTACTTTTTGATATTGAGTTTCGTTATAATTCTGTCCACTTATTAGAAGACTATTGTGATTATTATTACTACTATTTAATTCTACCGCGTGGGAGATACAGTCCTCACTGAACCAGCCTTTCCATGATCCAACCCACCACAATTTCAGAAATTTTATTAAAATTAACTCGGAGAAGTGTCCTATATCGTTTTGTTACTTTCGTCAGAAAATATTTATCAAATTTTGCAATTCAGGGGAGTAACCATGGCTTTTAAATGAGAAACAAACACTCGAAAATTCCTACATACAAAACTTGTAACTTCTTGAAATCTCCCTTTTACTGCTCTCTACAATTCACTACCAAAGAAAATCATTGACAAACCCAATTAATGTTTATGAAAGGGTTTTTGATATCAAAATGCTTTTACAGTTTAGAGGAATACTTCTCTTTGAGTGGGGAATAAGTGGTCATTAACGTAAATTAAGGGTGTATGGTCAACAAGAATCATTGCAGTTTATATAAAGATTTTACTACTGGTGATGCATTTACGCCATTATACAGGGTATTTTAAATTTAATCGTCACCATTGGGATCTCGGAAACTACTATAAAAGATACAAAGATGGTTAAATTGGGGCAAAGTTGCACATTTACCTGAATAACAATATGCCGTTGAGAAAGTTCTCAAATTTCGAGTATATCCGGAGATATAAAAAAACAGAAATTTTGGAAAATATTTTTTCTTTCTGGATTCGAAAAAGTATTGCATTTCTACATTGCCACTCTCTCCCTGCCTCAATATAGTGTTTTCAGATTTTTGTTTTTCCTTTTGGCCATGGACATTAGTCCTTCAGCCACACACAAGTTAAATCTATACACATGCTTATATCCATTACATCATATCTTGATATTATTAGTAACAATAAAGTTTACCAAAATATCGTATATACTCTTGGTATCAGTCCCAAGTAGGGTCTGAACGTTTGTTGGAAACTGAATGTTTGCCTGGATCAGTTAACTCCATAAGGTTACTCTTTGACAGCTTTGACAACCGAAGAATATATGATTTAAATCGCCGACCTCGTCGTCATGTGGACAAAGTGGAGAATCTATGACTCCTATTTTATGTAAATGCGTTGGAAAGCATCCATGATTCAGTTTTAACCGGGTTATAATTGAAGAATATTTTTTGTTGACATTAAAGCTAAAGATATGAAAGACTTTATTTGGCAATTCTCTGTGAATGGTGTGATAGGAACTATTTGAGTGTTCACTAATTTCTGTCCAATATCTCCTCCAGCTGTCCAACATATTCAGCTTGAATATACCGAACAGATCCTGAAGACGCTTAGCTGCCTTATCGACTAGTTCGTTTCCGGAAATTCCACTATGCCCTTTTGCCCATATTAATATAAATTTACATTTTTCCTCTTTCAATTTATAATGAGTATTCTTTATCTTACAGATAATCGTATCGTTATAGAAGGTGGTTGACACATTTTTTATACTCTCCAGCACAGACCGAGAATCAGATATAATGATTTTTTTTTAATACTGTTGTCCAAACACCACTCTAATGCTTGTTCTACGGCTACGGCTTCAGCTGTGTAAATGCTGCACACTTTCGGAATCCGATATTCATTAGTTTCTTTCTGATCTTCAATATAAACGGCACTGCCAACTCCGTCCAGATTTATACTACTATCTGTATAAATAATTGTACTAATTTCAAAATTATGTATTATCGCATTTAATACAGCTTGGTTATATGATGAGGCTTCATTATACTTGGGGAAAATGACGGTGGGTTTGAAAAAAAATTGATATAATTGTTATAAAAAAATACAGGCAATGTTTTCAGTGATTTAATTGAATCGATGAATTCTTGTGTTTCAAGAAAAGCGGTTGTTAACAAAGAAGAGTTTTTAACACGCCAGTATCATCTGTTTGTTACAACTTCTACATTTAAATTGGAAATTTTTATGACAAGAGACGAGTTATATGTCCTCAATTTAGTTACATGGTGATGATTTCATTGCTCCAATACAAATCCTTAGTATTGCAAACGATCCACTTTTTTTAAGTTCGTATTCGATGACGATCCGTAAAATACACAACCATAGTCAATAACAGCCCTGATAAACGACCTGTAGAAAAGCAACGCTACTTCGGGAACTGCACCCCAAGATATTTTGGTAGCATATCGTAGAATGTTGAGGCCTTTTTCGCATCGATTTTTACAATGTTCGATATGGCATGTCCACAATAATTTTGGATTCAGTACCATACCTAAATATTTATATTCAGTGACAACGGGTATTCTGATATCGCTCAACTGAATATGTGTATTTAAACGATGGCGGTGCCTCGTAAAACTCATAAAAGCAGATTTTTCCGTCGACATATTGAATCCCATATTAGCCAGCCATAATTTTAGAGTTTGTTGCACTCCATGAAAGTCATCTAAACATTGCTGATACTCTCTACGACTCGTATAAATACAGATGTCATCTGCATACTGAATCAACTTTATATCAATACTGAATTTATGATGCAATTCTGACGTATAAGTGTTGAAGAGAATGGGACTAAGTATGGAACCCTGCGGTAGGCCCTTGCACACTAATCTTGGTCCATGTAACTCGTTAAAGTGGTTTTTAACATATATTTCTCATGGATATTAAAAGCCGTCCTTCTATCAACCCCTGCATTAATCAATGTGTTGAATAGAATTCGTTGATCCACTGCGTCATAAGCCCCTTTGAGGTCCAAAAATAAACAAAAAAAATACTCATTTCTAGAAAAAGAACTGAATATCCGTGATAAGTTCGGCGAGAGCATCTTGTGTACCTAATCCTCTTCTATAACCAAACTGAGTTTTTGGAAGTATTGAATTGGATTCAAGATAAAATTCTAGCCTTGATTTTATTATTCTCTCCATTGTCTTCAAAATACAAGACAAAAGTGAGATGGGTGTGAAATTCATACTCCTTCTCGTATAAGTATTTGTATTTCACAGGCAGTAAATTTCCTAACGCTTGTTCAGCTTTGAGCGTCACATTCTGTGGGATCTTCATAATTATTATGAACACAACCGTTTTCAGTTTCCTCCATAATAAGTTTGTCAATTCTTAACAAAATGCAGCGTCATTTTATTGTATAAAAAACCCTTCGAAGTTTCCATGGCAATTGCATAGAAGCTCACTTATGCTCAATTGCCGACCAGAACGCAGTAAATACTATGAGAAAAAATGTATGAAGTAAACAAAGCGTTTAAGATAATTTTTTTGTGAAAAATTAAATCTTGTATGCACCACGAGCGTTACTAGATCCCAACGCCCATCGGGCAACATTCATCCCTTCGGCCAAAGGGAATGTTACCCTCCGGGCGTTAGGATCTATATACGCACTTGATACATAAATAGCTATTTCATGTTGATTTTTTACTGTTGTATTCAATAATTCCTCAGCTTGATAACATCTTATGGCAGAATCTCTTTATAGTCATGGGTATAACATATACCGGGTGGCTACGGAAGTATTGCCTACGGAATATCTCAGTTATTGTTTGAAGTGGGTTTGTGAAATTTGGAGCGTCGATATAATGACATAAGAGTTAGAATTTAAGCATATTGACATGTCGAAGTTAACTTCCGGTCTGACCGGAAGTAATATCAACTTTCTTATTTTAAATGGAAACCCTATTTTTTTTCTTTTTGCTTTATTCAGCATTCAATTCCCTTTCTAATGACATATCACAAGTTGGTATCTAACCAGAAACTAGATCAGAAAAAAATTATTATTGAAATTCACCGAGTAGGCCGTGGAAGCAAAATGAAAGCAAAAAATTGAAAAGTTGGCTATGGAAACCATACGTCACTTGATAACAGTTGCTACTACTGTGATATTTTATTTTCATTCGTCGGCGTTATCGATAGATTTATCGAAAAAACAAATTCAAATTGATAGGATTGAAGATAAAATAAATTCAAAACAAAGTTTCGAAATGCCTTCCCTCAGCGTCAATACATTTATTGACTCTGGTGATATTTTCATGTAAAACGTTTCTCAACATTTGGGGCGTGATATCTTGGAAAGCTTTGCGAATTTTTACTTCTAGCTCATGTAGAGTTGTAGGCTGTGTGGAATACACCCTATTTTTAAGATGCCCCCATAGAAAAAAATCGCACGGAGTAAGATCAGGTGACCTTGGTGGCCACCTGACTGGACCATGGGTTGTTATAAGTCTCTCTTGAAAGCGATTTTGAAGATAATTTCTCGCTATTCTTGAATTATGCGGAGGGGCGCCATCTTGCTGGAAGTACATTCTCTCAGTTATTTCCGCTGATAGGTTGTTAATGAATTCCGAAATTTCATTCGTTAAAAAATTAAAGTATCTCTCTCCGGTTAGTTGGCCTTGAAACAGAATGGGGCCAACAATATGAGTTCCAACTATTCCTGCCCAAACATTCACACCAAATCTCTCCTGGAAGCCACCTTGTCGAAACCGGTGCTCGTTTTCTATCGCCCAGTACCTGAAACAAAAGACCGTTCACACTTTTAGCACTTTACACTTCGACTATCGACAATAATCCAAATAAAGTACAGTACCTACCTTGTATTATTCCTGTTAAATAATCCATTGTTGGTAAATCTTGACTAGCCCGTAAACAAGATATAATAGTTAAATAGGTGATTCTCAGCATTTTGTCGAAGAAACCAATTACAATATTCCAGGCGCCTTTCACCGTCATTTTCATACAAATATTGATGCAACTGATACTTGAAGGATTTAAATCGATGTTTTTTCAAAATTTTCCTAGCAGAGTCCTTACTTATAGCTAATTCGGCGCCAATCTGCCTTGAGGAAATTGTACTAAAGCTAATACATTAATTTCAGTTTCCTCATTAATAACAAATGCTTCTTGGTCTTCGTGAACATCAGGCTCAGTTCTTAATTTTTCTTCAAGCCACTGGAAATACCTTCTTGACGGTTGCTGCCTTCTTGGATATCGCTCTAAATACAATCGTTCAGCGGCATAAGAATTTTTTAAACATTCACCATACATGAGAAGCATATCAATTTGTTCGGTTCGTGAATAACGGGGCATTTTTTGAATATTCCACTAACTGATTTCGATTTCCAAACCCTTTTAAAATGGCAGAATCAAAAACACTACTTCGAACGTCAAAATAATATGGATAGCAGCGTTCGTGAGAGCTCTCGTTTCTTTTTTGTTTCATTCCAAAATACATCTTAGTCAGCCTACCTGTTAATATTTTGGTTCGAATGATTATTGCAATGGAATGATTATTCTGAATAGCACAAACATCGTCCATAGGTAGATATTAGAATATCTATGGACGATGGCACAGACCAAGTACGTTTATGTTCCTATTTAACCTAGAACCTACAGGATATAATTTATCATTCCACATTATTTTTAATGTTATTTTTGCGTATGGCGATAATCTGTTTTGTTATTTGAATAATAATAATTGTATTTTTTGGTATTTCATTTCAAAAAATTACTTTCTATTATATCATTAGAAAGGAATGGTTATGCTGAATAGTACGGGCAAGAATAAGTTGTATGTTCCTATTTAAGTTATGGACCTACAGAGTATTGTTTTTTTCCCAATTTTTTCAATATTTTTTTTGGCGGCTTTTTATAACGCCGACGAATGAAAATAAAATATCACAGTAGTAGCAACTGTTATCAAGTGACGTATGGTTTCCATAGCCAACTTTTCAATTTTTGGCTTTCATTTTGCTTCCACGGCCTACTCGGTGAATTTCAATAATAATTTTTTTCTGATCTAGTTTCTGGTTAGATACCAACTTGCGATATGTCATTAGAAAGGGAATTGAATGCTGAATAAAGCGAAAGGAAAAAAAATAGGGTTTCCATTTAAAATAAGAAAGTTGATGTTACTTCCGGTCAGACCGGCAGTTAACTTCGACATGTCAATATGCTCAAATTCTAGCTCTTATGTCATTATATCGACGCTCAAAATTTCACAAACCTATTTCATACAATAACTGAGATATTCCGTAGGCAATACTTCCGTAGCCACCCGGTATATGGTCATTACTCGGTTGTACAACTTCTCAAATGAACAAATTCGGCATTGACATATTAAAAGTTGCTGTGGCGTCCTCCCATTTCAGTGACCATTCTTTCACTTTCCAATGGTTTAATTTTGTTTTGTTTCAGAAAAATGGGACTCCGATGTAAGAAAAAATCCACATAAGCAGAGGCCAAACAGAAATAGAAGCGAAAGAGTCAGTGAAACTTTAGAATTTATGAGATAGACTCGATAGTCCTTCAGAAAATAACCGGTGTTCCTTCATTTTCAATCGCTGGCAATTCACTCTAATCTACAACTCCAACTTTTATGTGATACTGTAACGACTGGCCGTAAAAGTATATTTTTCCATTCTGCATTTACATCCGCTGCCGATGTAGCTGCACCAAGAACAAGACCGACTCGCGGATTAACCTCATAAATAACGTAAGCGAGACCATTTAGAGCTGTACAACAGAAACATAACCTCAAAACGCGGTGGGAAATCGGGTCGTAAACATCCGTGCGTATTGCCCAGTCGAAGATATCTCGAGGGAGGCGTAGTCGGTACAGCGTGGTTAGAGTTACGACATGAGGAATGAGAGTTTCCTTTTCGCGATACTGCATCTCACTAAATTTCGGATGGAAAATATGGAGTGAAAAGTGTTCGAGGTTGTGCTAGGGGGTTATAGGCAGGGGAACAACTGGGTTTGAGTTCGGTGAAAGTCCGTCAAGTTAACTGTTGAAATATATATTAAAAGATCTTCACGCTGAAAGCTCTTAATCTTTGAGATTCGTGTGGAATTTCAATTCGATTATAAAAATAATCCAGCCTTTCGCAAATTTTCCTATACAATAGGATTGTCGGCAAACGTCGAACAGAAATAATTCAACAGCCCCATACGACCGCCGAATCACGTCTATCCAACGCCTGGCAAAGTTTTCCTACAAGGATATACTCTGCAATCTTCCTGTAACAACCACCAACTGGCAATCGAAAACATGTGACATCTGCCAGTTGGTGGTTGTTACAGAAAGATTGCAGAGTATATCCTTGTCGGAAAACTTTGCCAGGCGTTGGATAGACGTGATTCGGCGGTCGTATGGGGCTGTTGAATTATTTCTGTTCGACGTTTGCCGACAATCCTATTGTATAGGAAAATTCGCGAAAGGCTGGATTATTTTTATAATCAAATTTTGTTTTGAAATTTATTGCCTTTCGTCTAGTACTCTAGTTCCACATGAGAAATATTTGAATATTTCTCATGATGCAAATTTATTCGTGTGGAATGTGTCGTATCCATTATGCTTTTCATTTCAACAATTTCCAACCTTTTTCAGACGATACGGGCCAAAAGATGCAATACAATAATGGCGTTTATGTTGCAAATGCTCTATTGACACTCAAACTGTCATTTTGTACACTATTTTTACTTATACTCGTATACTGACTTCAAAAACAAGGCTGAAATCGAATTCTCTATCAGAACAATGGAATTTGTCTTTTTATGTGCAGTGTATTCCACTTAAAACGAACCACCCTGAGTAACAATGATTTTCAGGAAAAATAGAAAAACACGTCAACAATAGTAACAGTTGATGTTACTTCACCTATCGCACTCCCAGAGTATGTCACAATTGTTTTTGGATCACCCTTTATTGTTCCGCGTTATCAGATGATCCATGAGGAGCAGATTTCAACAAAGTACAATACATATGGTCTAACACTTAAAGTTCGGGAGCTACAAATTATTTGAGTTGAAAAAGAGCCACCCTGAATAACTTTTGAAACAATGATTTGCAGTAAAAATAAAAAACAGGTCAACAATTATACAGGAGGCCACATTTTGAAATATTCGTTCCAGTGAATCAAAATCTGATGGGACAATGGGAAGAAACAAATTTTCAATAGTAAATGTTACGTTTCCACCAACTTCCATACAATGGTACAAATAAGCTTCAATTGCCGCCCTCACATAGTTGAGAATCTCGGGAGTTATTTCTCTGCAATGCCTAATGATATTCTCTCTCAAATCTTCTAATGTTGTTGATTCTATCTTATACAATTCAAACTTCACCCCATAGAAAGAAATGTGAAGGAGAGAGATCCGGAGATCTTGGTGGCTATTCTGTAGGACCTCTTCTACCAATCCAGCAACCAGGAAATTGATCATCCTAAAATTGTCGCACTGGAGCTGCATAATGAGGAGGTGTGCACCATCCTGCTGGAAAACAATTTTGTAATAGAATAAATTGATATCCTCTTCAATTGCCATATTGATGCACGGTATTTTTCTATTCTCCAACATATCGAAATATTTCTCACCAGTCAAATTATCATCGATAAAAAAATGAACTTGACGGTATAAATGAGGATTCGTATCACTCCAATATTGACAATTGCCGATTCACCTCTCCATTCAAACTAAACGTACTTTCATCCGAAAAACAAATTATATACAAGAAATTTTGATGCAAGTTGATCCGTTCAGTGAGACTTTCACAAAACTCGATACGTCTATCGAAATCATCTTCGTTCAATTCAGTAAGTAGTCTAATCTTATATGGATAAAATTTGTACTTTTGAAGAATCCTGAAAACATTTGTACGACTGATTCCTGATTCTCAAGATAACTCAGTAAGAGATGACAGATCTAGCACTATTTCCATTCTGGTAGTACAAACTCACTATTTCAATCCGTTCTCGAAGCGTATAAATCAAATGATCCATTAAAAAAATGTTGACATGCTCTGGGGGTCCGATAGGGGAAATAACATCAAATGTGAATATAATAACGAAATATGGTGAATTACGTAATCCAATCTTCCGCAAAAAACCCTATACAATAGGTATGGTCGTCGGCAAATATTCAACAGAAAACATCTACTGCCCCCTACGACCATTGAATTATATCTGTTTAATACTTGGCAAAGAATTCTACAAGAACCACTTTGCAATGCATTTTAAATATGAAAGCTGAAATTATTTTTCGATTTAATTGGGGGATCACCTCCGTACCGGTTTCATGGTCATTGCCAATCATCAGCTATGGCTAGTTATGTCAAAATGTGTCCCCCTGTATACTATTGTTGACGTGTTTTTTATTTTTCCTGATAATCATTGTACCAAAAGTTATTTAGGGTGGCTTGTTTTAAATGGAATGCACTGTATGTCGTAAAATAACTTCCAGCCTGAAATTACAATGTATTGGAGAGATCAATTGAAAATGATTCAATTGTTTTCTTTTTTATCTTTTTTAAATTACCACTGATTGAGAACGATAACAAACCGACTAACTAGCTTAGTTACTACGAAATCACTTAACGAGGGATAGAGTTACATAGAACCAACCAATGCAATGGAGTTGAAAAATCTCTTTCAATTATAGACTTCAGGCTTTTTCAGTAATTGCCACGAAATAAAAACACTGTAAAGTTAGCAACGCTCATCATATCCGCTTTCACATCGATATTGAATATATCGTTGATATACATGTTAGATAAGGTCGGCCCACGGACCGGTCCTTGGGGCACTCCGTACTCCATAATCTAAACTGTCCTATATAAACTATTGATTTTTCCACTATGATTTCTGTTCGATAAGTATCTAGTGGCTTCTATGGTCCTGAAAAATCAACCAAGACATTTAATGAAGTTTCTTCTTTTGGAGGTTATTCCGAATTGATGTTAGCTTGACGATGGATCAATAACTATATGAGGGATATTTAATAAATTGAGCGAAATATTTTATAGAATCAGACACTATACAGGGCTATTTGAATTTGAGTCTGAGCAAAGTGATATCGGTGATGATGAAAGATAAAGGGATGATTTCATAGGTCAATTATATGAATGAAAAAAACCTCTGAAAAAAAAACGAAAATTCCGAAATTCTTCAATTGCCTTTATTTTTCTATTTTGTCAAGATTTCTCATATTTAATTCTGAGAAGTTCAGCGAATTGTGACAGTCTTTCATTTCCATTGTGGATTCCATAGTAGGATCAAAGCTGTTCAAATAATTATCGAAACCAGTATTTAAACAAATGTTTGAATTTAGACGCATGAATTTGTTTGTTGAATCCAAATTTGTTTTGAATTCAAACATTTGTTTGAATACTACTTGAATATCGATATGTTGACGACGTCTTTGTTTGCTAGGTTGGAACGATACGTCGTTAAAAAGTTTTCTTAGTTTCTTAGCCTCGATCCTAATATAGAATTCACAATAGAAATGGAAAACGATCACAATTCGCTGAACTTCTTAGATTTAAATATCTATCAGTCAAATAATATACATAATTTTTCAATATATCACAAACTTACACATACAGATACAACAACTCACAATCAATCTATGCACTCATACTCTCATAAACTCGCAGCATACCACTCCATGAAACAGACTCATAAATATCTCGCAAAACCAGGCAAATTTCCGAAAATAATTGAACAGAATCAAACAGTTTGCCGTCAATAAGGGATATAAAACCTCAATCGTAGAAATTCGAAAACAAAATCGCAAAACTTCAGATTTAATCTACCCTCAAATTAGATAAAAGAATGACCATCGTTTTGCATGTCTAATATATCTCGGTAATTCAACAAACAAAATATCCCATTTCCTTCATAAACAAGCCGTAAAAATAGCATTCAAGGTAAATAACAATTAGCATTCATTCGTGAATAATTCAAATTCAGCAAGAGACCAATTAAAAAAAAAACAACTCATTCAAACAAAAAGTCAAAAATTAAATATATTGGAATCTTGAGAAGTCAAAAAACATCTGGCTAATAAAAACAACATGTTTCTGAATGATAAAATATAGCTGTATGATTCACCAATTATCTATAATTGTTATAGTAATTTCACAAATGCCCCTTGACCTCTTTTTACCTACTTGTATAAATTCCAGTATTTGAAGATATGACGTTACGTTCTTAGGTTAATTCATAAATGGCGCAGAAGATGACATTGTGTGTCGAAAGAACTGTCAACAGTAAATGTTAGTGTTATGTAAATTATGAAATATAATTTTCACTCGACCCATTCATCATGTTCATATTTTGAATAAAATCAATATGCTATGAGGGCATTGCTCCCCTAACGCCAATTATGCAAAACATAATTTATCTCAGGATTGACTTTAAAATGAGTTAGGGTGAAATTCCATGTTCCGACAGCCAAACAACACCCTCCCCATTCTACGTCTATGGCCGGTGACAATAGTCACGTCCGTTTGAAAACGCAGTGAACCGATCAAAGCGCCATCTGCACCAAGAACGGTTTCGGCCGGATTCTCGCGCCATTCTTTTAGAGACGACGAGCATTGAATTTTAGGGTCGCATATGCTGCCAATCGAATTTGATATTCAAACATTTCCATACACTTCACAAAATAGGATTATGTTTGGAAATGCAGTCGCAGCGACCGTGTGGAATAATGCTCACAGTGCGATTTGATTATCGGAATAATATTTTTGCATTAGGAGGATATTTGGATTATTCGTACTTTTTTCAGTCGAGTTTCATGAACTTGAAGAAACGAAGGTTAATTTCATAATGTGACCGGACATTCTGCTGTTTATTTATTGAAATTATCATTATGTTCGTGAAAAATAGCTAGATCATGATGATATTCAAGAGCTACCATGATTTTCATAAAGGAAACTGTGGAAACGAGCCTGAATTCCTCCAGTAGAGTAGAAGAGAATATTTTATTTCATCAAATGAAAGTTTTTCAACCATATTATGTTTCAAATATTCATTTGTCGTTTACATTAGTACAGATTTACTGTCTTGACATTTCAGGGTAGGTGAATAAATTTCATTCAACGTTTTTCCGCTGCAAAATGGTATGTTATATACTATTATTATTCTATTCCCGTTGTTACATTTAACTTTTCTGTAGATCTTCTCAATTTTACCAACCCTAATTACTGATAATGAAGAATTAATCCTTCGAAACATGTTTGAGTCTTCCGACTACATCTTTGTTAAAGATTGATTTTTGGTGGAGTTGACTGAAAGTTATTTACCTATCCAGTTGTATCTTACCTCCACTGTAGTAGATGATTGCCTCTCATGGACATTTTAGGACTGTTGAAGGTTAAAATACCCAAACGACTGTGTCAAGAAACGAGTATCTTACTCCAAACTTTCAAACAATTTAGTGGGATGTTACTCTTCTTCGGGTTTGTTGGCCGTCGTGATATGGAATTGCTTCCTAACGTTTCGCCCGCACGAGTGGCTGGCTTCTTCTGAGGTTCCATCTTGAAAGATTTCCGATGACTGGTTGGTTTGGGATCTAAGCGCATATTTATATGTCCGGCTGGTACCTGCAATTATTACGTTCTTATCGTCCGTTCCTGGAATTAAATTATCTCTCAGTATTGGGGTTGCAGGTATATTCCTTTCGGCTGTTCTTTTCCTAGCTTGACTAAGTAATGGATTCCAAATTCGGTTGAGGGTCAGTGCCTCTTCTTTTCTATTGAAATTATCCGTATGTTTATGGATTTCAATTGCTTCTCGTATAAGCCGATTGTGATATCCCTGGTCAGGAGCAAGAAGTTTAACGTCTTCAAACAGTATCTTGTGGTCCCCTTCACTCAGCGCGTGTTCTGCAACAGCTGACTTGTCCGTCTGACCTAATCTACAGTTTCTCCTGTGTTCATGTAGTCTTGTTCCCATGGATCTTTTCGTGGTTCCGATATAGACTTTCCCGCAAGTGCACGGTATACGATATACCCCAGCAGCTGACAGCGGGTCCCTCTTATCTTTTCAGCTGCTGGGGTATATCGTATACCGTGCACTTGCGGGAAAGTCTATATCGGAACCACGAAAAGATCCATGGGAACAAGACTACATGAACACAGGAGAAACTGTAGATTAGGTCAGACGGACAAGTCAGCTGTTGCAGAACACGCGCTGAGTGAAGGGGACCACAAGATGCTGTTTGAAGACGTTAAACTTCTTGCTCCTGACCAGGGATATCACAATCGGCTTATACGAGAAGCAATTGAAATCCATAAACATACGGATAATTTCAATAGAAAAGAAGAGGCACTGACCCTCAACCGAATTTGGAATCCATTACTTAGTCAAGCTAGGAAAAGAACAGCCGAAAGGAATATACCTGCAACCCCAATACTGAGAGATAATTTAATTCCAGGAACGGACGATAAGAACGTAATAATTGCAGGTACCAGCCGGACATATAAATATGCGCTTAGATCCCAAACCAACCAGTCATCGGAAATCTTTCAAGATGGAACCTCAGAAGAAGCCAGCCACTCGTGCGGGCGAAACGTTAGGAAGCAATTCCATATCACGACGGCCAACAAACCCGAAGAAGAGTAACATCATCAAAAATCCCGGCCGCGAAAGCCTCAATCAATATATCAATTTAGTGGGAATTATTCTAATTTTTGGCGGAGTCGCGGAGTAGTAAAAATAGCGGGTCCGCCAAATATTTAAAAAAGTGTGATGCTGTTGTAAATTAATAGTTATTCACACAAGAAAAATACAAAATGGACTTTTTTTGCACGCGCGACGAGTTTTCGTAGGCGGTTTATGAAAATTCGTGAGTGCAGAAAAATTTGTCTGGTGAAATTTTCCATTCAGTTTCATGATTATGAAATGATTGGCGCTCACAGTATTGCTCTGTTTCCAACTGTTCTCGAACTGTCGTGTTTCAAAAAAATTTCTTTGCTCACCTTCGGAAAATATGATCTTTTCTGAAGATGCACACTGAAATTGAAGTCGATTCTCAGTCAAATGAAGATTTCATACGCTTTTCATGGAACCTCTACAGTCGCAAATTGAAAATTTCAAAAATCTGCTGAGGTGTTCAATTAAAAATTTGTCTGAAAATATTGTTGGATCAAATTAACTGATCTTACTAATTTTATGATTTTGAATCCATTGGCGTTAACAGAATTGCTCATCTTCAACCGTTCTCAAATTGAAAAGTTTATCTGGAGTTGAAAGGTGTCATTTGCCCGTATGTTTCCACTTTCGAAAGTACTTCTTTTTTATGCCGAACCTTGTATATAAGTAACTCAAATCGAATAGCTTCAGAATCATCACGAAATTCTGCGTATATAGTGCGAATTCAAAATGGACATAATCATTCTGAATTTTTCATGACGTTTATGGATTTCTACTCCTTATGTATGCCAAACCTTGTATCTAAGCTCATAATAATCACACAAAAATTAGAACTGACAACTTTCAAAACGAACCTTGGTAAACGTTGTATCTGAACATATAATAATCATATATTTTCAGATTCAGCTGAAATTTAGCGTACTGAGTGCGAATTTCGAGTAGATCTAATGATTTTGTAAATCTGAATTTTTTTTAATTATTGGTGGACTCGCCCAGAGCATCCGCCAAAAATTAGAATAATTTTCACTGACAAATTTTAAAACGAACCTTGTTTTAAAATTATCCGGAAGATAAACTTATTCAACAAATCTCCTGTAATATTTCGGTGGATATTCAATTTTTTTTTTGGTAAGAACAATGTATCAGTAGTAATTCATGCCTAATTTGAATTTACCAAAACTTCGATAATATTCTGGCGACTTCGCCATAATCTAGAATAACAAGCAACAGTAGTAAAATTTCAAATATTTTCATGATTCATAGTCAAATTATTCATGCTCTTTCAGATGGATCGTTGCACAAATGGATATCAGATATAATTCAATGTACGTAAATTGTCTGCTGTCCGATATTTGCCACCGAATATTCAAAAAACTGAAACGAGACGAAATCGACAACATACATCATTAATTGACACAAAATGGTCACAAAATACCCATTAAATTGAATTACCAATATTTGGTTTTGTCTAACGAGAAATAAAAATATATGTCAATTTAAGGAAATGTATACAAGTGCAGAAGAGAACTTGAATAAAATAACCACGTGAACAAGACTTATATTGATAATATGATTTAATTTTGCAAGTAACGTATTACAAATTGGTCTTATTTTTTCATATGAGCCGTCATTTCGGATGCCATATTTGTATCAGATATGAAAACGTACTGAAAACTTCAATTTTATCATGTTTGGAGAAAATAACATACTTCTTCTACAAATTGAAATGATTTTATTTTCATTTCTGGGACAAATGTATAATATATTGTAGAATAATTGAAGGTATCATCACCAAAACCAGTTTTTTTCCACGAGGATGAAAATCAAAAGAAATAATTCCTGCCGGAATACCCTTCTCTCCCCATATATTTCCACAAAGTAGCAAAATGAGGCAAATATGTGACAGAAAACAAATACTTCCCCCTACGGGCATTGAATTACATCAGTCATCCATTTGTCCTCAAGGAGAACTCCATTTGCAAATGCTTATTGTATTTCTTTCGATTTCGTTGATCCTCAACAAACACACCTTTCGAACTTTGTTCGATTTCAATTATCACGAGAATCAAGTAAATAATACCTCACTTTCCACTCCGCTCTCGACTATTAGTCATGAAATTGCCTGATCAATAATTTGCAACGGAATTCCATCGGCCGTAATTACGTTTCGGTCATCACATCATTCAATATGGTGGTAGTGACCGATGATTGGCGCTGGAAATGACATTTGAAATTATTATGCAACTTTGAGTTCAGTACGCAAAGCGTTCCTGTTCGTCGTCATGGAAGTTGCTAACTCGATTGGAAGTTGTTATGTAGAACGTTGAGTTAGAAGGCTCCTCAGAATGTGTAATTATATCTCAACGGCAGAACGGGAACTTTGCAATAACGAGCTGTCCAATTGTCGTGAAAGACGAAAAATTGGATTTTCCAGTATAATAGGAGAATTATATAGTCGTGCCCCAGACTGGCCCTCTTATAAATCGATGAATGAGGACGTGAATGTTAGAATCTGATGATAATGTGAAAATTGATGATGAAAGAGGTGAATTCTTCTAGTGATGAAGACAAAGTAAGTTATTGCAAAAATACGGTATAAATGTTTCCAAAATGGTAGCGAATAATGAAAATCCGAAAAAAAAAGTATGAAGGAGATTATAATATTTTTATATATTCATTAAGAGAAATAAGAGTGAAACAAATTATTGAAGAGGTAATTTTGGTGGATTTTCTAAAACTCTCATAGACCTTTCAATTTTCCTCATTATAGCCAATATATTCAATGATCCGTTCTACAATTCAGGGCCTGACTGGGATATTCCTTATAGAGAAAAAAATGATTTTATTTTCACCAACATGACCCAAAATTAATATATTGAACGATTTGAAAACTTCAACATTGGAGATCATCTGTGACTACTTCTTCATCATCTGATTTATTCAAGAAAGAAATATTTTAATATTATTATATCATATATCTCTGAATCTCAGCCCCTAGATTTCCTTTCAGCCACCAAACAATCGACTATTCAAAAACTAACAACACGTAATGAATCGCAGTATCTTCCTGGATAGATTCGAAGTATGGATTTTCTCTTTTAAATTCGGTGCGGAAAATTCAGACAATCTGGCTCCTCTTTTACAGTCTAGTATAAAACAACGATTTCATAGTATAGCCCCATTTCGACCATTCTAACCATATCTCCAGCACAGCCGTGAAACTGGTGTATTACTGAACATTCCCCTGATGTTCTCATATGAATTTCACTCTTTCTGATTCAATACATACACGATATGTTTCGGAATTATCATCTCAAGAGGATTATGTGTTGAAAATGTCAATCTGGAGTCTACTACCTGTGATCTTCAACGTGGATGTTATCAATTCAATTGATTTCATTCCATACTAATCCATCATATGGAAAATTTTACTCGAATCATACCGTCTTTGTGCAGTTTGGCAATGCCGCAATGAATAGACGAAGTTCAACGGGTTTCGTACTGTTGTGTCTGATGGCACATAACCGTGGGGTTTACATTCCGGAAAAGTTTGGATTGGATGAAATTTGAATCGGTCTAACTCCTTGTCCGCTGCATTCCTCTTGTCTTCTGATACTCTGTTTACTGGTGAAGAATTATACCAATAGATACTTGTTACAGAAGGCAGTTTATAAAACCAAGTATGTACGTGATTTTTGAGATCCGAGATTAAATGTCAGTTCGAATATATGTTTCATGAATTCCATATTGCACATGATTGGAAATATATTCAAAAAATCATTCGGGAGATTTATGAGTATGCGTTGATTTTGTATCGAAGTGTACCAATTAGTTGCCGCTCCAACGCTTTAATCAACGTCAAACGATGGCAAATTCAATAACAACCCAAAAACTATCACCAACTTCCCCGATACCGAAAATCCGCTCCTATACAAATATACGGTGCCATCGGAGTTTCGAAACAATTAGAGAAGTTCAGTTGCCTATGACAACATCTAGTCCATGAATATAATCGATGTCAAACGAGTTCTTGAAGTTTCATAGAGTCCCACAACACTCACGAGTGGGTATCTCTCTTGAATCGAATCTAACCATTCGCAACATATTATATACAATAGCAGTCACTTTTTAGCAGGCGTCAAGCAAAAAACCAAGTGCTGTTCGTCACTTAAAGCAATTGCGTAACTATTCCTATAGAGTATTCACAACAGATATAATTCAGTGGTCGTCAGGGGCAGTGTTTGTTTTCTGCGGAATCCAGGCACAAGTTGAATGATCACTCAGCTCACCCTGTAGTATTTAACAGCGATTAAAGAAGTCTTTCTCTGAATAACAAACAGCTCAGTGATTGAAGTTGTAAAATGATGAAAAATATAGTTAAAATCATGAATCTCTGAATTCGTACTCACACAAACTAACTATGATGAATCTATCTTAGTTTGTGTTAGTATGGGCCGTGATGATCACGATGGTAGAGCACTTGTCTCTCAACCTAAGGGTTGTGGGTTCGATTCCCAGCATGGTCATCGGTCTCGTGCATGGCATCACACGTTGAAAGGTAAGGGCTGCGTCTTCCCTAGCTCGGACAAGTCTTCCGAAGATTTTTGAATAATAACGACATTGAATAACAATTTTAACAACAACAATTTGGGGTTCCACAAAGCTCGGTATTGGGGCCAATCCTATTAGTCATTTATACTAACGATATGCTTGATTTAACGAATTATCCATGTTATTCAACAGCATTATATGTAGACGATACCAATATTTTGAAAACGAACAAATTGCTTGAGCTGCACGAAAGGAGCCTAAGTAGAAAAAAGTGATTTTTGGAGGGAAATGCCCCCACTCCATTCCAGATGAACTTTTGAACTAGAGAAATGTTTGAGGCAATCAATCAAAAATGATAAAATGAGACTAAGAATTTTTTGAATTTCAGGTCTATAAACGAAAAAATTATTCGAAAAATCGATAAAAATCCAAAGGGGTAGACCCCTAAAAATCATGAAAAATACAAAATCATCAGATCCACTTGAAATTCGCACTATATGCGCAAAATTTCATGCTGATTCTGAAAATATATGATTTGTGTATGCTCAGATACAAGGTGTGGCATATAAGAGGGGTAGAAAAAAAATTCAGCTCGAGTTGAACTCATCAACTCGAGAACGGTTGAAGATATAGTAATTTTGCGAACACCAATCGATTCAGAATGATAAAATTAGTATACTTCGTAAATTTAGAGTTGATTGACGTGAAACAAAATTATTCGAAAAATTGATAAAAATCGAAAGGGGTAGTAGACCCCTGAAAATCATGAAAAATACAAAATCGTCAGATCCACTTGAAATTCGCACTATATACGCAAAATTTCATGCTGATTCTGAAAATATATGATTTGTGTATGCTCAGATACAAGGTGTGGCATATAAGAGGGGTAGAAAAAAAATTAAGCTCGAGTTGAACTCATCAACTCGAGAACGGTTGAAGATATAGTAATTTTGCGAACACCAATCGATTCAGAATGATAAAATTAGTATACTTCGTGAATTTAGAGTTGATTGACGTGAAACAAAATTATTCGAAAAATTGATAAAAATCGAAAGGGGTAGACCCCTAAAAATCATGAAAAATACAAAATCATCAGATCCACTTGAAATTCGCACAATATACGCAAAATTTCATGCTGATTCAGAAAATATATGATTTGTGTATGCTCAGATACAAGGTGTGGCATATAAGAGGGGTAGAAAAAAAATTCAGCTCGAGTTGAACTCATCAACTCGAGAACGGTTGAAGATATAGTAATTTTGCGAACACCAATCGATTCAGAATGATAAAATTAGTATACTTCGTGAATTTAGAGTTGATTGACGTGAAACAAAATTATTCGAAAAATTGATAAAAATCGAAAGGGGTAGACCCCTAAAAATCATGAAAAATACAAAATCGTCAGATCCACTTGAAATTCGCACTATATACGCAAAATTTCATGCTGATTCTGAAAATATATGATTTGTGTATGCTCATATACAAGGTGTTGCATATAAGAGAGGTAGAAAAAAAATTCAACTTCTGTTGAACTCATCAACTCGAGAACGGTCAAAGATATAGTAATTTTACGAACACCAATCGATTCAGAATGATAAAATTACCATTATTATTACTATCATTGATTTCAATCATAGAGCTATTCTTCAATCTTGAAGGAATCAATGCAGGCACAGACTATACTGAATTGGAAAATGTATCTGAAGAAACGTTATCGCCACTTTTCACCCTATCCTCGTATTATTGTTTGATAAAAGGGTTCCCGTACACGTACAACATAATTGTGTTCGAATTCCAGCCGGAACCATCTTCCGTTTTTGATTTCGCCCTACAATTTGTTTTCGATATTGAATTTCAATTACCGTTCGCATGGAACTGACCCAGAGCTACGGTTCAACACAGGCATTCATTATCGTATTACATACACGGTAAGAGTTCCCGATGTAATTGCTGGCTATCCTATGACGCAACCTTTGGCCTAGTGCATGCGGAAACTGTTGTCCAAATATATTATAGGATGAATTAGGCAAGAGAGCATGTAAGTGGATTTAACACCAGCCCGGTAATTCGATTCAACATTAATGCGAACCTGAAATTGCGAAGTTTGTTACAAACTTCCAACAAATCATATTTACTGGGGTCCATAAAACAAATTATAATCTGTTCCAACTCAAATGCCTTAATAGCATTGGGAAGAAATGAATGGGGAAATGGCAAAAGCACCATCATTAAACTAATTGAAATTAAGGGTAAGACTAGATGTAAGTTGAAGTCGAAACATACGATATAAAAGGTGAGGAATTCGCGTTGGTTTAGATTCATTTTGAACCCTAGGAAGTTTTGGGGTCGGAGAATGCCTACGAGAGAATTTCATGGTATAAATAATGAAGAATAAGCCTTTCCTTCGAAAAATACCGGTTTTCTTCAGTCTGAACCTCTGCCAGGTTGAAGTATGAATACCAGAATGATAAACGATCTATTAGAATATAGATAATAAAAATACCTGTCTCTCCACACAATTCCACTATCTGGAAATTGAGGCAAATATCTGACAGAAAACATCTACTTCCCCCTACAATCTTGGCGGACACTGCAGATGCTTACGAAATCATCAATTAAAATCACTGTTCACTTCCTTCCGATGTTCTGACACCAATACCTTGAAAAAATCGAGACAACCCGATCTTGTCGATTTTTTTTCCGTTCCGCTTGCCACCCATTACCATGCATAATCCCCGTTCGACGCAAAGAAGTGGCGTCGGCACCCCTGAGCGCATCGCGACGCGTCCACCACCAAATTCGCGGTAACGCCGTCCGAATCCACATGACGGCATTCATCAACCTCGGCGGCGGCTGGAGAGCCTTTTTGTCTCGTTTTTCCACGAAAATAAGCCCAAATTAAAACGAAACGTTTCACGCGCCCGGAGAAATAGGATTTACTTTTATCCTTGTGTACCAATTAAAATTTTTATTGTGTTCGGTTGCAATGGGCAACTTTTCTTCTAGTAGGAAAGTAAACTGGTTAACGGAAGAATATTACAAACACAGTAAAATGGGACATGAACACGTTTTGCGAGATATTTCCAGACCTACTTCAAAGGGGGCGAAAGGTAGCTTAGAACTGGGTCGTTACAATTGTGAAGGGATAATGAAAAGTCGAAAACTGGCGTGGACGAAATTTCAAACAAATTAGCGAAGTTTTGCGAAAATGGGCTATTAGAATATATCATCTTCCTCTTGAAACATGAAGGCTTCAACCTACAGTTTGAAAAAACAAAATTGATAAAAATACACTGACAAAATACGTTCCTATAGTTAAATAATATTTGGTTTTGTTCACCACCAGTTCACATTTTAAGTGCATCTGGTATATTATTCCGATTTGAATTGTGGAAATGACTCTAGTAAATGTTGGTTGCGTTGCATGGTTTGTCCATGTATATCATCAGAAGTGTTGTGCGACAGTTCTGTCAACCTATTTTTGAGTAACGAATTCACCCAAACACTCTCGCTTGTTATTTGAAGTGATGAATGTAAAGTATTTCTTGAGGTGAATTCTGAAACGAGAAATCCTTGAAATTATTTGTTAAGTAACTTTCATTATTAGTTTGGTCATTCTTTTAAGGTGAGTTGTCGGTTACAGAAATAATTCAATATAATATTATTTTTATATTACAATTGAAAACTCTTTTCAGATACTAATGGATTTTTTTGGTCTGTGACCAAATGCACGACGCTCATCAGATACGTTTGTCATTTTGAACTTGAAAAAAGAAATAGATGAAGAAAAAAAGTAATTACAGCTTATTACTCCTTCCACTTTTAGGAAATAAGCTACATTATAATCCTAAGACATCAATCAAAAAAAGTTTCTAGAGTATTCACTATGTTGAAATAAACAGTAAGAATAATCTTCAATATGGGCTGCACATCAGATTCATGGAGAATAGTTCTGAGTGAAAAGAGAGCATCTCCTGTTCCAAAAGGAATCATGTTACATGCATTTAAATGAAAATAACTTCCTTAAGAATAGCAACTTGCGGAAATATGAAGCTTGAAATGAGAGAAAACTACATCTAACCAAATGCAACTCTAGTAAATTCAAAAAAAATCACCAAACTATACACATCCCGAAACCTTCACTAAACTCGCAGAAAATATAAAAAGCTTTAAATCGTATCAAGAAATCAGAAAAATATGGAAAGAATACTTTCTAGATGTTTTTATAATCTTGCGGAATTCATGCCATAAATAGTTATCAAGGAATAACTGAGAAATGATAGCCTGTTGATTAACATACCTCACACTTTTAACTGATCTTTTGTGGATGTAGATGCGACGTTTCAATTAGTTCTGTATTTCATAATATTCAAATCTGTGAATGTGCAATATATGTAAGAGTAGACATACTCATTTTGTACGTACATTTGTACGTGTCAGTTGATACTGACTGCCTTTGACAAAACCTATTGTAATAAAGTATAATGTGATGATATATAGCTCCTAGTCAATATGAGGATCCCTGTATATCAGCCACCATTATTTCATATTATGTAAGATTTATGAAAGAAGGATGATATTCTCACTCATACATGTGGGTTCTTTCAACACGGTATCGCCTAGCTTCTTTGGTAATATGTTACTTTACTGGAGTTGCTACTTTACCTGGAACAGAAAGATACACTTAAGACAGTAATGGGATTATATCTCATAGAATTTTCATCCAGAGCATCTTTCAAATTATTCCCCGCATTTATTAAAAGTGTTTAACCAATTCACAAGAAATGCAGAGCAGAAACAAATTGTATGAAATATGGTATTGAACAGAATAGAATAAAATAAAATTGGAAATGATGGAATATGATAGACTAGGGAACATTGGGATTGAAGAGGATAAACTACGTTTCAATAAGATAGAGAAGGATAGAATAGGACAGAATAGGATAGAATAAGATAGAACAGGATAGAATAGGTTGGAATAGGATTCAATATGAGTATAGCACAAAATAAGATATAGAAGGATAGAATAAAATTGAATATGCATTTGGCAACAAAGAAAAAAATTATAGCACTGTTATAAATCTTTTTATAAATATTCATACCTCGCTTCAATATTCAATTTATAATATATTACTAAACCAAAGGACTAGCATCTCTTGACATCAATCCTTCTGTTTTACAACATAATTACAATCATAATCTCCTCCTACTTTCATTTTCGAACCCACTGCCCGTTCTAATAAAAATTCGTTGAAAACACTCTCATCTAGAAGCCTCTATGATAATATTTTGAATAATTTTGCAGCCCCCGATCCCTTCAGGCCTTATCGTGTGCCACGCATAGTCAGCATTTTGGTTGTAGGGAATATGATTCATTTTTATAACCAGTGGTGTACCTTGAAATATTTTTAGAGGTATCTTGAACGTTAGATAAATAAATACTGAGAAGGAATTGCCTGATTTGGGGTATAGTAGCTGGAATATTTGAGTGACTTTTTCCTATCGGATGTGTTCATGCATATACCGGGTGAGACAAATGTGCGGACCCATGTAAAACTGAAGCCTAGCAATAAAAATATTGATTTTTTGCATAGTGATGTAACGAAATAGTAAGCAAACTTAATAAAAGAAGCTTCAGTCAACAGATATTTTTGAGAGTTGTGGTGGGTTTTATCACTTTGTATCAGTGTCTTAACTTTTGTTTACGCAAATGGGGAAATTTAATTTTCCAAACCGAAATCGTCAGTCTAACAAAAAAAGTCAAAGACAGCAAAGAGTGGTGTGTCGATAATTTGACTGAAAATATTTCGGGACATGTTAACACGAATGCTACTGATAAAAATAAAAACAATCTCTATTTGGGAAAAAAAAGTTTTTTTTCCACCTTGCATGTACCAAATAAAATGGATTCAAAAATATTATGTATTAACGTTTTGATGATAATTTGATTAAACAAAGAAACAGATTGATCCTATTCGATGACGAAAAACTTACTAATTTTCGAAAAAAGTTATAATCTTGAGTTTCTGAACACAAGCTCTTTAGCCATTCATGCTTACATTCGAGAACAAATGAAAAATCGCAGAGGAGCACCAAGAATAACTTTTCAAGAAACTGTTATAAAAACCTTAATGACGGAAAAATAATTTTCCACCTTTGAAAAAACTAACTACTACTCGTATATCCGTGATATGCTCTTCAAAGTATCATTAAGAAAACAGGAAATTTTTGTTTCCACACTGATAATTGAAAAAAAATCAATACCCAACTATTTCAGTAAAACTGTGAAAATCAACCAAGGCTCTTGAAACAGTATGTTACAATCTTTGTCATTCCACAAGACTGTAATCCATTAAAAAAAACGGTGAATCGTCCTGCAATAGAAATATTGGTCGCACCTTTGAAATGAATTAGGGACATAATGGGGCCTAGGTAAGAGCCTCGGAGTACTCCTCATTCCATTCCTCTGACATTCTCATCACATATTATCTCTCATCTAAGAGATTCACAGTCAAAATAGAATGTACATGTGCTT
The DNA here is from genome assembly GCA_958502065.1 of Chrysolina americana. Lineage (NCBI taxonomy): Eukaryota > Metazoa > Arthropoda > Insecta > Coleoptera > Chrysomelidae > Chrysolina > Chrysolina americana. The sequence continues at coordinate 99,248,328 of OY293413.1, read as the reverse complement.
CAGCTTCAGCAGATATTCGCAATTTCATGGATCTCTTCGGAAGGGTCCAATCAATTAATTTCAACTCTACAGATGACGTGGTGTTGCAATTTTTCCGGATTGTCCTGCAACTGTAAAGCGAATGCGCCATCGAATGCACTGAAGCCAACCCTGAACCATTTATCATTATTAATAATATTGTTAGTTTGTTATTGTTGTGCAGCATTTCGATTGAAAAAAAAAGGAGCTATATTATATCAGAAGGATATTATTTGATCCAGATATGACTCTTATTTATGGAACAAGGTTGTGTTCAATACAGCATAGTCTTTCTGTAAATCGCCTCGCACCCTGTATAATAAACTGCTCTGCTTCTAATATAAGTCAAAAACTCCAGAATTTTAATTTCTACACAGCCTCCGCCATTACCATCCCGGTCCCTTGCATCTATTCAGGTTTCGACTCGGTCTTCAATTTTCAACAACTGCAACCGTGTCAATTCCAGCGGTCTCTAATCCCTTTCATCTACGCCGATGTATCCAGCACGTATTATGTAAATCGGCGATGGGTTAACAACAAGTCTTGTGTCAGACTTTTTGTGTATGTGGCGGAGATGAGGATGGAACGTGAAATGAGCGTGCATAGTACCGCCGATACGATGATGATACGTGTATGTCAACTTTTATGCTCCGCGTCGCTCACAGCGTGATTCAGACTGACAGGATCGTATTCCGAACTACCGCATATTCTTCGTTGAGTAACTTTTCGAGCTGGAATACTGAAGATATTGGTCAAGGTCGCAAAAAGGTGTGAGACAGTGAAATTTTGGAAAATATGTTGATACAGAGCGTGTCGTGGGACAGCTGAGGCCATACAAAACTATATATTTGTGCTCGTATAAATAGACATATCGTCAATAAATGAAAGAAAGATGAGGGGCCCAATTTAGAACCTTTAGGAACCCCAAGATCGATGTCATACTGCTGCGACTGATAATTGTCAACTTTAACATGTATGTTTCTGAGAGTCAGGTATGATCTGAGCCATGAAAGAAAGTTACCCCTGAAACCAAGTGATTGAAGTTTTTTTAACATATAATATGTGAGTTCATAATGTCGAATTCTCCCAGTTAGTCAAAGAAATGTGTACCAACTTACTTTCTTCTATCGAATAGACACACCGAAAAAAGAGCAAAATGCACTTTTTGTTGACCTATCTGGGCAAAAACTATGCTGAAATTTAGAAAATTATCTAGGAACGCCAGCAATGGATCTTGAAATGAAACTATTTGTTTTCCTCATTTTTGAAAGCGTGTAACTTTTCAAGTGCAGGTCTAAGAGCGTTTGTTTATATGAAAGACCTCCTTTAATTTTCGACAAAAAAATCACCTCCTGAAACTTTTTGCACTAATTTGGAATAATTCTGTATAAGGAATTAGTGTTTCATCCTGTCGTATCACTGGATCGACCAAAAATCGTCGATAAGTCGAACCGAATTTCCGTAATAAATATTTGTGGCGATACCATCTCCCCTAGCTCCTGTCCTGACATCTACATCCATTTGTAAATTCAAACCGACGTAATGCGCGCCGGCTGCTGCTGCGATCGGGATTCCGGAATATTCTTTGACACGTGCATTTTTTGTCATTCGTTATGACGATTTGAAGCGCACCATCCGAATTCACTATCATATATTATGAATCTCCGGTGGCACGACTGCTCGTATTCTCGTCAAAAATACATATCTCTGCAAATCAAATTTGCGATTGCTGATGTATTTAAAGTTCAGGGGTTGTGATGCTTCTATGATTGCATGAATTCATCGATCGTGAACGTGGTGCGAATGACGCCCATCTTTAGTACATGTAGGTTCTTTCATAAAGAGTTGGAATTCAATGTTTGATAATTTATCAGCTATATTCATACGAGGTTTGGCAACTATGGTTAATAACTTCACAGGAATGAAAAGTGGCCCAAAATCCAATATTCCCAAAGATGAGATGGAAGAAAGAGAAATGCTGGGGATTTAGGAATCGAGTTCCAAGTACTGCGAGAAGAAGTATGTTGTTCAAACTAGAAATCACGGTTGAAATAGCACATTGCTCATATTCGTTTTTCGAGACCAAGTAATCGAGTGTGGCCTAGAATTCATAATTACTTGTAGCTCACATATCTGTTTATATCGAATTATATTACTTTTTTCTCTTCTACCTGCCTATTGCCTACATGAGTGCCTAGAACTTCCAGAAATGTTATCATTTCAATAGGGCTATTCTCAAAACAGGCGAACTATCTGCATACTAGTTCCGTGGTTCTGCTGATGATCATTACCTAAGGAACTTTTCGAAATATTGGTGAACCCGCCGGTCTAGTCAGGTAGCATCCGCCAAAAAATAGAATAATTTTTACTGACTTCTTTTGAAATGAACTTTGTTGAGGAACGTCCTAGAAGTTAAACTCAACCATCAAATTTCCTGTGATATTTCAATAAATATTTTAAACTCTTTGGAAAAATCCATGTGTTCCACTAACTCATAATTTCGGTTAACAAAATCTACAGTAATATTTCAATTATTACTACCAGGAAAAATCAATATATTAACGTAATTCATATTATTCAAATTAACTATACGTACTTGAAATTTGTACTTGCAGTTGTGTCCTGGAGAAACGTTGTACAAAGGTATGACGAAAATAATAAATATTATGACGTTTCAGTTACATATGACTAAATTGCGAATTCACCAAAATATCGGATAATATTTCAGCGACTTTACCATAATCTTGATCAACGAAATACATTATTACTGTAGATTGATAGTCAAATTAACCATACAATGACCACTCGTAATTGTGTCTGCAAGGCACTTTCTCAAATGGATGTCAAATATAATTTGATGTCTATATGGTGGAGTAGTTGATTTTGTCAGATATTTCCTCATTTTCATTATTTCCTGAAAATGTGGGAAGATGAATGTTGGTATCCTCAACACAAGTTTCACACAAGAAGTTGAACTTCAACAACAAATCTCCTGTTATACAGGCCGTTTCTTTTATCATGTACTGCTTACCACAATAATAACCTTTTTTCCCATTTAATCATCTTTGTATCTATTACGGTTTAGAATATAGCAATGTTGACACATGATAAAAGAAACGGACTGTATATCAATGAATATTTTATATTTTTCGTGGAAAATTATTGAATTTCAATTATTTGCAGCTGAATGGCGAATTCACCAAAATTTCGAATAATATTTCAGCGACAAAATCTGCAATGCAGTATGAATATACAGTGTGTCCCAGCTAAAACTTGTCACCCCCCTAATATCCGAACTCATGAAAAAAATGGAAAATCGCTCAGACCTGTCGATTTGTATTTCAAGGGGGAACACTTTCACCAAATACACCATCATTGTGTTGTCAACCCCCTCAACCCCAGCACCCCCTACTTCAGAATTTTCAATGGGACTACTATACTTGTGATACATAGTTTTGAAGGGAATTCAATCCCAAATACATCGGTGTACTGAAATTGAGGATCGATCAAGTGTTGTTGAAGTTTTCATGAAAACTAATTTTTTCCAGATATTTTTATTTTTCATCACCTAACATGTTATCATCGTATGGAAGGTTCAAAATGTGAACAATTCAGTTCCATACAGAAGTATAAGCGATCTTCTAAATTTCTTCGCACATTGCTCAACATTTCTGGAGACACTCCACAACAATTCTCCTGCGTAGATCATCAAGAGAATATGGTCTCCCAGAATACCAGCCCAAACATTCAATTTCTGGGGAGTTTGTGAATGAGTTTCCCTGTACCAATGGGGATTTACGTCACTCCAGTATCTGCAGTTGTGCCTGTTCACATGTCCATTTAAATAAAAAGAAGATTCGTCAGAAAAGCACACATTGTAGAGGTAATTATTATCACCAATCAATAATTGACTCATGATTTCACAAAACTCTGTACGTCTGTCAGGATCATCTTCATTTAATTCTTGTACATTCTGCATTTTATAAGGATGGAATTTTGCGTCTTTCAGAATTCGATGTACGCTGCTTTTCGAAACTCCAGAAATAGTCTCAAGTTGTCTTAACGATTGAATGTTGTCCATCACTGCATGTCCTACAACTGCAACAGCGACCCCTTCATTTCTCATAGGCTTCTCTCGTTCATGTTTTTTATTCAGCACTGATCCCGACTCCAAGAACTTATTCATCAATTGAAGCACGTACTGATATGATGTGGTGTTTTCTGGATGACTTTCATTGAAACTTCGAGCAGTAGCTCTAGCACATCGTCCATTTTCAAAATACGCAGCTACAATGGATATTTTCTCTTGTACAGTATAAACCATTTTCGAATGTTTTCAAATTGTTCAATGCAGTGACTCGAATACATCAATTATCAAGGCGTAAACAAAGATATGCGTATACAAAAACACATGAGGGCAATTTTTTTTTCATAAAAACGTCTGTCTCACCTTCGAAACTATTATTTCTGACAGCATATTATTTTTCAATACAGTGGCGTACCCACAGTGAACCTTTCTTACGACGCTAACATTTAAGGTGATGAAAAATTAAAATATCTGGATAAAACTTAGTTTTCATTAAAACTTCAACAACACTTGATCGATCCTCAATTTCAGTACACCGATGTATTTGGGATTGAATTCCCTTCAAAATGATGTAACACAAGTACAGTAGTCCCATTGAAAATTCTGAAGTAGGGGGTGCTGGGGTTGAGGGGGTTGACAACACAATGATGGTGTATTTGGTGAAAGTGTTCCCCCTTGAAATAAAAATCGACGGGTCTGAGCGATTTTCAATTTTTTTCATGAGTTCGGATATTAGGGGGGTGACAAGTTTTAGCTGGGACACACTGTATGGTGAAGTAGGTAATTTTGTCAGATATTTGCCTCATATGTATCATTTCCTGGGAAATATCAATAATTGTGTTTAGGAAACCACAAAGTCTCTCGACATTACCGAAATTATTCATTCCACTCATATCTTCAGAGTTTAATTCACATAATTTTCAATATTTTAGTTTTTATTTATGCGGATAGATATAATTCAGTAGGAGGTATGCATCATAAACTTGTGGCACACGATTTGCGAGTAATTCCAAGTGAAGCTGAATTACTATTTAAGTAGCAATTCAGCTAATGGTTTTCATCAAAGGAAGTATTTTTAATCCATTTGGAATGTAAAAAGTTTGCTGCACTTCCAGTTCCAGAATTAAACAGTCGGAAATTGTATACAAAGTACATTTCAGTGAGTACAAGTTCTTTTTGTAACGGAAAATGTTCACTCTCGTATATTCCATAGAAATTTTTCGTTCCATGACCACGTATGGAAACATAAAAATTCACTGATATTGCAGGACTTTCAATTGAGATTATTGGAAACAATGCAAACACGGATTTAGGAGAGAAAATGCAAACGTTGGTGGCTTCATATAAATATAAACACGGTGTTGAAATTTCTGTGATTTTCATCTTTCCAACTCTCAGGGTTAAAAATTAGTTGAAAAATTCATATACTCCGCATTATCGAAAATATTTCAGAATTTTGGCATATAGGAGTTTTATAACAGAAATCCTTTTCCTTTATTTCCATTTCAAAGAGCCTACATTCTAACTTTGATCTAGTTTGGCAAAATATATCAGTTTCAATGGCGATATCATAGAAGAGCCCTAATTTGAAACCTTGTGGCACTCTAGACGTTACTATGTGTGGAATAGATTTGGGGGATCCTTACTTTACAAATTGTTTTCTGCCTACTTGATGATATTGTCGACTTCTGGGCACATCTATTTTGGAAACTTTCTCTGTACACTTACAATTCTTTACTAATCGTAGATTGGGTTCCATATCAAAGAGCCCATTTTCAAATTTTGATTTAGTTCAAGCAAAATATAGCAGTTTTGATGTGACAAAATTATAGAGGTCCTAATTTGATATATTGTAGCACTCCAGACGTAAAAATATATGAAACAGGTTTGAAGAATTCCTATTCTACAAATTTCTCTTCCTCAACTAGATTCATGATATTGTACATTGATGTCTGTGCAAATATATTTCAAAAACTTCCTCTGTACATTTTCAATTGATTTATTGAACTAATCGTAGATGGAGTTCCATATTGAAGAGCTCATAGTCGAAGTTTGATCAGGTATGGAAAAATACAGAAGTCTTAGTATAGTAAGAGGCCCTAATTTGGAACCTTGTGGCACCCCAGACGTAACTTTATATGAAAAAGGTTAGGAGGGTTCATATTTTACAAATTGCTTTCCATCAACTAAGTATCATTGAAATGAAGCAAGCAGTTGCCTAGACAAACCTGTGATCTTTTTTTGTTTGAGACCATGGTGGGTAGTTGGAATAGCTGATGTGTAATGGTGTTCAGTAAGGCAACAATTCTTTCGAATATTGAATTTCAAGTCCCAATTTCTAAATCATAGGACCTAAGTCATAAAATATAAGTTATGAAGTCGTAAGTCGTGAGTCGTAAGTCGTAAGTCGTAAGTCGTAAGTTGTAAGTCATAAGTGATGAAACATAAGTCATGCGTCGTAAGTCATAAGTCGTAAGTCGTGAGCCGAGGGTGAGTAGTAAGTCGTAAGTCGTAACGATATATTCTTGAATTTTTTTTACTCAGTGTTCTTGGTGTTATAGCACTTTTATATTATTTTGAATTACTTTCACAACGAATACGGCAACATGCGAAATACTAATGACCGTCGGTCATCATAAATTCACTTAACGGTACAGTTCGAACACAACAGAATAGAAATTCCGAAGGAAAATCCCTTCGTAACTTGAACTTCCATGAGCGCTACGGAACTTTGTAATGCGGCCTGCAGTAAAATACAACTTACAAAACACAAAATCTTGGGATTAAATTGGGTTTGAGGATGCGAATGATAGGGGAATGCAATACGTTGAAGTTTATCGGATGTGAACAGTTTCGAAGGTTCTTTGGAATAGTGTAACAAACATGTTTTCCATTCAAAGGTTATTCCTCGTATAGTTTTGTTGGAAACATAATAATAATACTCAATCATAAACACTAATAGAGTGTAGTACCCAAAGGCATAGAGCGGATATTATTATTATTTGCCGTGGTGCCTCGGATGAAAAACCAGAGATCTGCTGGAATGGATGAAATACCAGCTATTGTTCTGTAATTCCATGAGAGGAATTTCGAATAACTGGGTATCTTCTTTCCTCAATAATGATCAGGGGTCTGTATTGGGGCCTATTTCATTTTTGATATACGTGAACAATCTTGAACTTGGAAAAATGCATTCTAAATTTATTGCTAATGCAGATGATATATCTCTACTAGTATCGGCAAAGAACATCGAATATTAAAAAATGGATGGAAAGTTGCCTTAACCAATGCCTCCAATTTTTCCAGTGATCACGACCCATTTTTGAATCCACAGAAAACTGAAAGAATTCATTTACACAATAATCGAAATAAAACTGATTCATTTATAATGAATATAAAAAACTATATTAGACAGAACACAACTCTGTAAAATATACTGTGTTGAGGTTGAATTGAGATTGAGATATGGCATCTGTTTGTGGGGCAAAGATGTTTTTATCAAACAAAAATATATTTTACGTTGTATTTTTAGTGCTTTTGAAATGACTTCATGCAGACCAACTTTACCACTCATGGAATTTTAAACCTTGTTGGTTTATATATCTATCAATATCTCCATTAAATTCCGTTCTCGTTGAAGGTTCTCTGATGTAACAAAGAGTAAAAACTCCTCTTTCGTCAAAAGCTCCAGCTCTAGAATACATCACAGGCTGTAATTATGTATAACTCACTGTAACATAAAACAGGTAATTTTGCTTGGAAACGCTTTTTTCACGTACTACTTGTTTTACGCGACTACGTTATTTAATTGGCTATGACTTTGAATACGGACCCGTCAAGAATAAAAAGTTCCAATTTGTCTTTGTGATAGCGAGACGATCACGAAAGAGGAGAATTCTCTATTGTAATTGATGCATGTTTGCGAAGTTTTTGCGTCACTTCAAAGGTCTCAAGTTTGATGATTGCTCATGTCTTATTAGTTTCATTCCAGTTTCCTTTCGGTTCTCCTTCACTTAATACGGAATAGCACAGGACCGGATTCGGGGTATTCGTGGATAAAGCAAATATTAGTAATGGTACAAAATTTGTTTTTTTTTTTGTCAAACGGTTGCACCTCAAGAGTTTTCGAAAGACTTGCTTGAGCTAGAGAACACTTGAATAGAGTGAATAGCTCCAAAAAATCTTGACGGCAGGCTTCGTTTAAACAGGACGGATGACACATCAAAATTGAAGATTAAAAAAAAATCACCTTTTGTAAATCTTGGCATATCCCCAGTATTGACAAAATTACCTTTACCATTGAACTTTCGATGTATTGAAAAATTGCGTGTATATCGTTTTTTCTGCGTTCACAATAAGGGAATTACGCCAACACTGAGGAACACCTAGATCAATTTTCATACAATTTTTTCTAGACTTCATATAAAATACTAGCCAGTACAATATCGCTAAGGTATCTGATTTCAGTGGTTACAAACCATCATGAAGTTTGTGATTTCAATTTAAGCTACTATGAATCATTGAAATACTCCTCCAAAGTTTAATAAGGTCCAATAGAAAGCAGTGTCTTATTTCTTTCGTAAAAATAACTCCAAATACCACTTCCCTGATGCTTTCTGGTAAGTGGGTGAATATTTTCAAGCCATTATAAATGAACGATCCAATTTGTGCCTGTAGCGACATCTAAGACTGAGTAGCCAAAACCTATATCTTCCGAATTCATATAACTTTGATCGTCAATGGCTACTTAACAACCATTCAAATTTTGTCATTTCGTGTCATAATCTTGTCGATATCACAAGATGAACCGTTCTTGTTTAACGCATTTAGTCCATAATATAATGTATTCGTGAAATTTTCTGATCGGATATCCCTTCAAAATGCAGAATTTCCAAAATACTTTTACCTTGCCAGTCGCTCAAACTGTGTTGCTGTACAACACAGTTTTCGTGCCAGCAAAGCAAAAGTATTTTTCGAAAATTTTGCATTTTGTCGGGATATTACTACTGATAATTGCATTCATTGTAAATATTTTTTTTATATTTTTGGACAATTACGTTCCTATATTCATTATTATCATCTTCATCTGAAGAACAATTCTCCATTATTTCAATATCTTCTCCACCTGTTTGGAACGTGGAATTTCTGCCATTCACAAAATCGAAAACATGAAATTGAGTTTCGTTGATCCATATTCATATAATGAAGTAACTTTCGGCCAGTTTGCTAATCGCATCTTTCAATTTATCCATTGTCAATTATTATGGAAATGCGACCTATTCAAATCAATTTGGGGACATACTGGGGATTACTAGGTTATGTCGTGCCTATAAGCTGCCAGCGTATATGTTCATGCTAATTAATTCAGAATGTACACAATGATTTAGTTATCAAAGTGATCGATATCAGAGGGGATAGTTGGAAAAAGATATCGTTTAGTGCACATATGAAATTCTGCACTTTCAACAGCCGCGCTGCTTTCCTCTTGATTGAAGCTTGAAAAAAATCCTATCCAATTATAATGTACTGATTTGCAGCCTGAAATGTTTTATGCAGAAAAGCATTCTTTCGTTACAAAAACTAACTGATAAAGTTCGATTAATTTTCTCGTTCATATTCATTTATTGCATAATGCAAGGTCAGTCTTGGAGGTCTTCAGCTCATTTATCCCAGTTTACTGAAATAGCTTTGACTTCACCAAAATTTTTTTATACTCAATAATTATATTCGCCTTTCACATTTTTATCGATTCACTAAGACGCTCTAGGTGAAGCTGAAACTAGGAAAGTTATTTGGAAAAATAATTTCAATCTTCAAAGGTCATTGTCGGGTCGTCAGAGGAGTACTGTCGAATTTTATATATTTTAAAGTGATCTCAAAACTAGGATTCGGGTTGGTTTGCTTTGTGGTGGGTCAAAATACATTAACTTTTTTTTCCAAATAACAACTTCTCATCATCAAAGTTCATTTTCGTGTCATCAGACTTGAGCAAGGAAAGCCATGTAGGCGTTTTTGTTAAGAGTGTTCCATTTCAATTGTTCCATTTTATGAAATATTTTCAGAACGCTAATGTCAATTATTTTCTCATCTTCATTGAGATGATCATGAAAAATGACAATATTTTGCTCTTTTAACCGAATTCGTAGCATCAATAATAAGAAAGTTGGCAATAGTGCCGAATTAACTTGCAACAGTCTGTATTTATTTCAATTCGGAAAAATCCTCATCCACTATAGAAATACCGTTCTTCTATTTTCTCTTTTCTCATGTTCGAAAGTGAAAGCTCCTCAGAATAATGAATGATAACACACTCATTATATGTCTCGCGTTCCTCAGCCCACTTGAAGCAGTCTGATAGATGAAAAAATAATGTAACACTATTATAAGATCTTTCCCTCAACGTCATTGTAAGAAGTATCGCCTTTCATATTATCATGACAGATTTTTTCGCTTCTTTTCTTTTCGTGTCGTTTCAGCCCGAAGCGAAATCTTATCTTTGGTTTCTGTTTTTCATGAAATGACGAGCCGGATTTTCTCTTTGTGCTGGATGTTCTCTTCTTCGTTAGAATTAAGGGGAGGTTTTGTTTACCTGACTTGTCCCTTCTTCTGGCGTTAGGGATTTAATTAGCTGATTGGTTTTGTGTGGCGAGTGTCTGCTGATATCTATTTTGATTCAGAAATATGACCATGTTGGTGGGAATTCGTGAAATGGTTCTATTCTATATAGAATTCGGTCAACGTAACTAGGACTGGAGATGAGAAAATTCAGTTTTATCCCAACATTCAACTGTCCGTACCAACTGACCAGTTTCTGGAGAGAAATCAGTTTGTTGATCACCTTCTTATGAATTTCTTGCATCTTTGTCACGAAATCCTATTATCACCCCACTCCCATAGTTCCTGCGAAATTCCCTTACTTATTGACGTTCTTCGAGTAACTTGTTGCAACTGCTTTAGCTTCCCAGTTGAAATTTATGGTATTCTCTATAATAATAATCTGGTTGTCGAAATGAGTAGCATTCTATTCTTTGATCTGGGATCTTGGATCAAGTTGGTCAATTTGAATTTTTCATTTTATCAATATATTACAATTCTGAATAATTATTAAGCTTCATGCCTTTATTTTCGAAAGAAGAATTTAAAAATTTTCATTAAAGTTATTATCGTCTCCAAAAACGCAACAAATTAATATTTGGTAAAATTTGACGTCTCATAGTTTTTTATTTTTTCAGTTTTCAAAATTTCTTCATCAATGTAGATGAAATTATTGATTCCAACTGCACATTCAGACTTCCGTTAAATGCTGGCTTTTTAATCATTATACAGGATTAATTGAAATTCGAACGAGTTCGAAAATATTGTGCCAGAGAGGTATCAACAATGTGAAAGAATACGGGGTACCCTTCTCTCTAAGCATTTCCACCAAGTGGAAAATGAAAGGCAAACATCTGTCTTGTCTTGTAATTGAACAGAAGATTATCCTTCATTTGGCTGGGAATGACCACCTGTAGACATGCATGTTTTGAGGTTTATTGCCTCTCATCAGTGCCTGGGTAGGTCGGACAACATTATAATTGTAGTGTCGTCCATGGGGAAATATTAGTTAAACAGTTGTTTATTATTCATTTGGCAGAGACAGGACATACATATATATTTTACACCCACTAGCCAAATGACCAGGTCTTCCACATGTGTGGTACGCCCTCAATATCTAACTACTACAGAATTGTTTATAGTTTCTTTCCATCCTCGGAATTTTTCCTGACCTCCCACATTCTCATCAATTTATAACACAACTGAATAGTTCGCCACAAGAATTATTCTATAGTGAATCGGGTAGCATTTTCCCAACAATGAAAGAACAATGGCCCAACTCAATTCCAATTCTTTCTATAGCAACAATGGTCCACCAGCACAACTTCTACGTCTCTACTGGGATTTCCACGTATTTTCCGGCTCTAATGATGTCATTATTTCCGGGCCGCACGTATATTTCATTTTTCTATTAATGAAACATGAGAAAAAGTATGCAACAGAAACGCTGCTCAGCTTTTTTACGATCCGACAATATCTTATTTCCAACAATAAATATATCGTGCAAACAGAGCAAAAGAGACCAACTGAGTCTGTTCCCATGGATACAAATACACGCGGGTATAATACATGATTACTGTAGCGTGCTGCAACCATGGCTTCCCTTTGTTGCCAGATATACTCGTTCTTTTGTACCCACTATGATTGAATACGCCCCTGATAATTAATAGTACAGCTAGAAAGAATTTTGTTCGTCATTAGTCAGAGGGCAAGATACGTTCCACCATAACATCTGTCTTGCGTTTGTACATTAGATGAGGTATAGTTGAATTCATGAAAAAACTCGTCAATCATCATATCAGCGCTTTGTGTCTTATTTTTATATTCACAGTGTATCTTAATTTTCACTTCTCTGGTTTTATTTTCAGATCTATAGTTTCATCTTTATAGTTATTATTTAAGGATCCGCAGCACGATTATGGAAGAAGTGCCAACTATGCTTATAGTATACATTATCCAGAGGCATCCATTCTTTGTCCATCAGAAGTCCTGGACATCCGTGGACATTAAGTGGAACGAAGTATATGATTGGTCTGAGACTGAAATCAATCAATATTTTTTGGAGCACTTAATGCAATTATCAGTTGTAATATCACAAGAGAGTGAGAATAAAGTGAAAATAATTTGACAGATGAAAACTTGTTGCCAGGCAAATGGCCACAAGTTTGAGAAAAATTCTGGAGAATTATTTTCTACTTTATCGAGTCTTTCTTGTGAAAACTTGTGATATATTCACAGAAACCCAGAATATCCTCTTGACTTCCCACTGAACACATACCATTCACATAAACTTGGAAGGAAAGAGGGCCCAAAACGGTTTCCTGAGGTAGGTACACCTTACCCAATTAGTTGCTCATTACTGGTGTGCCCACTGTTACAGACTAATTTATAATGCTAACATAACTCTCAAACATTGTTGTTTCCCCTTTCAATGAATTCTTTCGTTTGCAAAAACCAAATGTTCATCAGCTTCTTTTCAAAGACCTTCTCGAATATTTTCCTTAAATGATTATTAATGAGACTCTTCCATAATTGATGATTACGGTTCCATACGAGATTGTCCAATATAAAAATATTTTAAATTCGAAAAATGAAGTAACTCATCAACTGGGTTTTGTTATTTTGTCAATTCGACATTTCTCGATGACGGAACTGGAGAAGACGTGATAAAAGGGAATGCTGAATGAATTATTGATTACGGCAGCATACAGACTATGCGTGGGAGACATTTCGCTATATTTCTACATCATTTTTTCAGGTATTGTTCCCATTGTTTTCATTGTTCGGTTTTTATTCTAATTGCTTGCGTATCGACTGCTTTTTTCGGGTATTTGATTTTTTTCAGTGAATTGTGAAATTGGATGATGCCATCGAGCATGAAAATACGACTTTTTAATGCCATTGTTATTCGACAAGAGATTCGTTTCGAATGTTATTCTTCTGGAATGGCTATGGTCGATATCTACAGAGAACAAAAAACCGAGAAAAGTTTGTAGGATGAGAATGGAACTGATGGCTATTGAACATAAATATTAATTCATGTCGAATTTGTTTTTGTAGCGTCCAAATATTTGAGAAGCAAAATCATGAGAACGAATATTGGATCATGTAGGAATGTAAGCTTTCACGGCTGGCGTCAATATTTTGGTTGATTTCCGGGTTTTGCCTTGGTCTCCTTTGGTTTTAAATCTCCAAACGTTTCGACTGCAACTGCGGCAGTCATCTTCAGTGGCGAGGTCGAAGTACTCTTCCAGACGTATCAACTGAAACTGAAGCTTTCGAGTTTGCCATGTTATTTATGGTGATGTTTTTTCGCGCACTTTCTGAAATAGTGGGTTCGCGCGCACTTTCCGCGCGATTCGGGTGACATGCTTCGTTTTGGCCCCTTTCAATACTGTGTGCCAGATCTTTGGTAAATATGTTCTCTCTTCTTTTCTGTTGAAGTTCTCTTGGTGTTTGTGTATTTCTATTGCTTCTAGACACATTCTTGTTGAACAATGATTCGACGTTGCTAGTCTCTCGGTATTTTCGAAAAGGATCTTGTGTTCTCCGTCAGACAATGTTTGCTCAGCGACTGCGGACTTCTCTGTTTGTCCCAAACGACAACTCCGCTTGTGCTCGACCAGGCGGGTACCAATTTCGTTTGTCCAATATAGATCTTTCCACAGTTACATGGAATTCTGTAGACTCCCGCTGATTTGAGTGGATCTCTGCTGTCTTTGGCTGATCTTAGATATTCCGATATCTTCTTCGTTGGTTTGAAGACGGTGTTAATTTTCTCCTTCTTTAGAATTTTCCCAATTCTGTTGGTGACACCTTCTATGTATGGCAGATAGACAGTGCCTTGGGGTTGCTCTTCATTGGTGTTCCTTTTCTTCTCCCTTGGACGCGTAGCACGGATGATGTCTTTCCTGTTGTACCCATTCGCTTGTAACACAGTTGTAAGGTGTTGCATTTCCTCGTCGAAGTTCCTTGGTTCACATATTCTCAAAGCTCTGTTCACTGGGGTGTTGATGACGGTTCGTCGATCCAACCATCATACAAAACAGGAACGTAAGAAAATGGGAGGACAAAAATGCCAACTCTGATGACAAAAAGTTCATCAAGTGAAATTGACGTAGTTTTGGTAGGTAGTTTATAAGTCTATCTCGTTGTAATCGAATTCGATAGTAATTATCGTTCCTTCTGTTTTAGATGCATTGAAATTGGGTTCATTCATTTTCATACAGTTGTTAGAACTTAATTATATAGTTTGAATTTTTTGCATCGCTATTTGCTCATAACTGCTCGCCAATAATATATTTTCCGCAAACAAGTTGACAAATTCACAATCAACAAACAACGGCAGATTATTTGAATAAACTATGGATAAGAGTGGACCCAGAGCACTGCCCTGAGGAACCCCAACATCATTTTCAATGTCACGTGAGCATATATCTCTCACCCTAACACGCTGTTTTCTATAAGTCAAGTGATTGTAAACTGAGTCCCACACTTGGTCTAATACAGTTCATTATGTCGCGAAAACTCGCACTGCTGCGAAATTCTCGACTTGGGGGAATGCAAATCGCAACCGACACCAACAACACGTACCTCCAATCATTGAGTCATCATCTCCGATTTCCGTTAATAGCCCATGTCGAAAAAACAAAGGGCCCCGGAATGCTTTGTGGGAAATGGGTCAGCATTTCCTCGTCTATCCCCAGAATCCATGGAGATGCATTCGTTGGCGCAACGTTGTCACGGCAACTAGTCAAGAGATTGGCGTTTGTGACGTCATCGCGGTGCAGTTTTCATTACGTGAAATAATTGAGACTGATGACGTCGGGGGGATATAAGGGCGAGGCTGATGCATGGAGTAAATAATACGGGATACTATAATAATTAACGTGGTGAAGAAATAGTAGATTCAGATTAGTTCATTATTTTTTATAAGCATTATGTAGACTGAAAATGTTATGTAGGACGTAAGTGGTTGACTCATTGAGTCGTATCTGATATACTTGAGCTGTAGTTCATTCGGGCAGACGTTATTAATACTGATTTTTTAGATAATACACCACTTATTAACTTCAATCATTCAATAAATGATCATTATAAAAATAACAGAATATGTGGAAATGGATTTTGTTTTAAACTGAAAACTCTTGTGAACACTAAAAATCGTTCTCCAGGTTTCGATGGTCTGAGTATAGCTCTTATAAAAATTGGTTGTCTATAGATTGACCATATAACTTGTTCACATTTTTCATTGGGTAATACTATTGTCAAAATCTCCTTATTCTTGGAAACATGATCGTATAACTCCAATTCAGAATATCAATGATCTCTCAAACTTGAGACAACTAGTATTTTGGCGGGTTTATCAAAACTATTGGAGAAACTTCTGGCAGAACAATTCAGCCAATTCTTCAATAATGATCATATCCTGCCACAGATCCAATCAGGTTTTCGTGCCGGACAGAGTTCTACCACGGCAATTCTTCATGTTACTGATGACATATGTCGGGCAATGGATAATTTAGAATGCACAGCTCTCATTATGTTCGACTTCAGCAAAGCTTTCGATACCGTTTGATATGATACACTACTAACCACGTCAGACACGTCATGAATAGGAGTAGACAAAAAATATGGAGGGTAATGACACTGCAAATGAACTTTTCAACTCGTGAACGGTTGAAGATAGAGCAATTCTGCGAACGCCAATCGATTCAAAATGATCAAATTAGTATAATCTGTGAATATTGTATCAATCGATGTGAAATCTTAAAATGTCCAAAGGGGTAGACCCCCAAAAATCGTAAAAACTACAATCGTTAGATTCACTTGAAATTCACACTTTATACGCAAAATTCCATGCAGATTCCGAAAATATATGATAAGTGTATACATAGGAAAAAGATTTGGCATATGAAAGGGGTAAAACGTAAGAAGTGACTCATTTCAACTCCAGATGAACTCTTCAACTCGAGAATGTTTAAAGATAGAGCAATTCTGCGAACGCCAATCGATTCAGAATTATGTAATTATTATACTATGTGAATTTCGAGTCAATCGATCTGAAGAAAAAAATACTCGAAAAATCGGAAAAAACAAAGGGGTAGACCCCTAAAAATCATGAAAAATACAAAATTTTCAGATCCACCTCAAATTTGGAAATTATAAGCAAAATTCCATGCTGATTCTGAAAATATATGGTTTGTGTATGCTCAGGTACAAGGTTTGGCGTATAAAAGGGGTAAAACGTACGAAGTGACTCATTTCAACTCCAGATGAACTCCTCAACTCGAGAATGGTTAAAGATAGAGCAATTCTGCGAACGCCAATCGATTCAGAATTATATAAAATTATTATACTATGTGAATTTCGAGTCAATCGATCTGAAGAAAAAAATACTCGAAAAATCGAAAAAAATCAAAGACCCCTAAAAATCATGAAAAGCACAAAACCTTCAGATACACTTGAAATTCACACTATTCCATGCAGAATCCGAAAAAATATAAATTTTTGATGTTTAACTCCTTTTATATGCCAAACTTGGTATCTGATCATAAACAAAACGAATATTTCCAGAATCGTCATTAAATATTGGTTATATTGTACGAATTTCAAGTGAATTTGATGATTTTAAATATCTTATGATTTTCTGTGGTCTACCTACCTTTGGTCTATTTACGGATTCCCGACTAATTTTATGTTGCGTCTATTAACTCGCAATTTACAGATTATACCAATTTCATCATTCTGAATAGTTTGGCTTTCTCAGAATTGAAAAGTTCATCTGGAGTTGAAAGGAGTCATTTGCCCCCATATTTTTCTGACGTTTCACTCCTACCGTGTGCCAAATGTATTATATAAGCATACCCAAATCATATATTTTCAGAATCAACATGAATTTCTGCGAATATAGTGCGAATTTCAAGTGGATCTGATGATTTCGTATTTTTTTAATTTTTTAAAAAATTGGTGGAGCCGCCGTGTCACCCACAGCATCCGCCAAAAATTAGAATAATTTTCTCCGACTCAACAACCAAACCTTTTCGGATAGCTTTCTAGAAATTGAACTCATTTAACAAATCTCCTGTTATATTTTGAAAAATATTGAATTTTCTGTAGAAAAATCAATTCATAAGTAATTCATAGCCAAATTAAAATTTATCAAAACGTCGAATATTTTTTGGCGAATTCGCCATAATGTGGATTAACGATACTGCTATTTAAAATATAATTATTTGAAAATAACTGTGTTTCTATTATTTATAGTTGAATTATTCATGATTTATTACAATCAGCACTTGCAGTTTTGCCAGGGGAATCACTTTTCTGCTGTCGGATATTTGCCTCCGAATATTTAGAAAACTGAACTGACACACAATCAACAACAAAAATCGTTAATTGGCATAAAATGGACACAATTCACAGCGTTGGTGACCCATACGGAACTTTCACATATCTCAAAATTTATTTCTACAAAAAATCAATAAAATGCGGCATGAAGTGGCACAAAATGGGTAAAAAATACACTTAAGTTTGATTTTATGGAGGGAATTTGTTTTTTGAGTTGATTTTCTGGATATTTTCGATTGAATCAAAATTCACAGAGTATACCGAGTTCACCATTCAAAATTGATTGGCATCCATTCGAGTTGAAAGAAGTCAATTGCCCCCATATTTTCACTCATGAACTTTCTGAGGTTTCTGAGATTTATATGTCGAAACTTGTTTATGGGCATACTCAAATCACATATTTTCAAAATCAATATGAACTTTCGCGCAAATGTGATTTGATAATTTTGTATTTTTCATGATTTTTTCTGGTTTCAATTTTTGATTAAATTTTTTTACGTCGATTCAAATGTAACAGAATATACTAACTCCATCATTCTCAATCGATTGGCGTTCGCAGAATTGCTCTATCTTCATCCGTTCTCGAGTTGAAAAGTGCATCTGAAGTTGAAAGGAGTCACTTCTAACGTTTTACTCCTATATGCGAAACATTGCACCTCAGCATACACAAATCATATATTTTCGTATAGAGTGTGAATTTCAAGTGGATCTAATGATTTTGCATTTTTCATGATTTTTAGGGGTCTACCCCTTTGGCCTTTTTTAGATTTTTTGATTAATTTTCTTTTACGTCGATTGAGTCAAAAGAAACAAAATCTTCACTCAACCGTTTTTGAGTTGAAAAGTTCATCTCTAGTTGAAAACAGTCATTCACCCCAACTATTTTTTTTCTTTCATTTTGTTTCTAAATTGCAAGTATGAGGTGACTATGACAACTTTATATTTTCTATAATTTTCAGGGTATTTTTGAGTGTCTATAATTTTTTTCCATTCATCCAGTTCAAAAACACAGAACATACTAATTTCTTCATTCTGAATCGCAGAATTGCTTTATTTTTAAACGATTTCTCCCTGTAATTCGATTCATTCAAGTCCAAATACTTTAAAATCGTGCCATGGGGATAATTTTGAAGTGCTTTAGTGATACTTTTATCGATATTACGCTAAATGTTATTTTGATAAATCACAAATATAATCAACAGTAACCATTAATCTCTAAACCTAAACAGTTTTTGAAATAAACTGGGAAAATTTCTTTCAAAAGTAACAATATGATATTTCTTGATTGTTTTTTACCACCATTTGGGGATTTTATTCAAACTGTTTCAATTTTTTTTCAGTTGATATATTTTTCATATTAATTTCAATACTAGCGAACCTTGTATATTAAGACCTCCTACTTGAATGGAAATATGTCTATCCTTAGTAGAATGATTATCATCGATGATATTATGAGTGAAAGTGAGATGGAGATTTTACAAGACCGATTTTCCCAATTTAGTCGATGGTTACTATTTATATACGTACTGTATTCAATAAATAATTTATTTATTTTTTGTTGGTAGACAACACCTCACTTCTCATCTCTCAACTTCAAGCTCAGTCTATTAATGACAAAACACTGTTTTCGAATACATTATTTGTTGTCAATACTTATTACTTCTAGATTTCGTGAAATTCTGTATTTTTTGTATTAGCGAATGAACAATACTTTCGTAAATTATTCCTCAATAAACCCTAGTTAATATCCAACAAGAAAAAGATCATAATTGGAACTAGTAATGGATTTATACAGTACCCCAACGAATCAAACCATTTACTTCGCTCAACATAGGTTTCATTCATTTTAAATTTTCAATCAGATTAGTCGTCTCAAACTGGAGAAACCACGAAGGGATTATAACCGAAGAAATAAAGTAAAAAATAGAGAATTCGATATAGTGCGGATTCATGAAATAGCAGTTTCATTTCAAGAACTACTTGAATTCTTTCTATGCATTAACCAATATATATTATACAGGTGGATAGTTGAATTATCCTCCGACAGAAGGAATATTTGAAACTCTTGAATGAATACTTTCCATAATTTTTGTGTCCTATATATTCTATGTTACGAGCGTGTTTGGAGTTGAAGGAAGGGGTAGAAATCGACAAGCATGGTGCTTTGATAAGATTTATTAAGAAAACAAATTTGAGATATAGAGCAAAAAAATCGAAAGAATTCACGATAGATCAAGTTAGTCAATTTGTTCGTAATGCCCTAAACGAGTCATTTTTGATGACGAAAGTAGCTTTTTTCAATTGGAATAAGCAGAATGATATGTTATACTAGTTGGCTCTTTGCAAAAATTCTGTTTGCGGATAATTTCTATATTCCAACCAAAATTATTATAATAGAAAATACGCCTGTTCAATAATGTTCATATAGAAACAGTCTGATATTGAAATGATGAAAATCAAACGAAACAGCTTGAGGGTAGACCATTCAATTTAATTCAGACTTTTTTTCCAACATACAGCCTCTTTTGTTGATCATGAATGCAGTGAATACACCAAGCATGATGAAAGCCATTATTGAAATGAAATATCCACATCACACGGCTCAATGGAAACAGGCTCATGTGGGGCATTGGGCATTTAGTAACAACTGCGTAATTAATTTACCGAATTAAAGGCCAATAATCGATCAAACGGAACGGCAGTGACGTAGATGTGGAATTTCAAAAGGATGACTGGTTCAAGATGTCACTCAATGTACAAGTTCTACAGATATAATACTAGTATATTAAGAAACCAGTGATGAAAACATACATTTTCTAGAGATAGAAGAGTACCTCGACAGTGACTTTATGAAAAACTTAAAGAAGTACTTAGTTAAAATAAATACCTACTTCCATTTGAATAAAAAGCTACAGAATTTTAGATCATATTCAAATCACTTGTGAGTTGAATATTGATTACCTGTCATATTTGAACAATTATTTAAAATTGTAGGGGGTTCAACTATCCAACTTATTATACAGGGCTATTAAAATTGGAGATATAGAGAGGCGGTTAAATTGGGGCAAAGTGGTGTATTATATGGGTTAATTTTTATTTTGCTGAAGAAAACGAACGTTGGTACCTAATACTAAGACAAGAGGTATTGCCGAATCACAGATTTGTCATGAAGTTAAATCAATTTGAATAGTAAGATTATTCTTCGAAAATTCTGTATTTTTTTAGAATATGGGTGTAAATGTGTGAACTTCACAAGTATACATTAAAATATATTAAAATATATCCTGTCAGGAAGTAATTTTTGTAAATGAAGTTTTCATTAATTTGTGACTGATAATATCATTTGGTTGTGGAGGTCGAGTGAAAATCCCTAAAAAGATAAAATCCATTTTTCATCAGATTGCATACGAAACTAGAGAACTAGTCCATTTCTGAACTGTTTTGTCAACGAGTCCTGATAATGTTTGAATGATATTTCTTTTACTAGTCTTTCTGGAATTAGGACATCCTGAAGGCAACGAACCGCCACTGAAATTGCAATGGCGTTCATATTACAATAGGCACCGCACGGCCATTGTCAGCAGCTTTGCTGACCACAACTGCAGGTCATCTGTATCTGCTCTCTATTCCAAAACTTCACAAAATAACCGCAATAGTTGATAGATTTTTAGGGGGCACGTGCAATCAGCGCGGTTTCATGCTTTCAATTGTTTGGTATTCACAAATGTGTGAATAGATTGATGTCGCATTCGAACGCGGTTTGTGGAAGGTGAATAGGATGATGGAACTATTACCCCTTTACACAATCTGTTTCAACTAGTCTGTGTATCGACCCTTTCATTGACAAGTTATCAAAGGCTGTCGTGGGGCAAAGTAACGTTTAATGTGTTTGTTCTTGTTGTTAAAACTACAAATTGACAAAACTGTTTACAACTTCGAACTCAATTCAACATATCCACCCTAAATAAATATTCATCTCTGGAAATTTTCCTCTCACACTCTAATACTTAAAACTAATCTAACGAGTATTCATTTATCAAAGGATCTTTTGTAACATGTATTTTGAATGTTTTCGAAATATTGAAAACTAGACTAAACATGTGGTCGGTCGCTCAGGGTATCTTTTACGACCGGAGACAATATTTCATGGTGTCCCTGCATAATTCTAAATGATATTTCTGGTGTTACTGACTCAATCTATAAGTTTGGTTTGCAGTCTTCGTGGAAGAGCGTTGCTCAAATATCTGTTAGATGTAGTTCAATGTCCGTTGTGGTATCAGCCAGGGAAGTAGTTGTTTCCGTCCGCTGTTTGCCTCATGTTTTCCACTTGGTGGAAATGATAGAAGAGGAAGGTACTTCAACATAAAACAATTTTGGCCGCTCACAGCACATGAATACTTCTATGGGGGTCGTGAATAAAAACAAAAAAACTGAGAAGTTTGAGCTGCCCCCTAAGAAACTTTGAATTTATCATTCCAAACCTAATTTCTCGGTAATTAACTGCGTTTTGTTTCCCCCTTTGTAATCTAGGACGTGTTATCAAATGCATACATGCGACATACCGTACGATGTCCCGTTTTTGTCTCTCCATTCACTAACTCTTCTTTCCGAGTTATATCTCTTTACAACTTCGCAAGTTTGTCTGGGCGGAACTGTTCTCCGCTGACAGACCACTTGGGTTGATAAAGGGCCTTCTATAACTTCGGAGAGTGCAGGTCCAGACACAAACTTCCAGCAATGCCCCATAAGGGTTGTTCGCTAATTTAATACCGTTTTTTGTATTTTATAGTCGGTAAACAGTTGTATAGATAGAGAAGAGGCTGATACGTGCTTTATGTGCTCAGCTTGGATAGTGTTAGTTGGAACTGCTAGGATTTCAATCGATGATAGCTTGAATTGGAGTTAACAATGCTTTTATACGGAGTTGGACGTAAAGAACACTTGGATAGTTGAATTTTCTCTCAAAAGGATCATCTTCTGCAATAAACTTCTTGGTCAAAATGCTTCATTCCTTTCCGATGCTACGGCATTCCCTGAAATGTTACAAAGCACTATAACTAGAGAGGTGAAGCCTAGTAATCTAACGTGCAACAGACCCTTGAGGCTCTTGATAACCTTCTTGAGTCATCAGTATTAACACGCTCCCCCAAGCTTCACCATGGCTCTCTAAACTCATCATGAATAGGAAAAAAACAAAAAAAAACCAAGCGGAAACTCGTGCAACAACTCCAGTAAGTTCTAGTACTTCTCAACCACCGAGCCTACTACGGAAAACATATTTAACAGCAGTACCTTGAGGTGAAGAAGTACTTATGAAGCAAGCATACAAAGAGGGCTCTTTCTCAAGGATATTACAGCTGGAAACAGAAGCAATCAGCAAGAATCCTGGACTGCCGCGACAGTTCCAGAGTGGTAGAGAATTGACTCAGAAGGGGCCTCAATGGAGCAGGAACCAACTTCCTCTGTCAGGGCATAAAATAAAGGGAGTTAAAAGAAGAGCACTTGAGAGGATGGCAACATACTAACAATCTCCAGAATGCTCCAAAAAGAGGCTATCCAGGAACATCACAGTGCCTTGTTGTGAAATATCAAAGAATTGAGGTGAAAACTCATTTCTCTCCTGTATGACACACTAGGCAAAGCACCAGCTATCAGAAATCAGTTCAGTTATGATACGGTTGCCATTTTCCGGAAAATGTATTTCGGAAACGCTAAGTACTGAGCAAATCAGTACAAGAAGACGCCATCGTACGAGAGATAGTATTAGAGACAGACTGCAATCTCCAGTCTTGCTGGAAATGTACCTGCTTTGACTCAACACGTTGAATGGTGGGTTGTTGAAATGGTTATTTCCGTCAACCAGCTGCACACCCTTGCGAGTACAACCCTCGAAAGTCTTCGAAAGACTTGTCCGAGATAGGGAAGACGCAGCCCTTACCTTTTAACGTGTGATGCCATGCACGAGACCGATGACCATGCTGGGAATCGAACCCATGACCCTTAGGTTAAGAGACAAGCGCTCTACCATCATGACCATCACGGAGATGATTACCGATTTCTGGAAGATACTGGGCAGTAAAAAAGAGAGCAGTGGATAGCTACTGAATAAGAAGATAGGATCATCTATTTCGGATTTCAGTTATCATTCCACAAATCATCCTCAAAGGACTGCAATGGGATATCAGAGTGTCATCAGTTTCAAAATCACGCATTCCAAACATTGATGCAATGCATATTTTCGTCTGTTTGTATTTTACACAATTACACCATCTATCGAAACCCATTAGTCAGCACTTCGCCGCCAAATCCGTCCAGTTCAATTATTCCAACAGCTAACAACGCCAGCAATTTACGAAAATTGATATCCAGCCTCTCCGATAAATCAAATTACGGTGAGTCTTGATGAGTTTTGGACAGGGGATGTATAAGATGAAAGAGAAGAGCGGGAGTAATCCCGGGGACACGATTGTCTTTAGATTTGCCAATTCAATATTATTATAAATTCGGATTGGATGGATATGGCGAGGAGGGGAGGCCTTTCACTCGTGCTCTGAAACAGGGCTTAGCAGGGTTGTTCCTTCGGTATTATGGCTACCGGTTACTAATGTTATCCGGAATTATTATTGATAGGTCTTAGCCGCTCTGGAGATCGCTGGATTTGAGTTATTACAGGTAATTGTTGGGAACAGTTAGGGATCTTGAATTATTGCTGGGTCTGACTTAAAACTACTAATCGACTACATTGTGTGTGGTAGAAACTCTAGGATTATAGTTATTCGTTTCGTGATATACTGCTATTTTGGAAGAAACACATTGACCCAGGTTGGACACTATTTCTATTAATTTGAAAATGTTTAAAGGAGCTACATTTTTCATTTTGTAATAGCTCAGGAGCTGGTGACAGGTGACGTTCTTCCATTTTACACTGCATGCCTTCTTAAGGCTTGATAACCAAACCTAAATTATGAAAAATAGATGGATTCCTGGCCGCCGCACGTATGCACTTCATAAGAAAAAGCGCTATTCTTTTTGTGGAGAATTTTCGTGTTCTTCCGCGATATTATACTGCCTGCCGTTGTAATATACGGAAATTGAAACGCTACTAATTGATAGCATGCAATTTGCAGCGGCCGAAAGGGCTCAAAGGGTTACGAAAAACTGACAAAAATTAAAGGGAACTTCCGTGTTTTCAAGTTGCATGCCGATGTGAAAAATTTAAGTTTTAGTAACGAAAACACTCTGGAAAACACTTGAAAATATCGTTATTTTTATTTAAATTCAATGAAAAAAAAATGAGAAAACAAGAAAAATAACCTGGGACAGATTAAATATTGAAACCTACATTAGTTTGAAAAGTGATATACGGGTAAAATTAATGATGTTCATATAGTAACGTTGAATTGAGAAATTTCACTTTTCCGCAATAGTGCGAGAAAGTGACACTTTCCAAAATAAAATGCGTGAAGAGAAGTGGGTAAAATCGCACGGTCGTAGGAGAATATTGTTTAAAAAAATTGTTTAAAATTGTTTTTTCAGTTAACCAGCTGTCATCCCTCTACGAACTACAGCCCTCAGAAGTCGAAACTGGTGCGAGCTAAGGAATCGAACCCACGTCCCTCTGATTGACAGACTAAGGCTCTACCATCATGACCACTTCGGCCCAAATGTTCTTAATAACCATCTCCCAACCAAAGATTATGTTCAGAGGTTCGTCAAATACAGCTAACTCACCCCTTATATTCATGGAATCTACTAAGCTAGTGCTCTCTCAGATTTTGGAGTACATTTTGCTCCTGCTCGGCGAATTCTACTCCGACGACTACGTTTTCCCTTCTATTTATAACGCCCGACAGCACTCTGGCTTCCCTCTCAAGACCAAGAAATATTTCAGGATATATTTCACAGTTGAAGTTACAGTAGGCGTTGAGATTTCACACGTTTTTCCTTTTCCTTCCATTAGGCAAGTGATACTGCGGTCTCTGTATATTTTATTGTGAACTTCCTCATTTCTTCCTCTCAGGGAAACGAGCCCGCCAACAGGCATCACAATTTAAGCGGTTTCTTACAGTTACAGCCAGACAGAGCTGCCAGAATGGTTGTCAAGTAATAAAGGTCAGCACTCAAACTGTCCATTTGGCAGGAAATCATTCCAGGATATCCTCATTAATTGCGGAGTGGAGTTCATTTCAAGTCAAATTATGGCTATATCTGTACCTTATAAAGTGAATTCGTTTCGTTATCAGAAGCTTGAATAAATTTATTGATAAAACTTCAGATTTCTTGAGCAATGATTTCTAATGAGCAATACCAATTTTGAAAACTTCCTTACATCAATATTTTCCTCAACATTCAGTGTACACTCTATAACGTAGGAGAATTTGAATTTTTTTTTATTTCTTCTCAAAATAGCATATAAGTACATTTTCAGTAACCTTTTTTACATTTTTCTTGTCGCACCATTCACGAAATTGGTCATATTTTTCCCCATATTCTAACTTGGTAACATATTTAATACTATTCCATTTGCTTTCTCAGATATATCTGATGGGGTATCACTACCACTATCATAATCAATATCCTTCTTCTTAAAAATGACTTGAAATTGAAGCAACTACGAGCACACACCTAAACAGTCCAACACGCGGAGTGCCAACAAACCTTTTCTATATTTTGGTTGGTTTCCGGGTTTTGCCGTGGTCTTCTTTGATTTAAATCTCCTAAAAGAAGACCACGTCAAAACCCGGAAACCAACCAAAATATTGACGCCAGCTGTAAAAGCTTACATTCCTACAAACCTTTTCTATAGTAACAATACAGAAAAACCACTGGATGCTGTGAAATTATATTGGAATTACATTGAATGATATTTTCAAGACAACAGTCGTTTAAAAGCGATAACTTATCGGGACAAAAAAACACGTCAAGATGTATTGGAAGTATTTATTTTAAATATATTTCACAAGTTCCGTTTCTTATTTCCATGGTGACTTCTTAGTGCACAATAACAGCCACTAAAACTATCAATCTCCGTCCAATCTTCAGAGTTTCATTCAACCTCCTCAGCTCCCTGCTCCTTTTCGGAAAATTCATCGCCTCGGAAGTTTTCAGCATTCATTAACTACGGTATAATTCATGAAAACCACCTCATGGCATACAAAAAACAGAATATCATCCATGTAAAGTTTGTTTTGCTTGAAAGTTTCGCAGCAACCTTAAACGTAAATAGACGGTGAGAAGTTTAACTTTAAGTTCGCTGATACAAAATTCACTTTGGTGTACTTTTATTTCTGCAAAGTTTATTTACGTATACCTAGTTAGTGAGGATATTAAGTAAGCGCTTTCAGTGACGTACGGCAGAACGGATGAGTGGGTGATTGAAAATTGATAAGCAAAACAAAGGCTGGGGGAGGCTTTTCAAAGTTGTTTTTTCCGTTTTTTCTATTTGATGCCACTGATGATGTATATGAACTTCTGCACATGACACTTATGTGTCACGATGAGCGTTCCTTAGTACTATATGGAGAACTATCAAGAATAAGAACTCGAAAGTTTTTGCGAGTGGGTTTCACAATATGGCCCTCTCATCTGGAATATTTTCACTTATAATTACACAAGAGGTTTGTATTTTATAGGGTTAATTTGGGTTGTTTAATAAAAAACTGTTGCTAGCAATCAGACGAGAAAAAATTTCAACTATCACAAACGCGAAACTGAGGGAGGAGCGTTTTTAGATTTAAAGTCAAATTGCTAAAGGAAACAGTTTAGAATTTGAACAACACAAATTCACCTGATATTAATACAAACATCGAGTGTAATTCGGCAGGACAATTTGATGAATAGTAATTTTAGAAATATTTCAATGCAAACTTTATTTATAAAACATTGAAAATGAACATATTTTTATTTGAATGCACAATTATTAAAAAAGCAGTTATCAAAATGCATACTAGGAATAGTGATGTCGCTACGGGTGCCACAGCTAAAAGTTTCCATAGTACAGGTTGAAGTTTTTTCTTCTTCTGAACGAATTGATTGAATAATGCTCGAATGATACTCTTTGTTGTCAACTTGTAGGTATGGTTTTTTGGTAATGAATTGCTGTGTCTAGTTATTTTTTTAGAGCTTGTTCTTCAATTTCGCTTTCACTCAATTCGCTAACTACTGTTTGAAATCTATACCAATGCCTTGTGCTGAGCTTTGAAAGAATTTCTTTATTATTACTATTATTTAGTTCATTTGGAAATGTCATTAATTCTAATCGGCACATTCTTATACCAACCTTTAGAATTTTTCTAAAAGAGAATTTGGTGTAATAGATACTCTATCCAATGTTATAAAAGTGTCTCGTTTTTCTTTTAACTTAGTGCTGAGTGCTCAGTGCTTAGTACTTAGTGCTCTCTGACTAGAATAACTTTTTGAAAGTGCTTAGTAATCGCGAGTATTTCATAAATAAATCAAAACAATTATATTGCATGTAGGGTGATAAAATAGAATGCCAGATTTTTTTTGCTATGGTGTGATGTGAACTGTAGTGTCCTCGAAACAAACATCTTGTTTTTTTATAATCAATACACTACAATAAATTATTGAAAAATCTAGATTTCTGTAAGAAAATCAGACTTTAAATCAAGACGGAATTTAAGAGGATATTTTGTATATGTCAAAAATTATTAACAATTTTGAAATGTCCATTTTTTTCCGCACGAGAAATAATTTTTTGAATATTTACTTAGGCCCAAAAATATCGGTCATTTTGTCATTAGCACAGTACTTAGATAATCAATATCGTCTGATATGCATAATAATAATAATAATAATCGCTCATGAACACTCAAAGGGTGTACCCAAACGCATAGCCTATGCGGGTACAGGACGGCTATTATTATTTGCCGTGGCGCTCCGGGGCAAAAACCTACAACACCACCCCGGGTAGAAGCAAAAGGAGTCTTTCTCATGAATACGAAAATATTATTTTTCAACCGGATACCCAGATATTTCATGTATCTTAGAAAAGAAACCATTTCATACCAGAGATGAAATACGTTTTTTTCGTCCGTGAGATTACCACCTCACAAAAAAATACCTCGCGAAAAACAACAGTATTTTCATCACTTGTTGAAAAATATACTATTGTTTTATTTCCTGGAAGACGTTACGAACTGTATGGTGAAAGTCAACAAGCTGGGTTTGTTTGCTGAAAATTGGTGTGAACCACAAAGGAACCTAATGGGTAGCAGTGGAGGGCCGAGCAGACCACACATTTAAAACCTAACCTAACCCAACCTGACCTAACCCAACCTAATCTGACCTAACCCAACCTAACCTAACCTAAGCTGAGCTAAGCTAAGCTAACCTAACCTAACCCAACCTAAGCTAAGCTAAGCTAAGCTAAGCTGACCTAACCTAACCTAACCTAACCTAACCTTACCTAACCTAACCTAACCTAACCTAACCTAACCTAACCTAACCTAACCTAACCTTACCTAACGTAACCAAATATTCCTTAGAAACGCTCGTCCTTAAAGACACTGGTTATTTCATTTGAATGATCGGTTATTTGATAACGTACATTCGAACTAAAATTTCCCTCGAATATTCTGGCCTATTCATTATTCCACCACCCTCTGAAAGAAAAAAATATCACGTTGAACCACCACACAAACGTAATGCAATGATGCGATATTATTGCAAAACACACACGTTTGGAGGTTGAGCGACAATGAAACCTCGAACTGACTGACGGAAATACGTGACTGAACTGAAAATGTCACGACGGCTGACGACGCCATTGTGGCTCTGATCTGTATGAATATACGCCCAGAGATGATCGAAAATGAAAAAGCGCGGACCAGGTAAGATCGTTCGGTACACAAAAGATTTGAATATCAAACGACAGATGTGGACTCTATAAGATGTACAGAGTGAAAGTCCTTTTTTCGAACTGCATAGATGGAAACTGATGGCTGTGTCTGCGGGTCAAACTTTATGACAAACGTTATGGTGAAAATGTGCATTTTAGAAAAGTTGCTGAAACTTTTTTCCTGTCAGAAATCTCTTATTTTTAAATACAGAGCATTAAGGTTTTTCACGTAGACTTTGAAACGCACACGTTGACCAAGTAGGCTTTGGACGACACGGCGATAAAACAGAATGCAAATGTTTACTGGTAGCTGTCAAATTTTGATTCAAGCAGTGAAGACACTTCTTTAATTCGTTGTTTCTGTTCAGTTTTCAAACACATTCGAATTGAAAATGAAAAACATGGGAAAAATGGGATAAGATAGTCTGTTTTGGACAAACCGGGGAAAAGCAAGCAAGCAATTTGTATTACGAAAGGTTTCCAGAAAGAAAAAAACATCCTTCCAGAAAAATGTTCGCAAGATTGCGACACAACCTAATTGATGGTGGTTAATTTGAAAAGAAGTGGTCAAAATTATATGAATCAAATAGGGATAATTAGTTGGAGGAAATTTGAAAGCACAAATACGTGCCATACAAGACCAGAAGAGTTCATAAACTCAGACCAGGAGATTTTGAATGCCGCATGGATTTTTTCCAGTGGTTCCTGGAAAATTGTAACCAAGACCGTGATTTTTCGTTGAATTGTACATGGACAAACGAAGCTTGTGTGAGCAGTGCCGGCATTTTCAACCATTACAATTCATATTTTTTCCGGCACAATAAAATCCTCATTCTATTGTGAAGCAAAAAAGTCAATGAAGATTTGGATTTAGTATGTGGCAGATTTTTTCAGGGGTAGAATTATCGGACCGTACATTTATAATGACATTATCACATCTCAGAGGTATGTAGAAATTTTAAGGCAACATATTAAACCCCTCGTTGATGAATTATCACTAATGGAGCTCGGAAAAATATATTTTCAACAAGACGGGGCTTCGCCTCACAACACTGCAATTGTAACCAACTTTTTGGTTGCAAATTTTGGTAATAATTGAATAGTCAATCAAGGACCCAACCGTTGGCCGGCCAGGTCATCGGATCTAACGCCTAGGGACTTTTACTTCTGAGGAAGGGCGGAAAATCTAATTTTTAAATTGCCGACAAATTCTAGATACGAATTGGAAGTAGCAGTGCAAAGTTTTGCTTGTTTCACTCCTATTGAACTAATTAATTCGGCAAAAACGTTCAGAAAAGGTGTCGCTTGTGTGTGGGAGAAGCTGGTAGACATTTTGGACACCTCTGAAGAAATATATTTTATTGTTTGTTATTTATCATAATTATTATTATTGTTGAAGTTTCATTTATTAGTAGTCAAGAATGTAAAATTTTATCAGTTTCATTGAAACTATGAGTTTTAATTACTGCTGTGAAAAGCTTTCCCGACATTTGATAGCTACTACTGAACAATTTTTTTCTGTTTTGTTGCCGCGTCGTCCAAAGCCTACTTGTTCAAAGTGTGCGTTTCAAAGTCTACATGAAAAAACCTAAAAGCTCTGTGTTTTAAAGATGACTGCAGTAAAACATCAAGTGTGCTACGTTTTTGGAAAGGTAATTCCAAGTTCTATTGAAATATGCTAAAATATATAAAGTGTTCAAGAACATGTTTTTCCATCAATAACTATTTATAGAAACAAAAAATTTTTGGCAGGAAAAAAGTTGCAGCAATTTTTCCAAAATACACATTTTCGAAAAACATGCTGTAACTCAGACACGATGATTGATATCGATATGCGGTTTTCACCATTAGTGTCGTCATAAAATTTGACCCCCAAACACAGCCATCAGTTTTCGTCTATCCAGTTTGAAAACAGGACTTTCCTTTTAAAAGTGTCCAATTTGGCCCACTTTGTACAAGGCACAAAAGTTTTGGATTCGATACTGTCACAGTACAGAATATAGGCAGGATACAATGGGCTAACAGGCCTAAGTATCATCAGAGGCAACAGTTCGATGGACCTACGTACGTAAAGATTTTAGTGAGTAGCCCTGAGGTATCTAAGAATCATTGGAGTCTCACAGTATGCATTGGGGTTTGAAGCTTATCGCCACTCAATAAAAAAAAATTCTCAACCTCAGCAAAAATAAAAATGGGAATTCTCAAATGCTCCATTATTCTTCGATTGAAACTGCGGCTTGTCTGGCCTATGTATGCAATCCTCACACTGTAGTTTAGGAAACCCGGACTTTTTGAATTCATCTCGCACACACTTTCGTTATTGATGAATGAATATAGGGTATTGTCAGGTTTGAGTGCAACATTCATATTCCTTACCGGAGGAAACTAGAAATATTGGTCTTATGGGATATGTGGGTATATTGAACTGAAAGTGTTGTACTCAAGCATTATTTCTGCCTCTTTTATCACTCAATAAAGACTATTCACTCCTACTGATGTATCTGCTCCTCAGAAGATTCAATAATTCAGTGGACCTCCTCCCAAATTTCAAAATCGATAAGGGATAGCCGAATGAAATAAATTTGCCAGTAACCGAACTCGAAAATCAAAACGATTGCAAATTCGAAGCATCCCTTGAATTATACATTATAAACCTAATTTCTGCCCTTCTTGCGCTTCAATAAACTCTCCGAATATTCTGCAACAATATATGGAGAGTCAGCTTCAGCTTGTTTCTCTAATTACAACCCCAATTAAAGTTCACCTTGTTCAGGAGATACTTATGTTAATTTCACCAGTGGTGTTTAGAACTCCTGGTAGTTTGTGGGAATAAGGGTTATTGAAATATGAGTGGAAACAGAAGCGTATCGTGGTTATCGTCCTGGAAATTGAGAAATACACAAACAGCGTTCACAAGATTCTCATTATATAATTCTGATAATTACGTTCGGGAGGCTGCATTATATGAAATGGAAATTTGTGTTATGAAAAATTTATGGACAAAACATCGAGAGTTTGCCGCGTGATACCACGTTTTCTGTGAATATATTTTGTTTGAAGACTGTGTGATGTCTTGATTGACATTTAGAACTCTAGATTGGATGTTCTTGATACGCTCTGTTTGAAAATTTTTTGACAGCTGTAACAACCGTTAAAATTTTGCCATTTTGTGTCATATGGAACAATTTCACCCAATCATGTCAACATTACACTGATTATTTTTTGACAATTCTTGCAACCAATAGAAACCATCAATTCAAAGCATTCATGTACGTTCAGGCCAATCACAGCATTATTGTAGTGGGAATTTTCTACCTTGAAAATTGCCGCGGGAATTTTTTGTGGTATTTTGTTTTTATTATGTGACAACTGATACTTTTGATCTGACGTCTGTCATCAGTTTGCATGAAAACTGAAAAATGATTCGAAAACGGTTTAGTACATCGTAATTCGATGATATTTTGAGAAAATCAACGAAAATGCATGTAAGAATACTATTTTGAGTAACGTGTCAATTTGGATACAGTTTCAATTGATAACCTAGGGTCAGAAAGAAAGCAATAGCTTTCGATCCAACAGAACAAAACAATGTTACGGAATCCTCCAGCCAAGGACAAAACATCGAAAATAATTGTATATTTCATGACGAGAACTTCAAATTCCAAACTTCATTCTGTTTATAGTGATTCAAGTAAATTGTTGAAATGAAAATGTTATATGTATAGAGAATAGGTCTATGATTGGGGCATCAAAAATTAATCTATCGAATACCACACGAGAGTTCGATAAAGTAGAAAATGATTCTCCAGATTTTTTTTCAAACTTGTTGCCATTTGTTCACGAACACATTTTTGTGAGATGTTGCTTCGTCTATGAATAGAACATTTTGAAAGAAATGCTGATATTGTTGTAGTTTTTCCAAGGCCCAATTACAAAAATTCATGCGCTTTTGAAGATCAGTTTCAAGCAGTTCCTGATGGAATTGAAGACGATATGCATGAAAATGATGTCGTTTCAGAATTCTCTGGCCTGATCTTTCACTCACACTCGTAGTTTTTCCACTTCTCTTTGACTGGCAGTTAGATTTTCTGTGACGGCTATTAGTACATCCAATATTCTCGTCACAGGCTTTGTACGAATTGGTTTTGGATGATCGACTTTTCCAGTTTCCAAAAATCTATTCAATAGACTCCCCAAACTTCTTTCGTCAGGATGTCTCCTATCAGGATATTCAGCCACATACTGTCAGCTGGCTAGAAGACAATTGCTGTCAGCTTCCCCCCATATACGAGGATATATTGAAAAATTCTCAGCCTACTATAGAACCAAACAAAATTTCAATGTCAAAATATTTTACTACTCAACATATTCTCCTCTTAATTGGATACATTCATTACAGCGAACCTGCAAGGTCTCTAGACCTTTAAAAAAAAATGTTTCTTTCTGCTCTGCAAACCAGACCTCCACAGCTTTTATTACCTCCTCGTTGGAAGAAAATTTACGATCTTTTAAACTTTTCCTCAGTTGAGGAAAGAGATAATAGTCGGACGGAGCCAAATCTGGTGAATAGGGGGGGGTTCTAGTAATTCAAACCGTAAATCACGAATTTTTTGCATGGCAACATGAGATTAGTGTGCAGGGGCGTTGTCCTGCAAAAACAAAACACCTTTGGATAGCTTTCCGCGTCTTATCTCTTTAATTTTTTCCCGTAGAGTGGTCAGTAATGTCGAACAGTAATCTTCAGTAATTTTTCTACCCTTATCCAAAAAATCAATCATGATTACTCCATGGAAATCCCAAAAAACTGAAGCAAGAACTTTTCCAGAAGATTTTTTAACACGAAACTTCTTAGGTCTTGGAGAACCGGAGTGTCGCCATTCCATCGATTGTTGCTTTGTTTCTGGATCGTAGAAATGTACCCAAGTCTTATCCATAGTAACAACTCGGTTTAAGAAGTCTACATCGTTTTCAAATCGTGCACAGATCAAACGCGATGCTACTACCCATGCACGGATTAGGTCAACATTCAAACATTTGGGGATCCATTTTGCAGCAATTTTTCTCATGTCCAAATTGAAGTGAACTATATGATGAACGCCTTCGTATGAAATACTCAGTGCTTCAGATATTCGTTTTAGTCCAATTTGACGGTCCGTTAAAATCATGTCATGAACAGCATCGATATTTTCTGAGACTGACACAGAAACTAGCCTTTCCGATCGGTCATAATCTTCAATGGAAAATTTACCTCTTTTGAAGCTTGCAGTCCAATTTTTCACGGTCGCATACGAAGGACATTGATCACCAAGGGTATTGAACATATCTTCGTAAAACTGCTTACCTCTTAACCCTTTTAAATACAGGTACTTGATGATGGCTCAATACTCCAATTTTTCGATTTTCACAATTTCGCTGGATACATTTTTTCTTTAAATTTATTGCGTAACTCTGGTTTACTTTCTTGACGTCAAACTTTACACTGACAGTTCTAATGAGTTATTGTTCGTTGCTATGGTAACGCAATATTTTGTTTATGCAGGGAACTGGTCTAGGCTAACTAGATATCAATACATCCTCATACGTA
The DNA here is from genome assembly GCA_958502065.1 of Chrysolina americana. Taxonomy (NCBI): domain Eukaryota; kingdom Metazoa; phylum Arthropoda; class Insecta; order Coleoptera; family Chrysomelidae; genus Chrysolina; species Chrysolina americana. The sequence goes on along the minus strand of OY293413.1, from coordinate 99,212,835 downwards.
TCATGTCCCGAACCTGTTCGCTCTTTACTGTTTGCCTGTTTACTGTTGTTGTAGATGATACAGGAGCTATGATTGTATTTGAATTGATGGATTTGGGAGCTTCGCTGGATCGGCACGACATTCCGCACCCCCCTCGTAACAGCAGTTCATTCTGCCACCCAATATTGTACGATGCCATGTTACCAACGCCTGAGTGGAAGCCCGGGAAACGTTGCCAAGCAACGTGGTGCCTGCAGCTTTCGACATAAAAGCACGAGATTGGGACAAACCCGCAGCTTTGCAACGCCGTCACATTCTCTACCGATGGCGAGCGATTAGTTCGAGCAACAGATGTCATTTTTGAAGCCACGAACCATATCAATATGCTTAAATGCTGACGCGATGTACGGTATTGTCAAGGGGAACAAACGATACTTATGAATGCATAAAAACTAATGGTACAGGGGGATCAGATGGTAAAAAGAAACTAGTCGAGAGTGGAAAGAAATAAGCTGATTCCTTTCTCGAATGTTCTTTTTTAGCACAAACGAGTGAAAACACATCTACCTGGATTATATTCAGTTGAAGTTTGTTATAAATATCTTCAGTATCCAACCATTTACCAGGGAGATCGTCAGATAGTAAAATGAAAGATATTAGAAGAACCGCTCCCCATCTGTTTGGAAATTGAAACAATATACTAATTTTATCATTCTGATTCGATTGGTGTTCGCAAATTTGCTTTATCTTCAACCGTTCTCGAATTGACGAATTCATCTGGAGTTGGAAGAAGTCATTTTCCTGCATATTTTTCCTCCACTGCTATTCTACTCCCACAAATCATATTTTCAGAATCAGCATGAAATTTTGCGTATGTAATACGAATTCCAAACAGAATTGATGATTTTGTATTTTTCATAATTTTTATGGACTTTCACTCCTTATAAATGCCAAACCAAGTATCAGGGCATTCACAAATCACATATTTTCTGATTCAGCATTAAATTTCGCGTATATAGTGCAAATTTGAAGTGGATCTGAAGATTTTACATTTTTCATGATTTTTAGGGGTCTACCCCTTTGAATTTTTTTAGATTTTCCGCGTATTTCATTTTTATGTTGATTGAATCGAAATTCAAATGGATCTGATTATTTTCTATTTCTGACAATTTTTTCAAATATTGGTGGACTCGCTCAGAGCATCCGCCAAAAATTTGAATATTTTTCACCAACTTGCAAAACGATCTTTGATGAAGAATTACCTAACTTATTCAACAAATGTCCTCTAATATTTCAATAAATATTCAATTTTTTGTGAAAATATCAATGTGTCTGTAATTCGAAATCATAAAAACTTCGATTATATTTTGGTGAGTTCGCCATAATTTAGATCAACAAAACATTCTGTAGTGTCGGATATTTGCCTCCGAAAAACTTATATCGTAAATTGGCACAAAATGGACATAATTCAGAGCGTTGGTGATTCAAAAGAAATTCTAAATATTTCAAAATTTGTAAAAAAAAAATTTTAAATGCGGCATTATGTGGCACAAAATGGGTACAAAATACCAATAATTCAAATACCAAAATAATACATAATGATCACCAGATTCAAAAGAATTAATTGATTTTGAAATGTGGAAAGAAGGGCCGATGATTGGATGATAAATAAAAAAAAATGGTAAAAGAAAGAAATATGTACAAGTTCACGAGAGAAAATGAATACAACCACTACGTTGACGAGACTGTTATCTCGAAATAGTTATTTAGAAGTACGGTAACTGAATGTTTACAAGTAAGATGAGTTTTAGGGGTATGACCCTTAGGAATTTATTCGTTTTTTCGAATAATTTCGTTTCACATAGATCGACATGAATTTGAAAGTTAGAACCAAAAACATATTCTGAATCGATTGGCGATCGCAGAATTGTTATATCTTCAACCGTTCTCGAGTTGAAAAAGTTCATCTGGAGTTGGAAGGAGTCATTTTCCTGCATATTTTTTATCTACTGCAATTCCACTCCCACATAATATATATTTTTGGAATCAGCATGAAATTTTGCGTATGTAGTGTGAATTTTTATTGGATCTGATGATTTTGTATTTTACATGATTTTTAGGGGTCTACCCCTTTGGACTTTTTACGATTTTACAAATAATTTTGAATGAAATGAATTGACTCAAATTTCACAGATTATACTAATTCAACCATTCTGAATCGATTGGCATTCGCAGAATTGTTATATCTTCAACCGTTCTCGAGTTGAAAAGTTTATCTGGAGTTCAATGGAGTAATTTTCCTGCATAGTTTTTTTCTACTCCCATTTCACCCGCAGAAATAGTATATTTCCAGAATCAGCATGAAATTCTCCGTATATAGTGCAAATTTCAAGTGGATATGATAATTTTGTATGTTCCATCATTTTTACACATCAACCCATTTGGACTTGTTTAGACTTTTCCCGTAATTTGTTTCAACGTCAATTGACTTGAAATAAATATTTATTTTCCTTTAGTAACCAGATGGAATTAAATACAATCTGAGAACAAATATCAGGAACTGACTCAAAATAACTTTTTGTTCTTAACATGGCCATTATGTTCCGCAATACAAACCACGAGCAGCACATTCGTTCTTGTACTTCGTCTTCTCAGTTGTAGATTCGAGAAGTTAATGAAATTATTGCTTATCCACTTCGACCTATCTCGTTATATGTAATGAAGACTTGGCCACTTCACGCCTTGTTTAAGAAACTTCTCGGTAGTTAGATAAACAAACGGTGCCACGAGAGCACTGACAATGAGAAATTCCTCACTCTCCCATTTGATGTTCAACGGAAAATTATTTCCCTCATCTAACTTAAACGAGTTATTCAAGTTCATTATCAGATCGCATTCGTTCCAAGGATGTGCAGGATGTGGTAAAATGCAAAAACTCGTTGGGTGAGGTTTTCAGTGCATTATATTTTAGATTGAAAAATAGGCACAATGTCTAGAATGGGTTGTAAACATGTGTGATTTCGAAGAAATCTGCACAGTTCTTATAGAGAAAGAGCCCCAGTCGAATTGTTCGAAAATTTTATATGATATAGTTATCAATATCCTGATCAAATGTCTACATGCGCATATTTCTTGGCCTACTACAGCTCGAGACATAAATGAAATGAATGTTGTCTGACCCACCACAAAACGCGCCAACTCAAAGCCTATTTTTGAAACCACTTGAAAATATTGAAAAATCGGCCGAGACCCTCTGACGACCCGGCAATGACTTTCAATAGAAAAGAGTTGTGAATTGGGTCAAAATTAATGTTTTCTGAACCATCACAAAACGCGCCAACTCAAATCCCATTTTTGAGACCAGTTCAAAATATTGAAAAATAGGCCGAGCCCCTCTGACGACCCGACAATGACTTTCAATAGAAAAAAGTTGTGAATTGGGTCAAAAACAATGTTTTCCGTGCCATCACAAAACGTGCCAACTCGAATCCCATTTTTGAGATCACTCCAAATATTGAAAAATCGGCCAAGCTCCTCTGACGACCCAACAATGACTTTCAATAGAGAAAATGTGTAAATTGTGTCAAAATTAATGTTTCCTGACACACCACCAATCGCGCCAACTAAAATCCTATTTTTGAGACCACTTGAAAATATTAAAAAATCGGCCGAGCCCCTCTGACGACCCGACAATGACTTTCAATAGAAAAGAGTTGTGAATTGGGTCAAAATTAATTTTTCCTGATCCACCACCAATCGCGCCAAATCGAATCCTATTTTCTCAAAAATAGGATTCTAGTTGGCGCGATTGGTGGTGTGTCAGAAAACAACAATTTTGACACAATTTACAGATTTTCTCTATTTTCTCTATTTTTTAATATTTTCAAGTGGTCTCAAAAATAGGATTTGATTTGGCGCGATTGGTGGTGGATCAGGAAAAATTAATTTTGACCCAATTTACAACTCTTTTCTATTGAAAGTCATTGTCGGGTCGTCAGAGGGGCTCGGCCGATTTTTCAATATTTTCAAGTGGTCTCAAAAATAGAATTTTAGTTGGCGCGATTGGTGGTGTGTCAGGAAACATTAATTTCGACACAATTTACAAATTTTCTCTATTGAAAGTCATTGTTGGGTCGTCAGAGGAGCTTGGCCGATTTTTCAATATTTTGGAGTGATCTCAAAAATAGGATTCGAGTTGGCACGTTTTGTGATGGCACGGAAAACATTTTTTTTGATCCAATTCACAACTTTTTTCTATTGAAAGTCATTGTCGGGACTGCAGAGGGTCACGGCCGATTTTTCAATAATTTGAAGTGGTCTCAAAAATAGGATTTGAGTTGGCGCGATTGGTGGTAGGTCAGAAAACATTCATTTTAACCCAATTTACAATTTTTTTCTATTGAAAGTCATTGTCGGGTCGTCAGAGGGGCTCGGCCAAAAATCGGCCGAGCCCCTCTGACGACCCGACCCGATCATGACTTTCAATAGAAAAGAGTTGTGAATTGGGTCAAAATGAATGTTTTCTGAACCATCATAAAACGCGCCAACTCAAATCCCATTTTTGAGACCACTTCAAAATATTGAAAAATCGGCCGAGCCGCTCTGAAGTCCCGACAATGACTTTCAATAGAAAAAAGTTGTAAATTGGGTCAAAATAAATGTTTTCCGTGCCATCACAAAACGTGCCAACTCGAATTCTATTTTTGAGATCACTCCAAAATATTGAAATATCGGCCAAGCTCCTCTAACGACCCAACAATGACTTTCAATAGAGAAAAATTATAAATTGTGTCAAAATTAATGTTTCCTGACACACCACCAATCGCGCCAACTAAAATCCTATTTTTGAGACCACTTGAAAATATCGAAAAATCGGCCGAGCCCCTCTGAAGTCCCGACAATGACTTTCAATAGAAAAAAGTTGTAAATTGGGTCGAAATGAATATTTTTTGACCCACTACAAAACGCGCCAACTCAAAACATATTTTTGAGACCACTTCAAAATATTGAAAAATCGGCCGAGCCCCTCTGACGACCCGACAATGACTTTCAATAGAAGAGAGTTGTGAATTGGATCAAAATTAATGTTTCCTGATCCACCACCAATCGCGCCAAATCAAATCCTATTTTTGAGACCACTTGAAAATATTGAAAAATCGGCCGAGGCCCTCTGACGACCCGACAATGACTTTCAATAGAAAAAAGTTGTAAATTAGGTCAAAATGAATGTTTTCTGACCTACCACCAATGGCGCCAACTGAAATCCTATTTTTGAGACCACTTCAAATTATTGAAAAATCGTCCGAGCCACTCTGAAGTCCCGACAATAACTTTCAATAGAAAAAAGTTATAAATTGGGTCAAAATAAATGTTTTTCGTGCCATCACAAAACGTGCCAACTCGAATCCTATTTTTGAGATCACTCCAACATATTGAAAAATCGGCCAAGCTCCTCTAACGACCCAACAATGACTTTCAATAGAGAAAATTTATAACTTGTGTCAAAATTAATGTTTCCTGACACACCACCAATCGCGCCAACTAAAGTCTTATTTTTGAGACCACTTGAAAATATTGAAAAATCGGCCGAGCCCCTCTGACGACCCGACAATGACTTTCAATAGAAAAGAGTTGTAAATTGGGTCGAAATGAATATTTTTTGACCCACCGCAAAACGCGCCAACTCAAAACATATTTTTGAGACCACTTCAAAATATTGAAAAATCGGCCGAGACCCTCTGACGACCCGACAATGACTTTCAATAGAGAAAAGTTGTAAATTGAGGCAAAATGAATGTTTTCTGTGCTACCACAAAACGCCCCAACTCAAATCCTATTTTTCTAAAATACCCTCAGGATCTGGTGCAAGTGTATGCAGTCGTATACCTAGATCTGAAATATCAACCTGTCTAGGATTAAATGCGACAGTATTCCACTTGGCTCGTATCGATCAACGTCTATGTTAATATCGAACTGCCAGAGAAGACTCTCCTCAATGGAATACTCAACAGTTTGTCTCTGGTCTGGATTCGTGGCTACTCCGGTATGGAGGCAATGAAACGGCTGGACTTCTTGCAGCACCTACCGGGATTGGCTCATTCCAAGGCATTCATGCGTGCCTCAAACAATTTGACCTAAATACTTTTAGACTCCAGCAGAGATAACTTGCGATGTCTAACAGGCCTACTCACAGGCCTCTGTGAATTGAATCATCACATGACAAGACTGAAACTGTCGAAAGACCCGACATGTCGTCTCGGTCTTGAAGATGAGGAAACAGCAGAGCACATCATATACTTTGTGCCTGCCCCTCCGCGGACCGAATCAGGTTTTCGATGTTTGGCAGAGTTTCACTCTCTTCCTCGGACCTGACAGATTAGATACCAAATAAACTAATCAGCTTTGTTGAGAAGCTGGATTCATCAGGTATTATATGAATTGGTATGAGCAGCGGAGGACCAAGAAGACCATTGAGCAACTTTTTTGTAACTCTTATTCCATGCTGTTCATCCATATCTTGAACACACCGTATATGGTTTTGACAAGTGTCGACGGCCTTCAACTTTCAGTCGAACAACGTTCAAATTATTCTGATAAGATTTTACTCTGTTACAATGTTCATCGTTAATGCCACTTTCACTTGGAAGTACTCCAAAGAATACAATTCATCTTCATTCTCATACATAACAATATCTCAATCCATCATCCGTCGGAATACTTTCCTCCGAAAACTCCTCATATCCATCATCTTTTCGAAAATCATCCAGAACTTTATTATTATTAGTCCATTTGGAATTTCCATGTAACTCATAATGACGATTCGAGCCCCTTCAAACAGCGCATTTGGCGTGGTGGAAAAGCTGCTGACAGAACAGCTGAAACTCAATTTGAGAATAATTCACCGCAATTATGAAAAGTTTTAAAGGGCCTTGTTAGGTGAAGAAAGTGCCGTTACCGTTTTGTAATTGCGAGGAAAAAAGTTTTCTACGACTCACTCTCAGATTCATTCGTGCACCTTGCGAGAAATTCCGATTTTGATGGAGAGAGTCGTGATGAATTTTTTAATTTGTTTTTCCAAGGCGATGGATATTTTAATGTTTTGAAAGAGAAAGGTCAACTTAGTTAATTATTACTAATTAGTGGATATGGACAAAGTCAGCAGAGAAAAAAAATTATTTTGATTTTGACCGGGATATTATAAGCTCATATCGTCACGGTTAAGCTATCTTAAGGAGAGTCATAACTCCCTTGGGACTCTATAAATTCTATAATTTCCTCTACCTTCCATAAGTAAATATAAAATAAGAAATGCAAATATTACATGTGTACATATTTATGAAATGAAAACTGAACCATATTTTATTCATTCACGTAATTACAAATAATAAATGTACTTCTGGAGTAGAAAAGAGAAATTTCTCTCCATAATTTTTTACTACTTTTCGTGACATTTGTGACGTTGTTTCGTTTTCATGTGGCAAACCTTGTATTTGAGAATCAGCTTGAGATTTTGCGTATATAGTGCTAACTTCAAGTGTATCTGATGATTTTGTATTTTTCATGATTTTTAGGTGTCTACCCCTTCGGACTTTTTTCGATTTTTCGATTAATTTTGTTTTTATCGATTGACTCGAAATTCACAGATTGTACTTATTTGATCATTCTGAATCGATTGGCGTTCGCAGAATTGCTCTATGTTCAACCGGTCCCGAATTGAAAAGTTTATTTGGAGAGGGGAAGGAGTCATTTCCCTCCATTTTTTTCACTCTTATTTATGACATTTTTGACGTTTTCTCTTCATATGCCAAATCTTTTACCTAAGGATACACAAATCATATATTTTCAGAATCTGCATGAAATTTTGCGTATATTGAGCGAATTTCAAGTTTTTTTTTGCATGAATTTTAGGGGGTCCACCCCTTCAGACTTTTTCTAATTTTTCGATTACTGTGACTCAGAATTTAAAGAGTATACTAATTTTACGACAAATGGAAAATTATTTACTCAATTTACCTGCCTTGTCATTTTGTTATTTTTTATTTTACCAAAGCTCGTTAATAGGCATCTTTTTCAAAGTATTGGAATTTCTGAGATTATCTACCACTATTTTGTTCTGATAAGATAACTAAAAGACTTCCTGAATGAGGTATCACTCGCCCTTTCAAAATAGCGGCGTTAGGTAAAAAGTAAATTATACATTACTATTTGACAAAAAAATCAAAGAACAATCCTTTCAAAAGGTAATGGTAATAGTAATGGTAGGTATGGATGGTGACTGATGCGCTGCGACCTAATTAGATCTATTGTGCCCCATCTTCTTTTGCTATTTCAAGGTGTTCTCATTTACAGCAGCCCCTCAAGTCCCAATTCCTTGAGGAATTTAAGGCTTTTGAGGGGGGCTATTCGTGGTATTTCTCCCACAGTCAGCTGGTGTGATCTCAGTGTATTCAATCTCTTGTGATGTACAGCATAACACTCCATCAATATATGGTGTGGTGTTTCTGGATGTTTCCCACAGAATCTGCAGATGCTGTCCTCCTCTACGCTTAGCTTCCTTAGGTGTTCTTTGAGTCTGCAGTGCCCCGTCAGAAATCCTGTGATAATCTTCAGACTAGTTTCGCTGAGGTTAATCAGTGTCTTCGATCTTGCTCAGTTGAATTGCCGAGGAGATCTTTGGCCTGCCTTAGCCCTGGAATTCTTTGCCAGTATGTTGCTCCCATTGCTTCTTCAGTTTTATTGAATTCTTCTTGAAAGTAAGATATTCCAAGTCCGCAGAATGGTTCTGGCCTGATCAACGGCGTTGATGCTCTTTTTCGTGCCAGGGCATCTGCTTGTTCATTGCCCTCCACTCCGACGTGCCCCGGCACCCAGAGGAGGATCACCTTGTGTTCATGCCTAGATCATTGAGTTTGTCTGGGAGATCGGCAAGGTATTCACTTTCGGTGGGGGTTGAGCCACTTACGTTGTGTGCTTTCCCTTGGAATCCGACTTTAGCCAACCTAAGGTTTGCTCCCCAAACAGTTTCAAAAGATAACAAGAGGGGAGGGGTTACTGCATAGACAGATAGTATAATTATTGACCTGGAAAATAAACTGAAAAGACCAGCAGACACACTCAACATCAATATAAGTAGTGACCAAACTAATTTTTATTTGTCCCGGTATAAGGAACACGAGTTATGACATTGTCATAACATTCTTTGAGAGCCTGTTCCATCATAACTTATTCAAGTGTATTGGGAGGCGGCCGTCAAAGCGAAAATAGAAACAAAACACACCAAGTAGCACATTCGGGATTTGTAGGAAGGCACCACTTAAAATATTGATGATCAAACGTGCAATATCTATCTTTTGGGTTTCTGCCTTCACTTTGTCGGGGAATATAGCGTCGAGGAATTCACGTGGGATTTTCGCGTTCTCCAGTTACATAAATCAAAGCGATGCCGCATATTACTATAATATGAGAGCGGAGACACCCGCTAATGACTGTCTTTCTGAAAGAAAGGAAAACCTGGGAAAATTCGTCGGAACGGGAGTATTTCGTGGATGTATATTCACTCTCTCTCTGAAAGACTTTTACTCAATAGACCCAGGAGAGCGTTGGTTGGAGGGAAAATATCAATGACGAAGATAAAAGGACTCTTCACCATCAGACTCGATAAAAATATCATAAATGATAACTCGAGTAATACGTTCGTGGAATCGGCATGTTATGAGAAAACTTTTCCGAGAATAAGCAGGTTTTCAATACATCCGCTTGAGTGTTTGTGTCGAGACGCCCTTTGATCTGAAATAACAACAAAATACCTAATACTCGTCTTCCCTTCTGGATATCTTGTAGTTTTCCATATAATAGAGTTCAATACTGGTTGATCGTATGTTTCGAGTATCGTTTGAATCTCTCACGAGATATTTCAGCAAGTTGATGGTTTCATGTGAGGTGTACAGGAGGGGTTGTCTGGATGAAATGTTTTTTTGATTTTTTTATCATTTGAATCGTCACCAAAATAGATACTTTTGTAATAGGTGCGTAAAATGAGTGTTTTAATGGCACATGAGAGTTCGAGTTCTGGCCAATGCAGGGGGCATTACATCCATAAAACGTCACGGTGTCTGTGAATCTGCCTCCGTCATAGATGCGGAAATGTCAAGTTTTTTCGACAGTTGTACAAAAACATCAGTTTTTCCTACATAACTAAGAAAAGGTAAAAGTCTCTGTTGATTTTTTATGACTATTGTACTGTTCCCCACAATATATAGTTATCTTTTTTCCCATTTAAACGTCTTCATATCTCTTGCAGTTGGGAATATAGCAATGTTACCATTTGATGAAAGAAACGGCCTAGAGATATAGAAAAATATACTGCTCTCTCGATAAGTAATAATATACAAGGTGTTTCACTAAATGAAACTCAGTTTGAATCAATTTCATAGGTCTCCAAAAAAGAGAAAAATTAAATACACATTAATTTTATTTGTTTTTAAAGCTTACTTGGTCTGGTATTGCTTCGAATGATTTAAATTTCAAATATTTTCCAAAATTGGATACTTATATCTTGCCGGGGGTGTATTTTAGGTGAAGGATATTCTTTATAAATTTGATATATTTTCTTCCATAGTATCCATAGAAAAGTGTATGATTTCCATTTGGAAAAGTCATGCTTAATCAGTTTTCTCGGTGTTATGTTTTAGGTGGAAATTTTGACAACACCAGGTGTAATTCTGTGGAATTTCAATTTGGAAAAGAATGAATATCTTAAAAACTATCAAATTTAGGTATAGGCATTGTTACACAAAAAGACCTGAAATCTGGAAAAATTAAAAAATGCAATGTTCTATTAGAAATGAGAAAGTTGAAAATATTTCGGTTGACGAGTCCATACTGTAAAATCAACCACCACAAAATTTTGAGTTTTATTTTGAATGGTTCTACAGATATTTCAAATGAAACACCTGGTATAAATGGTCTAGAACATGAAAACGATCTGCGTGTCGCCCCCTCATATACCAGACACCACCGAACTGAATTCAGTACACGCCTTCAGTTATTCAATGATTCATGAACGATATTTCGAAGAAATCTACCCTGAAAACATTCAAATCACGCCATGAAAAAGTAGAAGCAGTTTATTTGATGACAACTAACTTTCCGAAACCCACCCCGCGGCTCACTGAATGGAAAAAACTTCAAAGCATCGCCATTTGAACTCAGGTCGAATAATATTTCACGGTTTCCATTTTCCAGCGACGTTCGCCCCAGTTTTTCTCTTCAACCCATTCTCATCCGTCCGTATCTTGCCGATAAATTATCAAGCGAGCGAACAGCTGAAATCTCTTATCGCCTAATTAAAACGACCTCTGGCTTGAAACAACAAAAACTGCTAATAAAATAGGGCCTCAGTGAATGGGTTCGATAACCCTTTTGGTAGATATGTCCGAAGATGCGAAAGAAATAGAGTGTTGAGGGTACGGTTTCTTTCGGAACCATTCAACGGAATTGATTAAGGAACAGTGTTTAGGGGTGGTTAATTGCATGTAGGGTAGTGGATGTGACCTAACTATTTCCCAAGGGTCCGTCCTAGTTCCAACATTATTTCTTATATGCGTTAACGAAGAAAAGGGATAAACGGAATGCTTCCTGGTGGAACAAAAATCTGGATAAATCACGAAAAGAAGTTCGAAGGTTATTCAACCGAGCTAAGGTGTCAGGTGAATGGGAAAACTATAGGTTCGCTCTAACCACATACAACAAAGATATCCGGAAAGCAAAACGAGAATCATGGGAACGGTTCTGCGAAAATGTGTCGAACACATCAAGCGGAGCCCGTATCCACAAGATTCTATCCAGAGAGCAGACACAGGAGCTGGAATCGCCTAAACGTCCAGACGGCTTCTTTACTGCGTCCAGGAAAGAAACATTAGAGCTATTGGCTAATAACCACTTCCCAGGCAGCCTGATTCTGGAAATCGACCTCCAGTCACAATTATAGGCCGGATAAAACGACCTAGCAGAGATGACTGGGTGGTTGCCAACAAAATAATTACACCACGGGCGATAAGATGGGCGGTTATCTCGTTCCAACCCCACAAATCGCCAGGAGAGGATGGCATAGCTCCAGCTCTGTTACAAATCGGACTGGAACACATTGCACCTATCCTCATAAGACTCTTCAGAGCCAGTTTAGTTTGGAACCATATTCCTTCTAACTGGACCGCGACTAGGGTGATCTATATTCCTAAGGTGCGTCTGACTGACCCACACCCAAAATCGCTCAGACCTATTAGTCTGACATCCTTTCTGTTGAAAAACATGGAAAAAATACTGGACGGGCACATGAGGTGTGGTGTACTAACAAAGCACCCACTCAATGTTCACCAGTATGCATACCAGGCTGGTAAGTCAACAGAACTTGCTCTCAACAACCTTGTCTCAGGAATAAGCGACGCCCTGGAACACCAGGAGGTAGCAGTCGCCGCATTCCTTGACATAGAAGGAGCATTTAACAATGCACTACCTCACTCCCTATATGAAGCCACTGTCTCTAGAGGAATTGAACCAATACTATGTGACTGGATAAGAACTATGCTTCATAACAGAACTATAACGACCTCTCTACAGGGAGAACCTGGTAAATTGTTCTCCCAACGTACTCCTCAATTTCGTTAAGAGATTGGATATACTGGGAGAAATATAACTATAGGGTGAGCCACAATAGGCCATTGGCCGCAGTGGCCTGATATGGGCCCACTCACGTTCAAACCTAACCCTATGCGTTAACGAACTCTTCTGGGGTACCACCTCAAAAAGATGGGTAAATCAGAGAGTGATAGTTGATGCTACTACGAGAACTTCGCGGAAACTGCAGAACATTGCTGTGCGAATGTCCAGCGCTTTTCTACAAGAGGTTTAAATTCTTCGAAGGGGCCTTCTTAACGCCCTCCGACATCAGAAACTCAGCTCCCTAAACTTCGTAAGAAGTCTCGGAATCCCGGGCATTAAATAGATCGAATATATTTCTGTAAAACCCTTTTTTATGAATGGACACTAGTGTACAATACACAATGGTCTACAAATACTAGGACGTATCAATATTTCGTGTTGTGAGAATCATATTTAATGAGACAACATTTATTATTAGTTTTTATTTACAACTGCTTGTGTTCATCTTCCAAACAAGGAAACTAGACAACCCACCATCCAATATTGTTCATATCACTGCACTCCTTAATTATTATATGCTACATCTCTCCCTTCTGAACAAAACTAACCTATAGCTGAAGTTCTGTTTTACAAGGAGGTTTTGATTTCTTACCAAACTTTGTTTTGTAGTAATCATAAGCTGATGGTGTAGTTATTGTTGAAAGTTCATCCTGGGTTATCAAATCATTATGGCTGTGCCTTCCTGAGATTTCATTACTAGGTATTAGACAATTATTTGTTTCAGTTTTCAATGAATTTTCATATATACCCACCCCTATTTTAGGTAAACCAGGTTATGATTTCAAATTTCCATTCTCTAACTAAAATTTTGTAATTCTAATAAACCGAAAGACATATTATCAGCTACTGATATAGCAAGAATACCATGAAGGGGAGAGATTACTTTCGAAGACTTTATAATTTCAGTTGAGTTGTTTGATTTGAGCTTCACAAGTTTGATCCATTTCGTATAATAATCTACAGGTACCAGATGAAAGCAATTCATAAGAGAAAGAATATGACAAGCTACTATATTTGTTCTGAAATAAAAAATGCCTGATTCTGGAATCAATAGATATCAAGAAACAGCTACGTAACAATAACTATTTCATTTCGACTGACTTGTATCATTCATTAATGATTAACTATATTTTTACTAACATCCTGAATGCTACGCCAAAACCATTGTAACAATAAGGCAGTATATAATTTTGGGGTGAATTGAAACTTTTGATTTCCTACCTAAAATGAATATGCATTTAAGTATTAAATGCCAAAACAATACAGGGTGTTTCAAAATGTGATACAAATATTTCAAAGCTGCATTCCTGGGGTCAAAATAAGACTTTTTTCCCCAAAAACTTGTATCCTAAAATGCACCCCCTACAAGCTACAGATACCACAAGTTGACAAAAAAAATCCTAAATTTTGAATTGTGGCTACAATTGTGCATCAAAGGTTCGAAAAATTTACCGGCCTTGTTATTTTTGGACGCTTTATTAATTTCTTGCTTCAAAAATGAGGTAAATCTGATTCAAAGAGGTGAATGAGGGTTGCCTAGAGTTTCTTTATAAAATAATTCCGATTTTCACCAAAAAAAAAACATTTGAACGATTAAGTTAGTTATGGAAAAACCTAAAGTTTTGGTATCTTTCAGTATTTTGGATCTGCTAACGGTTGCTGGTAAATGAAATTAGGGGGAAACTTTTGTGAAGAACTGCACTGATGTTTCTTTTCTCTCTGTGGTTAATTTGCAAATATTTTCCTTATTTTCCTATATCACCAACATCAAACTCGACAAGAACACCCACCTTTCCGTAAATATCAAATTCCCCGAGGCTGGCTATGCGAAACCACTTTTCATGGGCAATTTCAGCGAATTGTCCGCAATACCACGGAACCGGAAGGTATTTGACCGCAACAACTTCAGTAGCCGCGAAACTGCATTGTTTATGAAGGCACTGATGATTTTCACCTGTTTCAACTTTGGCTTGGCTTCGCAAATTCAACCCTGCGGTTTGACAGGAATAGCGGAGGCCAAAGTACGTATATAGGCTATTTCGATGGCCTCGGAGATCGAGTAGTAATTATTGACGTTGAAGGGCAGCTTTCGAATTCATAATTTAAAAATAATTTGTATTATTTTATTTCTCTTGTTGAAAAATATGAAGTAGAAAGCATTTCCATAAATACATAAAATCTGTAAAAAGCATTGAAATAAACGTATATGTATATATGTTAATTAAAAGGAAGTACGAATCAACAAGAATAAAATAGATGAAATCTGTAAAATAAATACTTTTAAAAACTAAATTAAAATTGAAATTCATCAAGAGTGTAGCAATTTTTTTCAGTGAGAGCACTTTTTATTCTCGATTTGAAAATGTCGATATTTCATGCAGATTTGATAGTATCATCAAGCTTATGAAAAATTTAGGCCCAAGATAGAGATGGCTTTTTGATATAGAGTAATTCGGTGCAAATCAGGTATCAGTAAGCTAGGAATCACACTGACCGACCAGCATCGACCGTCCGCGACCGTCCAGCAACGACCAAAAATTGAAAGGGATCAACAAAATCTTTCGAACTCACACTGATCGACCAACATTTTTAGCAGATAATCCAGAAGTATTGAAAAAAAAAATTATTTATATCATAATAGGCTTTGATTTTGATGTTTCCTAATTTGACTTTGACATTTTTTTATTGTACAAGTCCTTGAATTTATGACGAAATATGGATTTTACGAATAAAGGAGAAAGAGATATGATAGAAATTTGTGTTAGGATAATCCGAAATGTATTTAGACTGCATCCTGAAAGACGACAACCACACTGAACCTTGTTCAAAATATTAGAACAGAATTTCACCAAGTTTGGTTCATTTGAAAAGGCAATGAAAAAATACTTCGAATATTATTCACTGCACGGTCAATTTTCTTCTTCCTCAATTTTCCGAACTCTTCAACAATACTTTCGTGATTGAAAAATGCCAGCACATTGCTAAAATCATGAGACAATTTTTTCTGTGAACATCGGGAATAGAATTGAATTATTTCTCCGATTTCATCTCCACTTTCTCTTTATATGGCATCCCATCTAGTTCGTTAGATGAATATAGGCCATTTTCTGTAAGAGGAAACCAGTATTACCGAATCAATATGCAGATGTAAAACTGATAGAATAATTTTTCACCCTCTAATGGAAAGCTCAATCTTGTAAAAAACTGCAGGGATCGATGATTTGAACAGCGTCAAGACATATCTTTATTAATGGTTACATCTGTCACGCAGATGAATTCAGGAAAAATAAAATTGGTCGCGATTATCATAACGATGTCAATTTGGAAACCAAGGCTGCTGAAAATATCCCCCGAAATTGGTTGGAAGTAGGCATTAGACATTTTGTGCAGGTGAATATGCTGTAATTTGTATCAACCTCTTCACCTTTCAGACTTATAAACCACTATTTATAAATAGTTATTCATGTATCAGGGGAATTATAAGGACCTTAATTACCGATGGTTACTGTACTGAGGTTATTATGGCTCATTAATTCCAGTTGTACATAGGTAATTTTATTTCTTATCTTCCCGCTATATCTGAATCAGGTACCGTTGATTAAGAAGTTTTGTTGTTGCTAGGTTGTTGCTATGTCCTTGTATGTGAACAGAACTTTGTTATCAAGCTGTATTTGTTTTCTACCACAAATATAATAGAGCATATTTTGAAAAAAGCTGAAAAAGCAAGAGAATCATTAATTCATCAATAAGTGAAGCCGTATTTCAAAAAGAATACAAGATATATCTGGAGTGGCTGACACAGAATAATGTCTTCAAATAATCAGATATCTTTGTATATTTTGGCGGAGTTGCCACAATTTCCGAATTAATTCTGAAACACTAAAATTATTAGTGTTAGCTTGCTGAATTCGAACTAATGTGTAGAAAAATGATATTGAATAATACATCACATGAAGGTTACGATGAGGAAAAGAAGGCATCTAGTTTTTTGCTCATAATTCAAAAACTTTCAATAATTAGAAATAAAAAATGAAAATTCTTGAAGAGGAGGAAATTTCAAATAAAAAAAGGCTCAGAAATCTATCTCCGCATGAAATATTTTTTTTTGTATCAAATATCTATTTCAAAATTCGAAATCTGATCACTTGAAAGATTACAAAGATATTCTTTTAGCAGCAAATAGTTTTTTTCCTTTGATATTCTTCCGTTTCGAGTTTCCAGTTTCATACGTTATAGTTACTCCTTTTACATTTTTGAACAAGTTCAACTCAAAAATGAATTATTGCTTCACAAAAACGACCTGAATATGTATTTTAAAAGTTATATCAGTGTGTTACTGAACAAATATTGTGGCAGCCATAACGTCTGTAAAAGTGTTATGAAAGATTTAAAAAAACTTTCTAATATTTGGTAAAAATACGTTCAGAATCTGTTTATAACAAACTTTCAACTCAATAAATCATGAAATTATTGATTGAGTTAGATTTTTTTGCTTACCTCAGTGAGAAATTATGATTTTTTTGAGAAAAAATAATTGTTTGAATAATTTTTCATGCAGTTAAATTATAAAGATATTTTTTTAAATTTCTTTAAATTTTTTCATAAGAAACAGAATAAAAAATGTTAATTAACTTTCATCGCGTGATATTCCTAACTTTATATACAAAAAGATAGGCTCTAAGAAGCAAAACCTTCGAAAATATTTGTTAGTTTTCAATTATACTAGAACAAGTGTTAAGATGACAGTATAACTTTTTGAAATGTTGAAATTGATACAATAAAAAATTAAATATTGGAGACTAAGTTTCAATAGTCAGGACTTCTTTACTGGAAATCAAATATCTTTTCTTTCATTTTATTTTAATAATAACAATTACGATTTATTATGTGTTATAGAGTCATTGATATACAGTTTTATACACGTCATTCCGAATTCATAGAGCTTTCTCACATTTTTAGAAGCTTTATCACTTATTTACACCGATTTGAACTTTTTGAGCAGACCATTTGTATCAGTTCCCGATCTATTGGATTCTATTTCTCTTTGGAAACCCCGACCAATATTTCAAAAGCGTCAATTGTGGATGAACTATCATTGGATATTTTTTTTACAAAGTTCAATTTCATATTTCATGAGTTCTTTGCCTGTTACTTAAAATTCTTCATATTATTCTGCTCGCAATATAATTTTATTTCCATCATATTGTGGGGTATAGAAAATCAGCTAGTGCTTTGTGCCTTTCTAGACATCTTCCAGGTCACATTCTAGGTCATACCCCGGAAGCAAATCTCATCTCACTATTTTACGGCTGAGAATACATAACCAAAAAAAAGTCAGTCTTTATGACTACCCTTCCCCACTTTATAAGGAATTCACGTGAAGTGAGCTGCCGCGCTGCAAAATTTGTGATTCAATGTATCAGGAAGCGGGTACACATTGTATAGTATCTCCTCCCGAAACTTCCCGAAAGAACATCATCACGATTCACCCTTATATGGAGTAGCGTAAAAATAATAGCTGTCACTTCTCATGGAACATCCTCCTCTTTATTCCTTTCAAACCTTCCGAATTTAATCCCGAAAATGAAATCTTTTCCCAATACACTCCGGAATAATTCACTTCGAATATTCCGGAAGAATTACTCACGGAAGACAGTGCGAGGAATATTTCGGGGTAGAGCATCCATCTCACAAATGAGGATGTACTCGGAACATGGCAACTTCCTTTGAGAAAACGCGAAAGAACAAATTAAAATAACAGCGGTGATAATTTTTCCCAAGTTGACAGTTGAGAGTGAAATATCACCCAACTCGTTCACCCCTTTTACGTGCTCGACTTTTCTGAACAATGTTTTATTCTGATTTTCATCCAAGATTTCGAAGACCAGGTGGGTGCTGATGTTCGAAGGAAAAAGTTTGGATCCGTGTTCATCACGAATTAGCACAATAATAAATCTTAGTCAGCTCAGAGAGACTAGAGGAAGACAAAAAGGACGAATTTTGGAGAATGACACAATATAGCAATTTCTGTTTGGATTTGAAATTTATATATACCGGGAGACCACAAGGTGAGGTACGCCCCTCAATTTTTCTTTAGTTTTGAAGATATAAGTTTCAAATTTGGTACGTCGATATATTACTTAAATACGCATATTTTGATTCCATTACCGAATATTCACCACTTCCGGTTTAACCGGAAGTGACCCTAAACAATTTTTTTCAAATGACACCCTGTACAATTCTTTTCATTATCCGGAAGAACATGCAATTTGTGATAACACTGTTTTTCAAAATTGAAAATGGGTTGCAAATGGCAGAGATACAGTTGATTGTTCAATCGAACAAAGTTGACCATGAACATCCAACTCAAATCATCACAACTGACAAACGGCGTCAACATTCACGAGAAGAAGGTTCGAGGTAAGATACAGCTGTAAATTGGGCTTCTCATGTAATTGCAGCAACAATATTCTCCAACAAATATCAAAAATCATTTTGTTGAAATCGCAATCTCTATTTGACTAGGAATCGATTTAAAATTCGGTGAGCATACAAGAAAAATATTGAGTTTAACGAATATGAGAATAAAAAGTTTAAAAAAATTCTGGGTTGGAAATAACAGCTCTCAACTCCAGGTAAACTTTTCAAATCGAGAACGGTTGGAGATAGAGCAATTCTGCGAACGTCAATCAATTCAGAACGACAAAATTAGTATTATCTGCTAATTTTAAATGGAAACATTGAAGCGTAATATTTTTCATATACCCTAATAAAGCATATTTTTTTAATTTTTGGAGAAAATCGCTCATTGCCTCCAAATGTATTTTGGTGGGCTGATCCCGAATATGTCATTGGAAATTGAATTTGATGAAAGATTCACCAAAAAAGAAGGGCGAAACTTCTTTCAATTCATATTGAATTTTCCTTCGCAGCGTTGTTTTGTTACTAGATGAAGCAGACTCTGTTAGTTGAAGAACCTCTACATAAAAACTTCAACTTGAATAAATAAATAAATAAAATAAAATACGTTTATCGTCTAAACAGGATAAATCCCAATTACAAGACAGTTTATTTATTTCGGTTGAAAAATAGGAGTACTTCTTGAAATCAATTCTTTTATCACACAAAAATATTCAGAAACGTTGCATAAATCTGGCTGCAAGAATCACTGCATGATGAAAGCCTGTGAGTCTCCAATGAACGTAGAAATGAAGCGTATCGCATGACTAAATCAACACTTGCGTTCATAAGACTCTCATTATATTATTTCACCGTGTTTTCACCTCACTCTCCAATTATCTCATCTTCGGTGTATAATTAACGAATGTGTCCTTTGTGAATGCGAAATTACAAATTAATAAAGAGCCTCTGGCTTGCAGAATATTCTTCGTTTGTGTTAGAATAACATAAACCGAGGTAAATCAGCTTTCCCGCAGTGAGTCCAATTAGGAAGTTTTGTAGAAGTTCTGCTGAATTTCATTAGAGCTCCTTGTATGTTGTAAACCGTTTGTGTCAAATTGTAAGGAATTGAATTTCCGCGGAATACTTTTCAATTTCATCAATTCTGCATAATACCAAGGGCAGAACTAACGAATACCAGAGTAGTTTCAGGCAGTGATTTACCTCTAATTTAATGTCACTATTTTTGGTGATGAAGGATTCAGCTGACGCGTTGACTTTAGATGAATATTTCTTTCGTCTATTAACTATCAGTCATCAACCAATCATACATTTGTTTTCTATTTGACAGGACCAATCAACACGCTCTATTAGTGACTACTTACATGGTACACAATAATAGTCATCGACTTTTCAGCATGATACCTATATATCAAGGTACCTGTGCATCTGACAGTACTCTAAATAAATACACCTTAAACGTCAACTTAATTGATTGTCGACTATTTTATTGCTGCTAAATTTCTCTTGAATATCCCTAACTGACTATTTGATCTCCTCATTGATTCAATATGCATATTCAAGTACTGTCAAATCCTGTCGTTAATTCATAAAAGTTTATAAATTGGTTTTCAGCCTTGTCGACTTGATCTCAAATAACAGAGTTAGTTGAACAAGCAGAGTAAGTGTAAACTTCGTGAACATAGTAAAAAGTAACAGTATAGCATCCAAGATTGATTGACAGAAAGTACGTCTGTAGAAGGATCATGAACAGGTACCTCTTGTACAGGTATTTGCCATAATATCGCACACTTTAGGTGAATTATGGAAAAAAAACTAAAAAAACTTTGGTTGCAACCAAACGACTATCTCAAAATGATCAAATCATACATATTTGTTTTTATCTAGTTGAGAACTAATACATTCACGAAAGTAAATACAGATATAAGTAAAATCAAACTAAAAATTCAAAAACACAATCATTGCTTAGAAATACTCATACGTACATATAAATGCATACATAAAAAATATTGTAATTTTTCAATAGGTCTCATTCAATCGTCCTTTCAATTTATTCATTGAACCACTTGATTTGATTTCTTGTGGGAGGTCATCAATGTTATCAATTTCTTTGTGAAAAAGAGAATCATTCGTACATTTCTCCACATACTTTCACTTTTATATTGTTAGGGTTATACTCATGTATTTGAGTCGATGTCCTTGAGATGAATATATACATTCATCAACAGGCAGCCTTTCGGTTAGAACTTCCATTGTTTTCCTTCAATTCCAGTTCCGCATCTTCCATTACTGGTTCGTTTCCTCAAGTAAGCTTTTCTTATACACAGAAAACCTCACACTTTCCCTGCCGGTTACTCCCGATGAATTAAATTCAGCGGACTTTTATCAAGTGAAATTGCAATTACCGCGGCGAAGGAATTTGCAATAGCACGTGCCGCATCCAGATAAATTAATCATACCTTCCATTTTAATAAACTAAGTTCAGGAAGCTTTAATTAACCTCCTCTCGCCTTGCACCGGAGCGAAGGATGCTGATCACAAAAATAACATGCGGAATTCCTTCATGCTAATTGACTCAGGATTACATGTTACATGAAATGGGGAAAGTTTCGTGGGTGATTCAGACATAAGGTAATTTAATTCGCCACATACAGAAAATGGCAGGTGAATAGAATACAAATATCAAGGTAGAAACGTAACTGTTGAATAAACCCAATCAAACGGAAATCACTAATTAAATAAAAATGCACTCACATGTCAATTAATTATCGATTACTTGAAATGAACAGACTAGATCCATTTGACCAAGTTACAGAAACTTTTTTAGCAAGTCAGTGTTGTACATATAATATCAAAATTACAGTTACCATATTAATGGTAATGGTAATGGTAGGTATAGATGGTGTCTGATGCGCTGCGACTTAATAAGATCTATTGTACCCCATCTTCTTCTGCTATTTCAAGGAGTTCTTGTTTACAGCAGCCCCTCAAGCCCCAATTCCTTGAGGAATTTAAGGATTTTGAAGGGGTCTATTCGTGTTATTTCTCCCACAGTCAGCTGGTGTGATCCCATTATATTCAATCTCTTGTGATGTACAGCATAACACTCCATCAATACATGGTGTGGTGTTTCTGGATGTTCCCCACAGAATCTGAAGGGGCTGTCCTCCTCTAAGCCTAGCTTCCTCAGGTGTTCTTTGAGTCTGCAGTGTCCCGTCAGAAATTCCGTGATTGTCTTTAGACTAGTTTTGCTGAGGTTAATCAGTGTCTTTTAGATCTTGCTCGGTTGAACTTGCCGAGGAGATCTATGGCCTGCCTTAGCCCTGGAAGTCTTTGCCAGTATGTTGCTCTCATTACTTCTTCAATTTCATTGAGTTCTTCTGGAAAGTAAGATTTTCCAAGTCCGCAGAATGGTTCTGGTCCGATCAGTGGCGTTGATGCCCCTTTTCGTGCCAGGGTATCTGCTTGTTCATTGCCCTCCATTCCGACGTGCCCCGGCACCCAGAGGAGAATCACCTTGTTGTTCCTGCCTAGATCATCAAGTTTGTCTAGGCATTCCCAGACCATCTTTGAGTTGATGTTTTTTGAGCTCAACGCTTTGATGGCTGCTTGACTATACTGTCGAGGTTGAATTGAATGCACCTTTCTATGGAGTGAATTTCCGCTTGAAAAATAGTGGGGAACGCCATAGTGTAGGGTTTTCATTAGTTACATTATACTATCCCAAATTATATCATCTCTTTATATTGAAAATTCAAAACCCAACTCATTTACTTCCACAACAAAATGAAAATGTTATTCATGTACAAACATCGCCCATTGTTTTTTATTCCTTGTCATTGATTTTGTCACTGCCCATGTCTTTCCTTTTTCTTGAAGTATGCTTCTGATAAGTCCATCCCATGTTTTCTTGGTCTTTCTATATTTCTCCTCTTTTGTATCTTCGACTGTCTCACTTTTCAACTGGTCTTGTATCATTCATCTTTTATAAATGATCCCACCAACTAAGTTGTCTCTTTCAATGAAATTGAGTGTTGATTCAAAGTATTCTCTTATTTTTTTATTTATGAGCTTATCTTTTTTTGTGACTCCTTCAGTTCGTCTCAGATATCCCGTTTCTGCTGCTTGTATTTTACGCTTTTGTTTGCTTCTCAACATCCAAGATTCAGATCTAAATGTTAATATTGGTCAATATATTGTTTTGAGCATATTTATCTTTGTTTTCTTGAGATTTATAAATGCCTGATTCATTGTGTAGTACAAGTTCATTGTTTTTTTTACTCTATTGTTGGTTTATATTTCTTGTCTTCCATTGTCTTCTATTTTCACCCCCAAATATTTGAATTCTTTAACTTCAATCACTACTACGTTTACTTATTCATTTATCTCATTCTATTCCTCCCCTATGACCATATTTAAGTTGTTTCTTCATTTATTTTTATTCCAAATTCTTCACAAACTGCATTACAAATTTCCAAGTTTTCCTATTAATCCTTTTATTTTTCTGCTATAATTATTATACCATCTGCAAAATCTTCTACTGATATATTTACTCTTCCTAAATTCCAATGTCCCACGTGTAGTTTTTTCATTCTGCTAGAAGACTTTTTTATATTATAAACAATAAAAATTGTGAATAATAATGGACTTCCTCCTTCTTGTATTGAAAAAGCTTCTGATGTTTTCTTTCTGTATATCCAAATAAATGAAGATTGGAACCTTTGCCTTTGTTGTGAATAAAATTCAAGAAATGGAAATTCCACAATAGATATGAAAAAACCATATCACCATGAGAAAATTTTCCTACAAGAACGACGATATCTTTCTTGCACGAAAGTGTTATGGAAATGAAGTTATAATTCTTCTAAATTCCGAAACATTTATGAGATCCTCGTGAACAAGAATTTATAAGGATTCCTATTTTATGTTAGCAATTACTTCTGCCTGGACCGTAAAGTACGAGTTATCTCTTGAGTTACAAATACTCGATAAGAATTTTATCGGCAGTACTGGAATAGCAGCGTGATATCCGCAAGAGAAAGTGTCTCGAAATTGTTTGGAGAAAGTTAATAAGGGACATTTGTTGCCCCAAGTCTTTTAATATTGATCTGTTCAAGGTTGATTATTTCGCAGACCCTCTTGACACGAACAACTTGAACGTAAAGAAAGTTCAATAAATCAGCAACTTTCGTCCGAAATGAGCACATCCGGAAGATTAACTCTTTGTATTTTTCTTTCATATGATGAAAAATGTCTATAGGTAGATGAAAATAAGTAAAATTGAAAAATATATAGCTTCTTTCCATACACTTTTTGAAATTTTGAAAAGTAGGTGACACGTTACCATGACCACCCCCCACCACCCGCTTTTTCCCCGAAGGCTCCACCAATAAGAGCGTGACTTGAAATCGCCGACTAAATGACACCAAATTTGAATAGTTCATGACTGGCAGTAACCATTACAATTCTCAGAATAGATCTGTTAGAGCGATAAGTGCATCGACTTCACTCTGGGATTCATTGCCGAACCACCCCGCTCAAGTGAGCACGTCAACCAAAAAATTAATACGTGAATTACTTTTTTTTTTTTTCAGGTAAACCAATTGCATATTTCACATTGTGGAACTAAACATACTTTCGTGAAATGCTGGAATACATCTTCTTTTCATAATATTATGTTTTTTGCCTAGTGGGCTCAGTTTCACTTGAAATAGTTGAAATATTCAACAGTTTCACATGATGAAATATTCCTTTGGGTTTAACTGAAATCTAGACCCCAGTCGTAGTGCTTTCTGTAGTTTCTATAGATGGGTCTGTACTTTCATTCTTAGTGGGCAATCAGTTTATCATAGAGCCACTTGGAAAATATAAATGGGAGTCGTTTTCGAGATGATGGAATCGAGCATAAGCAATCCGTCGTGAAAAATAAATGTTGCAAAGAATGTTTTTGTAAAAAAACTCTGCCATGCGTTGGCAGAGGTGATTTGGCAGGTCGTATGAGGCTGTTACATAATTTTCTGTTCGATATTTTCCTCTAGTATTGGAAATAATGATAGGCTGGATTCTTCATGATCCATTTTAATTTTATGTTCGTCCAATGGAAGTCCAGAATAACCTCAAACATGTCAACCACTTTCAAACAAACGAAGAGACGAATTATTTCAACAATTTCCTTACAGTAACTGGCATTCTAATATATTTGTTATTTCATTCTTATCCTTTTGTTCATCCTCATAGCACATTTGCCACAGGGGATCACATAGTATTGACCAAAAAACAATTCCAAAATTTTGTGAAGCTCTGCAAATACGTTATATGCATCTCCTTTAATACGATAACGGAGGGCAAATAGAATGAATATATTATTATGTTTGAACTAATGCAATCCAATGCAAATATTAGCCTGGATCACGATTCCGAAAATGTAGGAAATCGTTGGTCAGGCCATGATTCAATGACTCTGGAGATTGGTTGAAATGTTTAACTGAAGCATTCGAGATTGATGAATACTATCTCTGGTTCATCAATACTCACTGAAAAGGAACCAAAAAGCCAAAAAATGTGTTTGAATTAAGTTACAGATGAAAATGTATAACACGTTGAAAGAATTAATTTTCTTAAAGTGTTGAAACTTGAAAGCACGTGCAATTTATATGCAAATGTATTTCTTACCTTTGTGCCTCAATATTGCAATATTGCATCATTCACATACGTGTCTTTCACCTGCCTCTCTATCATAAGGTCATAGATTTTTTGGTTCTGTTATGATTATATCAATACTGGAGTAATGCTATTTGAGTTCTTCGAATTATCCCGTCATACTTCCCACTGTATCTTTCTTCATTTGATCTAGAATATGCACAGGTGTGAAAGAGTCTACTGCTATCCTGCTAAGCGGCCAGAATTAACTCACACCTGCCTAGAGAGCAGGCCCTACGGTGTTATGTAGCTGGTTGAATGTTGTTCTAATTCTCGAAGTTGTATACAGGGAATACAACATTGCAATATACCTACCCCGGCCAACCCCATCGAAGAGCTAGCCTAACCCTGAAGGTCCTATGGGCAAGGATTTTCACTATATGCCTGCTCGTAACATCTTCTTGACTAGACCTTCCATCCAGACGGTATCGAATGCCTTCCAGATATCCAGCTGGGCAGTTATCGAGCAAAAAGTTTGATTGAATCCCTCACTTACCTCGTAGACAATCCTGGCTACTTGAGATGTCATTGAATGACCTCTCCTGAAGCCGAACTTTTCCTCCGGGATGAGTGAGAAATCTTTTTCGACTTCCTGGAATCTCTTTAATAGGATTCTATCCACCACTTTGGCTACCACACTGAGCAGTGAGATTGGGCGGTAGCTCTCGATCTTCTCTTTGGTCTTTTCTGATAATTCTTGAGCAATGGAACTGCCTTCAAAGAAGGTTGTGCTGGATTACTGGATGTAATTTTTTATGCAAATTTACCATGGACAGCTCATGTGGATGAACTGAGCTGAAAGCTGTCAATATATATGCTTTTTTCTCGACAGTAGCAACGCGATTCATATTTATGTTCACTGATAAATGCATAATTGTTGAATAATTTCTGATACTCTTTGAAAATATTCCCTTAAAGGAAGCAATAAAAATATTCGAAGAGATCTGCGTATTACCTCAGCCTTTCCTTTCTTTTAGTTATATGTATATCTTTCCTCAAAATCCACAAAAGTAGAGCAAGATATACCTATGGCACTTGGAAATTCATCATTACGGAACAACATATGCAAAACTTCTCATATTACCTCGATAGCGTCTGTCTAAATCTCAAAAGCGCTATTTGAATAACAAATTATACCACCACTTTCCAGAGAATATCAAGTTTCTAAACTTGAACGGCTTCGAAATTAAATGAATTCATATCTTTCGAATGAATATTTTTAAGATGACACTGAATATCACGGCCCTGAATATATTCCATGGTTTCTGATTTATTTCAAATATTTATCTTCGTTTAACGTTATTTCAAGTATGTGCGTAGATTTTATCTGCAACTGAGAATCTATACAGTGGATATTTTCGTCTGTATTCTAACTATATTCTACTGGTTCTCTGGAAAAAATATTTCACGAAAATATGTCAGATAGAAGTCGATGTACGTTGTGGAGAATAATTGATTTTTGTCAGATGTTTGGAAAACAAAACAAAATCTGTCTTTGAACAAGGAGGATGAAGATGAATCAAACAAAACATATATCTTAGAGAGTTTATAGAAAAAATCAAAAGAACTCTGTGGGGAGTGTCTCCTAGCACTATTTTCCTGCTAGCTTAACGTGTCTAATGGAGACAATTTTACGTATAAACGATTTGAGCGGTGTTCTAGAAAAGTCTGGTTTTTAAACCTTTGTGTTATCAT
The DNA here is from genome assembly GCA_958502065.1 of Chrysolina americana. Taxonomy (NCBI): domain Eukaryota; kingdom Metazoa; phylum Arthropoda; class Insecta; order Coleoptera; family Chrysomelidae; genus Chrysolina; species Chrysolina americana. The sequence continues at coordinate 99,185,322 of OY293413.1, read as the reverse complement.
TCTCATTATTACTATCATTAAATTTTAGCCTTCGAATTCATAGTCTCAGTGGTTAGCTACAACATTTTTCGTATAGTTCTTATTCACCCTCGAATTATTTATTGCAGCTAGTCTTATTTAGTCGTTTGAGGCAACACAATTTTTTTTATATCAATTGCATGTTTCGACTATTATTATCACCAATGAATCTTGTATACGAGTTCAAGTGAAGTACCGAGGCCCGCGTTGGCCACATCCGTTGAAATTTCACCTAAATCTCTCGCTATTCGTTCATAATCCGATCTATAAATCTCCGATGCGCAACACTAACTAACTACTCTTCATAATCCCCTATTACTCGTAAAATTAACTCGGCATTTGGTACAGCAGTTTCAAACTAGAAGGTATCTTTCAAATTTGATTTTTTTTGTGGATTCTGAATGGTTGCATTGAATTGAGCACATTTTTGTTTATGTTTGTCATAAAAGTGATTTGATATGGTTAAACATACTTTCACCCTGATTTTTGAATACCGTGTTGAATCTGATCACCCTCTATCCTTCGTTATATTTCATTGGCTTTAGTCCGTCTGTACTGAAATCGCATTTCCGTACCGTAGTCCAACAGAAACCGCTATTGCAGAATAAATTGAACCATATTAAATTGTTTCCTGAATTCCTCAAAACTGCTTTGCCACTGTGAATATGTTCTTTCACTTACAGTAACGACATCGTCATATAAAGAATGCGTCCGGATTTCCAATTCTCGGTGAGAAATATTTTCAATTTCGTCGAGCCAGCCATATTAATAGATTTTCAGTAAGAGACTTCATTGCCACATGTTTCGTAGTGACGGAGCATTCGTAAACTGTCTCTAATCTAAACGAATGATTACATCAATGTCAATTATCTTTCCTACAACCGATCCTGCAAAGTGTTATGAGGCAAATATGTGACAGAAAACAAATACTCATCTAGAACTTATCGAACTCATCAAAACGATATAAATATTTACACACGAAGTAGAGGACCTACTTCAATGCCGAAACCAACTGAAGCGCCATATAGTAAGGTCTCTTAAGGCTCACAAGGGACAGGAAGATATTTCGTCAAAGGAACAACTCGACGAGGAAGTAGAAAATTTAAGAAACACAATGATTAAGGCATGCGAAGAGGCATGTCTTTCAAAAACTAAAGGACTGACTAATGTGATCAGAAGGGTCCATAATGAAGCCATCAAGAGAGCAATGAGGTAGAGTGGGGAAACTACAAAACCGTGAAGAGGGAGTTCAAAGAAAGCTAAGAAAAAGAGCCTGCAGACTGTAGGTCTTACTGTGGGGAAATTTGAACTTTTGAGAATTCCAAAGCAACTTTGGAGAAACTAGATGGGACATGTATGGTATTTGCTCGACCAACAGGCTCTGCCAATACAACAGATCCCTCATTATACAATGTAGTGCGAAGGATCAAAAAAGGAAATTGAGGTTCAAATAGGTTAGATGTTTTCTTCGATGTGGAAGGCATCTCAACAAGGCAAAGACATAGGCAGCACTAGTGGCTAGAGAAATATTTGAAGTTACAAGTAAGGCCCTGAATGGCCCCAGAACCGTTCTGTGGTAAGGCAAAAGCTGTACCTACTAAAAACAAACACCAAATTATGAATTCTCAGAACATTTTGTATTAGGTTGATGAAGCTTAAAATGACGTGGAAACTAATCGATTGGAATATCCGAGATAGTACTGACATATAGTATCCAATTTTCACCTCTACTTACCTGTAAAGTCCTGTCAGATATTCTAGTGATTTTATTTAATTTTCATCTGATATGTTGGTTCAAGTGGATAATTTTAAATCTTATGTCTTGCCAGGAAAAAAATTGCATTGTCTGCTAATAATCATGTTGTGTAGCTGCTTGATCCCATATCACTAATGTGAATGAAAATAAGGCAAAGGCCCCAGTACTGACCCTTGTGGAACACAGTGCTTGACAAATCCGATGTTTGACATAGATTATTAGCAATAGTGCTAATACTTTGATTTATGAGATATTTTCAATGAAGTTTGAAATGTTTGATACTAGAATATTTTCAGATTGATGTTTCAAAATTCTATTTTCGAAATGACACCAATATAACCACTTGCACAACACTCCTGTGTACTTTATGTTCAATTCAAATCAACATGAGGTCACCTGATTTTGTTATACATCTATTCCCTCACAAACTAAATTCTTTATCGAATGAGAATTACGTCTACTATATCCTCCTTTACTTGGAACAGTCTGACGCTTTCTTAAATAAAAAACTCCGGACGTATGAAAACATGAAAGAAAAAACAAGTTGGTATAAATTTCTTTTAAAAGCTAGCCAAGCAAATTCCAGTCAGTTTTTACGTATTTCTTATTTTTCCGGACTTTTCGCGCCATAGGGAGTCTTCGTTCGTGATGATAACAGACGGGAAAACGGTAAATCTTTATGTGCGGGATAAAAATATACTCCACAAAGGACAAATATGTGGCAATTGGAAAGATCCTGCTTTTGATATAATGTATAAGGCTGAGAGAGAAATTGATAAAAATGGGGGATGAAAAATATTTTCTATGTAGTGGGTCTTGAGTAAACATATTGTTGAAAAGAAACGAAATATTTCGTTGTTCGATTGCAAAAAGCGAGTGAAGAGTGTTTTCGTGACTCATTCTGAGAAAGATTTGAAATAGAAAGGTGTGACTCTATAGAACTTTTACTATTAAATGTTGACAGAATGTCGAAAACTCTCATGAGCTTTATCATTTTCATCCAAATTAAAACTTTCGATTAAAATAATCTAAAATCAGAGCGGTAGCTCATGTACTCGATTCTATAATTACGACAGGAATCGATTGAATATCGCGGAAACCAAACCTCAACAAATCAAAAGTGACGTCTTGCATGAAATATCAGCCGGCAAGCGTGAACCTGATTTTAACTGGGTCAGAAAATGGAAATGGATGCTGGAAAATAACTCTGAAATTACTAATGGAGATACGTAGGATTAGCAGTTGGATTGTTTTTCATCTAGTAGCTATTAAAGGAACTACGAACATCTAGGGGATCATTTTATGATCTATTAAAGAGGCGATCATGATAATTATCGTTAAAATTCTCATAAAAATCTGTTCCTAATCTATGGAATGAGAATTGTGTCTGTCGTTCACCTGAAATCCGAGGAAAATGGCCCATAATATCCTTCTCCTCTTTTGATTACGTCAAATTTGAACTGAAAGCACGCAAATCCTTCCTGAATATGATAAAGGGCCGCTAAATCCCGAAAAAATAATCCTCTTCGAATATCCACCAGCCTCGTGTAAAACTAATTAATAGAAAGTAATCAGAAAGTTTTAATTAACTTTTTTTTCGTTGGAATTACGACTCCGTTTATCCGATTTCACGACTCAAACTTCCGTTGGTTGAATAAATATTTTCAGACGTGAATATCGTTTAATGTCATTTCCTTTGTCACTGTTCGTTAACTAGAACAACAAAACTTTCGTTTTGAGTCTGTATGGAAAAAACTGCATCATCAGTTATACCTTCAACATCAGATGAACGTATTTTCCAAAATTAATGATAATATGGAAGAGATGCGACAACTCGATGTTGAAACTCGCGAAATTATGCATCTCCATAGGAGCTTAAATCCTTCGGCGGTTATACTTCTCCGGACAATGGGAAGGTCGTGGACTTTTGAGTTTGGAGTCTCTACACAACAGAATTGTACTGGATGGAGCCTGTAAAGTCGTCAGAAGCGATCATCAAAGTGAGACGATTTTTGTCATAGAGTTTACGGCTTCTGGTGAAAAGAGTAGAAGAAAACGAGCAAAATATCGAAACCCACTCTTTGCACTCCGCAAAACCATTCTAAAATGGTGGTTCTGATCATAGGGGACCTTGGTGAAATGATGGACACGCTGCTGTCGAATCTGAAAATTGTAACAACTTGCCGTGATGCGGCAGAAAACCTAGCCGGAAGAATGCAGGGCACATGATTCTCACGGACGTGGGGAGTGTTTACTGGGGTTGATGATACACCAGCGTGCGCTATGGTTGTATCAGAGCTCCGGCGACAGGGCCTGACTGGGATATTCCGTTTGGAAAAAAAATACATAATACTATATGAAAGAGCGGAATTCAGCCATCCCTATCCAAGAACATTCCTATGCCATTTCTATTCCATTCATCCCTGTATCTATCCAGTAATGGTATGTCTAGTTTGATGAGTATAAATGTGAAAATGAAAAAATTAACTATTAAAATGAACTAATCAACAATGAGAAATGAAATGGATCGAAATAGAATAAGATAGTGGAGACCAGGAAGCCTCAAATTAGATTATCAGGAAATATCAGTGAATCCTAGTTAGATCGTAATATACTGATGATATGGTTATAGAGGATTTCTGTATTTTATTGGAAATTCTCTATAAGAATTAAAAAAGACGTGAATACGAATTGTAGAACGTTAATGTATTATTTCATTTATTTTTGTTTATTCTGTTTCCATGATGATAATTTACACTCATGATGAGAAATTAACCTACAGGGTGTCAACAAGATGTAAGGATACTACATGGTATTAGCTACAGGAATTTTTCATTATACTGTAAGAAACGGCCATAATTGATACTCTACTACATTGGTGATATCCCTTATTTTTATGTCTCTCAGGTAAAAAGATCAAACGATTACTTTGAAAAGTATGAGAAACTGCTGATGAAATGAATATCGTACCACACTGTACGAGAACACAACAATTACGTAAAGTCAAGGGAATGTTTCAATGAAATTTCTGCGAACTTGTTGAAAGCAGAAATGATCGAAACTACACAAATTTTGGAAAATTTTCATTTAAAATACACCAACAATTGATTTGAAAATAGTGAGGTGATCAAACAGCTTTCAGATTGTTCAAAACATTCGGACTAAAAAACGCCCCGGCAACTTTGCAGCGACTGATGGACAACAATCTCTCAGGCTCATAGAATGAAAGATGTGATGACATCAAAGTATATTTCCTTACCATCCATGAGCACATGGCAAGACTTGCTGGAGTATTCGAAAGAATTTGCATGGCCAACTTGATACATCAGCTAAATATCGTTTGTTGACAAAATTACCATTGAAAAACTGTGAAATTAACAGACATTAAGAAGGTAATTTCGCCCTGTTTGCTGCCGAATATTCCGTGTATTTTGGTTTTCTTCCTTCTCAAAGCATAATCCCCAAATATTTGGAGACTTCCTGATTACATATCTAGGCATTTACCGCGTACCACAATCGTAATAACTGTTGATACAACAAGAGCACTTAGGATTTTCCCCGACTCGAAACCCTTTCCAAAATTCATTAAACTACAAACTCCCTCCGAATTCATCCCAGACGAAGAACACTTGTTCAAAGTTTTCGTGCCTTAATTGCTTGCAGAACGCGGAGGGTATGATCATTTTTAGATCCCTCTGAAGTTAAGGTGAGGGTGCGGCAGAGACCGGAGATAATCAGGCCGCGAGGTGAGACGGTTTTACACCGCAAACGGACCTAAAGTTCGTGGCTTCCATAACTGTAAGAAATGGAGGAATCGTGGCATCGCGATCTCCAATCGGGGAACCAAAACTGGATGAGTAATATCAGAATACACTTGAAGCCAACATCTTTTCATTATACCTATCAAAAGAAATAATTCTGATTACGGCCGAAAATACCCTTTCCTCCACACATTTCCACAGAGTGGAAAAATAAGGCAAATATCTGACAAAAAACAACTACTTCCCCTTAAGGATATTGAATTACATCTCTCATCAAGGATGCACTTGTCAGACGACCTTGTTCCACCAAATCAACGATAACATTCAAAAGACTTCCCTACGAATGACGCGGTGAAATTCTTTCGAAATACCAATTTTTGTTAGAAACTATTCCTTTTCAACATTTTGTTTTTTGGTTCATGCCTTTGAGTGAACTAGTTCTTTTTTGAGTCCTTCAACCTTTGTCGAACTGTCCACACGCTAACATTTGTACCTCGGACCTCTTGAAGTTGATTTTTAGACTGCACTGATGTTAAATGACGATCCTGCAGAGTATTCACGTGAAACAATCTGTCATTAATAGCAGTCGTTCTTCGTTTTCTACCACTACTTGCCCTACGCTTATTCCTACCAGTTTCTCTAAAACGTTCGACCGCTACTCTTTTCATTCATATTCATATTCATTATTACGTCTATCTTCAACGAGAGTAACAGCTTTTGCGCAATTTTCCGCACTTAAAACCATGGTTAAAGTTTTTTTAGGTCTCTCACTGTCAAGGTGACATTGGGGCAACAACAAGCAAAGCCACCTCTTCAAAAAATATATTTATTAAAGTGAACCGTTGATGACAAGTTCATTTCTCTCTGAAAAATGAACTAGTACATTTAAAGGCATGAACTAAAAAAGAAAATGTTGAAAAGGAATGGTTCCTGACAAAAATTTGTATTTTGTACGAATTTGACCACGAAATTTTTGTCCCCCTTAGATTCACTACTCGTAAAATGCCTATTTTTGATTTTTCGTCTGTTTATCGAAATTGAAAGATTGAATTTGGAAATAACGTTGACTTTTCTCCATTTGGCATTGTTTAATTGCAGTTTTGTTCCACTTTTCCAAAAAGCACTCCAGTAAAACACAAACTAAATTGATACACCAGCACACATAACTGGCAAATGATAAAAAATGATTAATTAGCATAACCCGGAAACGTAACCGTGACTAATGCTCTGACAGGTCAGAATACGAACAATTTGTCAAAATAGTGAAAAGCAATATTTCCACGTTTTCCATGCCGCTTCTCACACCGACGAAATAAACGCGACGTTGTTTTTAATACCCTGTTTCTGATACGGAATTGAGTTTGATATCGCTTTTGTAATGAATACGAAACGATAACTTCATAATTTATAGACCACCGCTTCATACGCGGTGATGTATGCTCTTTGGAGGGGATTGGATGGGTGGAGAGCGGTTTTTCCTTATGATATGTGGGATAATTCCGATGACACAGGCAGTGTATCACAGGGAATATGAAAACTACGCTGATTCGATTAGGTTCTATGAGTGGTTGACGATCAAAATTGTATAGGAGTTCAGTAACCATACATTAAATTGAGCCAAGAGTGACGGATGAATTGGAACAGTATGGAGAAAATTCTTCAACATAAATAAAATATTACCTTAAACATGTTTGGCTTCAAGTTTGGATATTTTTGGGGTTTTCTCGTAGATTTCATGTTGGTGGTCAGGTACGTAACTGCGTATGATAATTAGTATGGCGAAACAATTGTCATCATTCTGTAAACCTAAAATGACCCAGCACCTTTCTCATGGAAGATGGGTTTCTGTTGAATCCTCTGCATATTTTGGTATATTGTAGATTTTGACTTCCTCAAAAACTTATCAGACTAGTTTTCAAATTACAAAGTGTCAAATATTTGAACTAAAGCTGAAAATTATGAAAAATACTAAACCATCTAATCCACATAAAATTGGTACTATATACGCAAAATTACTTGCTCATTGTGAACATATATGATTTGCGTATGATTAGATACAAGGTTTGGCATATAATGGGAGTAGAAAGAAGTAGGGAGGGAAAACACTCCTTCAAACTTCCGATGAACTCGATGACGGTTGAAGATAGAGCAATTTTGCGAACGCCAATCGATTCAGAATGATGAAAATAGTATATTATGTGAGTTTCAAGTTAATTGACATTATTACAAATTACTCGAAAAATCGAAAAAAGTTCAAAGGGGTAGACCCCTAAAAATCATGAAAAATACAAAATATACAGATTCACTTCAAATTCGCACTATATACGCAAAATTTTATACTGATTCTGAAAATATATGATTTGTGTATGCTGAGTTACAAGGTTTGGCATATAAAAGGAGTAAAACGTTTAAAACGACCCCTTTCAACTCCAGATGAACTTTTCAACTCGAGAACGGTTGAAGATAGAGCAATTCTGCGAACGCCAATCGATTCAGAGTGATGGAATTAGTATATTATGTGAATTTCAAGTTAATTGTCGTAAAAATAAAATACTCGAAAAATCAAAAAATAACCCAAAAATATATGATTTGTGTGTGCTCAGATAGTAGGTTTGACATATAATAGGAGTAAAAAAAGTATGGAGGGAAATGACTCCTTTCAACTTCAGATAAACTTTCCAATTCGATAACGGTTGACTTTTTGAAATATTACTGCGGATTTTGTTATTCTAAATTTTGGCGAATTCGCCAAAAAATTATCGAAGCTTTGGTGAATTCAAATTTACCTATACATTTTTGAAGCAGTTATTTTTTATCAAAACATTAAATATCTCTTGAAATATTACAGGAGATTTGTTGTATTTTCTGGTAAATTTTGCAACAAATTTCGTTTTGTAAGTTGACTAAAATTATTCCAATTTCTGGCGGATGATATGGCGCGTCCACCAATATTTTAAAAAATTATAAGAATTACAAAGTAATGAGATCCACTTGAAATTCGCAATGAATACGCAAAATTTCATGCTGAATCTGAAAATGTATGATTTGTTTATGCTCAGAAACGGAGTACGACCTATATAAACAGCCAAGATCCTTGATCATGTCCACTTTAAATTCGCAATATTTACACAGAAGTTTATGATAATTCGGAAGCTATTTGATTTGACTGTACTCATATACAAGGATCGGCATATAAAAAAAGTTAAACTTCAGAAATTCCAATGTTAAAATGTCCAAAAGGCTATACCACTAAAAATTGGAGAACACAAAATTATCAGATCCACTTGAAATTTGCACTATATATGCTCATTCTGAAAATATATGATTCGCATTGTAGATAGAGCAATTTTGCGAGGGCCAATCGACTCAGAGTGAAGGAATTAGTATGCTTGGTGAATTTCAAGTAAAAACGATTTACTCGAGAAATCGAAAAAAATATAAAGTCATATACAAAAAATTCCATGAGGATTCCGAAAATGTATGATTTGGTCACATAAATGATTAAGAATAAAAAGCAATGAGACATCATTAATTCCTTCGCACCATCAAATTTTCGAAATTTTTAAGCTTCCGAAGCATAGTATGAATAGTTTAATCCCCATTCTAGACTTTTTTCCAAGTCTATAATCAAATATTTCACGTAGCTTCCACATTTTTCTCTGGTTTCATCGGCTGATATCGAAGGTATGGAATAAAAATTGATAATATGATGGATACTCTCATTGAAAAGGTGTTCACTGGGCATACAGTTTTTATCAGTAAGTAATTGATATGAAGAATAAACAGAGTTTGTGTTACAATTGATCCCTGCGGAATACCTGTATTTATAGGTGAACTAATAATGTACCTCAATCGTAAAGTCTTACTTTTATCATGTTCAAAGTATCTATTTGAATTATCGATGTATTTTAATCAACGATTCTTCTGTAATACTGAAGAATCCGTATATTACGAATAGTTATATTCGCTGACGTGAATATAAACAAAATGAACACCAAAAACTCATTATGGTTACATAATCATTTGACTATTTTCTATATTTTATCACAGAATGTTTGTCCATTCTTAGTCTTGTATCTTTTATAACAAGAAACAAATCTAAAATTAGAATGTTATCCCCGAAAACCGCTAATGGAACAAACCACCCCCGACCTAATATCTCCCTCGTGCCCTCTGAAAACGTACAGCATCTGGAACAATAAGATGTGCATTAATCAACCATAACACACACTCTCATCCACCGTTTCATTCCGTGTTTTCCCGAGAAAACTCGGCATTGTTTCACCAGTATCAGTAAACACTATTCCTCAATGTCACCCCCTTCTCACGGCCCATTCCATCCCGCCCCCGAGCAACGCCTAAGCTATTCACTACAAAGTCTTGGCATTTAGAATGTAAGCGTTTATGTCGGTAATAGGATTACTTCAGTTAGTGTTTGAGATAACATTGTTATCGCTGACTGGAATCAAATGTCTCCCACATGCGTTCCTAATTAAGATATTGAGAGGGATCTCCCGGGGTTTCCGGATGCTGGATGGAGTGACGTTGATGGAGTCGTTTCTGATATGCCATATTTTGTTTTTGTTGACCAGTCGAAAGATAAAGGTAGAATGAACGAGTTATTTAGTTACCAAGGAACATTGTAGCTTTGTAATTCTTTTCACAATAACCTCACATTGATAATTTTAGAGTTGTGATATATTGTAACAACCCTGAAGCCAGACCTGAGCGCGTCTGTTTAGATTTTCACGCTCAGCCAACCCAGATGATCACATCTCTGCTTGTTAACGGGCATCCATAGCACATCACATCCACGAAGGAATGAGAAACAAGTTAGAAAGATCCAGAGAAATCGCTAAATGAAGGCGACATCTCTTGACTTTTAGGGAAAGTTCAAACAGAAGCCTTTTCGACAAACGCGTGAGAAGATCAGTTGTAGATATATGTAGTTCGAAAGTTTGTAAAGAGACAGCGACAGTAAAATAAATTATTGTTTAGTGTGAAAATGAAATAAAACAGTTTTTTTTTTCGAAGTCGTCTCCACAAAGTTCAATATGAGGTCAGGATAGAAACCCTACCTCAAAAAGATCAGGATACAAATCCTACCTCAAAGACATGCTTCGAACATATATATGTTTATTTTCAGTTTAAGTACAAAGAAAAGGGAAGACTGTGTGGAGAAAAAAATAGTAAAAACAGTCAAAAACTATAACTAAATACTACAGAAACTTATTGTGAGTATTACGAATTTATATGAAAACAGGGATCGAATCCCAAGTAATTGGACATTTTGATTAAAAATATTTACGTTCATTCACTTGGCTTGCCTTGTCTTTACAGTCTTTGTAGTATTGTTATAGTTTTTTACTGATGTTTTTACTATTTTTCTCTCCACACATTCTTCCCTTTTCTTTGTTCTCAAACTGAAGATGAACATATATATGTTCGAAACATGTCTTTGAGGTAGGATTTCTATCCTGACCTTATATTGAACTTTGTGGAGAAAATGGTATTAATTTACAGTTTTATTTATTACCCATAGTTCTAAAAACATACAAATAAAAAATTAGTTCAAACTCAGCAAAAAAAATATTCATCATACAAAATATACTTTTATAGTCTTTAGTGCGAAACTGGGTGTTTGCGTGTGATTAAAATATCAACATTAGGAGTATTGAACGTTATCTTCACTTTTAAGTCCTCTTCAACACTTATTGTGCTTCTATGTTTTTTTTATGTACAAGAGTTCAGAACCACTTCCACACAAGTAACCCGTAACAAATGGCATCAAAAATAGCACAGCTTGCCGGAAGATCAAAGGGTACTTGGTTTTACATCCAATCCAGAAGGTTATTCAAGATTTTCCTTCAAAATAATCTTTCATGGAACTTTCTTCTGTAAGATCGATAAAACTCTCATTCAGTTCCAATTCATTTGGTGAGTTTCTGAAAAAGGATTTCTGATACAGTTCACTTTTGAATAATCTCTAGAGAAATACTTCTTCAAGATTTTTAGGCCTTCCAAGTGAACAATGATATCAGCAACCAGATCTGGTATTGGAGATATTTAATTTTTTTTAATTATGATAGAGTGGGAAATGCAGATACTTTCTCATGAAGGAGTTCATTTTGTCAGTAGCTATGAAGGCTGTTGTGTTTGGTCCCTGAACTCTCAATCTTGAGTAAGAGAATTTGAGCAGGCTGAGTGTGAATATCCAAACAGACGTGGTTAGATCCGGCTTCAGGGTTGTTACTTTATCCACCATTGTAACACGTTAAAAAAATCGAATCAAATGCATCTAGCATCTAGCATCTAGCATCTAGTATCTAGCATCTAGCAGCTATAACAAGTCCAAAAAATGTTGTATTTACGAAACATCGTATTAGAAGTAACAATTCAGACAATAATTGTGCATAACTTTCAAACAATGTTACTAATTCTGACCCACACTGTCTGAATATAGAAACACCTACGTCATAGCTATACTTCTACTGATTTTCGTCGAATGACGTATCAGGTGAAGCGGATTGATAAACTAACTCGGACCCGAAAGAACCTTTTTCATTTCTCCGTTATTATGCTCCGAGTAATTGACATCTGACAAGCAGGGACAGGGGATATTTCTGTTCGATCGCCATTAATAACGACCTCGTACGTATTGGGAGTGTTTACGACGTGGCAACGCTGGGTGGCGGACACGATTTATCACGCCAGATGTTGTATCGACACTCAATGATGAGATTGTCGCGGTATGTAGTGCCTAGATTATTGCTTTGTCGACGTCAGATGAGCACAGCTGTCAAAGAGGCGACGTATGGTGTGGAAATTTCTTTGCTTCCGCGTCCGCCCGAAACATATGGGTTGGCGATTATGAGAGAGATGACCTGCGTTGGAACAAAGTGTTCGTTTTCAGTGTACGGTAGATCTACAAGTAGAAAAAAATGTATGGTCGTGCAAGGGGTATATATTTTCACATGAGGGACTGTTTTCCCTTGCTGAGTATGGAAGAAAAACGTAGTAAATGATGAAAAATATTCGGAATTCAAACCTGAACAACCAACGTGTAATCTCTGTCTCCAAGACTTATTGGACTTATTTTATTTTTCTTTCCTGCTGAAATTTCCATGTCAGGCCATGTCTACGGAGCCTCGATATATCCAGGGGGCGTGCTGGCGTGTTATCATCCCTAGTAAGTACTCCCAAGGTGAATTATAAATCACGGCCTTCTGCATTCTTCCGGCTAGGATTTCTGCCGTATCACGGCCAGCTGGTATACTTCTCAGATTCGAGAGTAGCGTATCCATCATTCCACCAAGTGATCCTATGATTAGAACCACCATTTTCGAATGGTTTTGGGTAAAGCCTGCGGAGTTCAAAAAGTAGGTCTCGATATTTTGTCAATACCGGTGTCCCGTCTATACCATACGAGCAACCCCAAGGTAGAAGATATACGTTTCTCTGGCATCCAGATGATGTTGCGCAAACTTTTTTTTGTATTGGTGCACTTTGAAATCAGAAATACAGGTTTTCTGGTATTATCACTGCAAAAAATGGGAATGAGAACTAATAATGTAGAATGGTTGAATTCGTTGTCATGAAATTTTTACCGTAGTTCTTAAAAAATAATTCTAATATCGATTCCGTGAATATTAAAGTAGAATCGCGGTTAATACCGCAAAATCCAATGATGCGTATAGAAATAATATGGCAAGTTCATCAAATGGATGGAAGAGCAGTAGGTAAGAGAAATGAATGAATAAGTTATGCTTTCTCACCTTCAGAAAATGTCAGAGCAGTACAAGGCGTCCGCTATATGGACCAACTACTTGAAATTATAATGTTTGTTGGGGATAAATAGGGGAGTCGATGTAAATCATTTGTGAAAGTGCATACCGTCATGAGCGCAATAATTAAGAATGACATAGTCAAGAAGGCATATATATTCAATGAAGATGATTTGCGGAAGATTTTCATAGATGCATTACGTATTTATTTTTGGAGGTGGTATCCATTTGCCGTATTTTTGGATCTTGTAGCAGATGTGACTTATACAATTTGCGCTCACATGATATCGAAGAAGAAGGAAGCGTTCTATATTTCACTATCCATCCGTGTAAGACAGTGAAGGGAAGGATGTTTCACAGTAGCTGATAATGGAGTAATTAGTTATATGGGTTTAGTAAAGCAGTATTTATCATTGAGCCCCTAAAATGTGACAATAGACCGAGTTTTCTTCATCAATGAACGACTTTATTATTGCTATAATTATATTATCGACGCATCATACTTCAGAATGAAGAGAAATCTAATCCATGGAATTTTCCATTTTTAAAAGAAGAACAAACAAACTGAGGAAGAAGTGATTAGATTTGGGTAAACTTTTCAGAATGTCTTCTCTAACGATTGTTTCCTAAGACATTTCCATCCAATATATAAACATGGTTTTCTTGATTCCATTCCCTCCAACTCGAATTACTTCGACTGTGTTCCATTTTTATGGTTCAAACTTTCGTGAATCCATACTTTTGTTAACTCGACGTATTTAATCCAGCAAAAGGGGACTATAATTCAACAATTTTGATCAGGCGAATTTAATTTGAGAAAATGACATCGTAGCTCTGACAGTTCCAATATTTTATTTAGCGGATTATCCGATGTCTGTTTTTGAATATTTCCTCCCACCCCGATGAAAGCCAAACGTCATAATCAGAAGGGGTTGTGATTCTGCAGAGGGAGCGAGTATTTTCGAAGTATTGATTGGAGTCATAATTATTTATATCTGGCGAACAACATCATTAGAGTGTAGGTGTAAGGGGTGGAAGGGGGCGGAAATTCCAATCACTTTATTTCATGCTACTAAATTGGCTGTAGAGAGGTGGGATGAATTACCTCCGTTGTGGTACACAGTAGAAAGTGACGTAAACAGAGAAGTGAAATTCGTTCAAACATCCGAAAGTCAATCACATTTTTGGAATATACCAGTTGAAATATGAACATAACATGGCTGGATGATTCTGCTCTTAGAGTTAGTTTCAATATTCAGAAAGGACACCCTGAATATTTTAACACTTCAAAATTTGAGAGATCATTTAACAAACAGTAGTGTAATTTTCGGGTGAAAATTCCATACGCGGTAATTTTCAAATAGATTTTTGGTATCGTAACTGCGATTTTTTCTCTTCATTATTTTTGCAGATGAAAACAGAGAGGGCCATGATGTTTTCAAACAATAGTTTTCACCTAATCAATCGATATTACATTCGTCAATTTCTCATCGAAAATTGCGCAAATATAGCTAATGACTAACTATTATTATACCAGAGTAAAAAATTCTCTTCGATGAAAAAAACATCTGATATTTAAAAGGAACTGGTTGAAATATTGCTTAAACTGTAAAGCGTTTAAATGGCCCCAAATTTTAAGTTGGTGTTGTTAGTAAACATGCAAATGTACAGTTTAAAAAGGCAAACTTTTCCAATCGACAGAAAGCACAATTTCCATACAAGTTAGAGGGTGGAGAATAGTCAGTTCCGCTTGTGCAGAAAAACTTTTAATTAGTTTCCTTCCCAATAAAAAGGATAATGCCCGAGTGTGAGCTGAAATCAGGATATTGGATTCAGCATTCACCTTCAAAATGTCGTTGTTTTGAATTCATTCGGAGTGAACTTCAGTGGCTCATATTGTTTGATGGTGGTGGTTTTAGAACATTTATCGAAAGTAATTAGGCTGTTCAACATCGGTCACATAACCATCCCTTGCCGATATCCTTACTTCGCATTATATGAACGATAAATAAGATCACATGTTATTTTTCAGTTGAATAGTTATTTATGGTACTAGTTTGTTATTTTGAAAATAAGTCATGCAAGAAAGATTATAAATTCTCAAGTGACTTAGGAAACATAACACAGAGTAGCATACAATGTTTCATCCAACAAGTGGAAGAAACCGTTTTTTATGAGATAATGATTAATAAGTCTTGTGATCAAATCAAAGCTACTTACGTCTCAGTACCCTATAAATGTCAGAATGACTTGACAGTGACTTTTTAACATTTTGGTCAAAGCAGGTTGTTTATTTTGTTGCCATGGGCATGATACATTCTTAGCAAATGTTTGAATACATTTTTGACACTTGTCAGTTTTCCCTGCAGGAAAGGGAAGCTTTTTTTAAGAAAAAAACGCATAGAAAATGGAGAAAACCGATGAAAATTACGTTCCTGAGGATTTCCTTACGGAAGCGAAAGAAGCAGCGATGCATATTTTGTTCTGGGTGTTGCATTAAAGATGTTACAACTTGATATGCCACTGAGACAATGAACTCCTTGTATAGTGCAAAATATTTTCAACACATGTGGCCGGATTCAATGTATGATAAATCATCTATATCTGTTGCAAACAAAGTTTAGCCTTCCATCAAGCCCCCCTTTTTCTGTTCCATGATCCTGCGAAATCATTCCATATCCAAAACGCCTGGTCTCTCATTTAATTAATGTAATTCGTACACAGCATAAAATCCCGGATTATTTCCTCTTCTCGCGGAAAAACTTTCTCCTTACACGCGCACGCATTTTTACCGCAATTCCGCATGCAAAAATATGGATGAAAAACTTAATCCTGGCTTTGGAACAGAGTTACAAGGGTGGCTTTGGCTGTGAGAGGAAAAATAAATGAAGATAGCCTCAGTTGAACCTCACACGCTCCGGGCAATATGGGAAAATGAAAAAGGGATTGAAGTGTAGTTATCATGTCAGTGCGAGATTCGAAGCTGTGAAGTATTCACCGTTTCACATTTCCCTTTTTGAAATCACTCCGGGCCGGAGCATGATTGCGATGAGTTTGTGTTTATGAAAGAATGAAAATTATTTCTCTGACAGGTAGTTTGCGAACATACACGAATTTTTGAATGTCATTATTTATTTATTACTCAAGGATGATCATACACGTAAACCTTCAGCTTCCTACATTTATATGGAATGAATGAAAAATAATACAATTATAGAAAAAACGAAGTTTTTCATTTGCTAACCTCATAATATTTTCTCACCAGAAGCTAATTTCTCGCGGGACTTTGCTGGAAAATTATGGAACATCAGAACACGGTTTTTCCACTATCCGTATCCCACCTTATTGCCTCTTCTGTGAGTTTCACTTTTGATATCGAGAGATTTTCATCATGGCGTTGGTGTGAGATATGGAATTATCAACGGTCCTAAACAGCAAGAGTGGGAGGGTAACGAATGTAGTCCCAGGAAAGTTGATCAAAGATAGAAATAATTTTGAAAACGTTGAATTATCCCATGAAACGGTTCGACAAGTATTTTTTTCAGCATGGCGTGCCAAAGTACAGACTTATATCTAATTCAAATAATGAAAGATGCAGTGAAAAATACGTCGAAATTATTTGAAAAATCCAGCATTGATAAAATTATAATAGAACCAAATAAAATGTGATATCAGACGAGTCGGAAATAAAATTTGTATAAAACATTATTAGGAACATTCAAATCCCAAAAAACATATTAAAATTATTCAACATCAAATATTCTGGGGTGCAGCTACCCTCATACCTCCCTCATAAATCCGCCTTTGGATGGGATCAGGTTCAATTTTAAATTTGACGACTTTGAAACGCTTTCCGTTTTCGCTCAACAAGAAAACTCGTAAAAACATCGCTTGCCTTCCTGCTGCATGACGGTTCCTGCACGATGGCCTTCCAGAAACTCACCCAATTAACATTCTAACGGCCGGGATCAACGTTACATTAACTTATTAATAATAAGCGGGGTTCATTTATTCAAGTTTGGATGGGGTTCTCACAAGTTTATTACTCCTAACTCGTTTCTCATTAGAGATAATAGATCCGGCAGTTCTCTGCTCTCGCGCTTGAGCAATGGAAAAAAACAATTTACGAAATCTGTGTACAAAGTGCAGATACAAAAGTGCTGGAAGGTATCCATGGAAGTTATGATTGTAAAACGTACCAGAACGTACCAGTGGCGCCAGACTCTAAGGACTTTTTTGTTCTCTTCAATCAGAGGACGAGTTTTAGGGATTTTTCTAATGGTTTAGATGGATTTTCAGAAAATATGATACAATTACTATCTAATTCTCTATAATTGAAAATGTGGTCTAGTTTTCAATTCATATTGGAAATGTTATACCATTTTGATGTGATAATAGTCGGAAACACGAAAAAATTGATTCATACCACCAAAAAACTAATCAAAACTGCCAATAATTGATTAAAGTCACCAAAAAGTTGATCAAGACCACCAAACCGAAGACATCTGAGCTATGATTGGTCGGTGGTGGAAGTGGCTCGGAGTGGGAGTGGAGGGGGTGGGCTCAAGTACCTCCATATCTACTAGTTGTTCAAGACCATCAAAAAAACTGATCGAACCGATGACAGCTGTGCTCTGATTGGTCGGTGGTAAGAGGGGGAGGGGCTTGATGTGGATGTGATGTGGTCAGCAAAGGACGGAAGAGACCTACTAGCGGCCGCGGGGGTATATCGCTTGCGGAAAAAGTGTATATCGTAACCACGAAAAGATCCATAGGAACGAGGCTGAAGGAACACCAGCAAAACTGTTGATTAGATGAAACGGACAAATCGGCAGTAGTGAAATATGCGGTTAGTGAAGGAGAACATAGAATACGGTTTGACGACGTAAAACTTCTTGCCCCCAACCAGGGGCATCATAGCCGTCTTGTACGGGAAGCAATAGGAATCCATAAACATGCGGAGAATTTAAACAGAAAGGAAGCATCTCTGAACATCAACTGGCCTTTAAACCCGAATGAAAATAGTGATAGTGAGCAGATCTGGAACTTGGAACTTTTACGCAATTCTATACAATAGAAAGCCTTGTTTTCATTCATTATTTATTCAATGACCCTATCTTCAATCCTTATGCTATGAAAATTTGATTCGAGGGGTTGCTCAAATCAACCCAGAATAAATTAATATTTGAAACAGCAGTGAAATGTTTCCTTGAAAAGTTAATGCTTTCATAACCAGTTAATTTCTTTCACAAACATTTTCCAAAAGAGAAGAAATTATATTTCATTAAACTTCCAGGAATTTTGTGAATGGCATATTGCGATTGAAATATTATTACAGAAATATTCCAGAATACGTTTCAGCATAATGTGTGTTGTTCGTGAAATAACCCGAGAACATTATTAAGCGAAAAGACAGGTTGTAAAGCTACTTCTCAATTAATTTGGCGTATTATATACCTGGGGATAATTTGAATAGCTATGGCACCAGAGTTTAATCAGAGGCAAAATTTTCGTAAACATTTTTTTCAATCAATTTTGCTGTGCAAGCAAAAATCAACAATGCCACTGTAAGTAGTCTGACTTCAACAGTATAGCAGGTGACAAGTGTTATAAACGAGCGTTCAGATATGTTTATAGACCCATTACGTACTATACTTTTTCTACAAACTCTCTCTTTGAGATATAGATACTCAGCATCTCAGCAAGCCGATATAATTTTCAGATTCGAGAGCAGCGTGTCCATCCCCCTATGATCAAAACCAATATTTGAACAAAATGGTTTGGGTGAATCCTGCGGAGTTCAAAGAGTGATTCCGGATATTTTGTTCGTTTTTCCTCCTCATTTCGGACGATTTTCAATGACAAAAATTGTCTCAGTCTGATGATTGAGGAGGACTTATTGGCTTCTATTTGCCCGAGGGTGTAGAATGAGTACTTCCAATAGATTCGGCACTTCTCACTCTCTACAACTAACTCAATATACACCGGTGTCTCGTCTATACCGAACGAGTGTCGAAGATGGTAGTACAACACTCGTAGCGCCGCGTTATGCCTGTGGATATAAGCTGAGACCGCATAACCTGGACAAGTTGACAGCAAATGCATTATGGTCTCAGCTGCCCAATGACACGCTCTGCATCTAGTCTCAGGGACTTCTATACCCATCACGCGACTACGGTAGACGAAGGTGTTGAAGACACCAACCTGGCAGTCGGTTTCCGAATTTAGCCCACTTGACCTGAGAAAAGCAAATGTCAAGTTTCTGTATAAGCCAAGGTCTTCAATGTTCTTGAAGAAGGCCCTATGCACTAGCTTATCCTTATGTTGCTGAGTTCCAACTCAGTGACAGAGTTTGGGTTTGTCCATTCAGTGTCGAATACGAGATAGATCAGAGCCTGGAGCAGCAGAGTTCTTCGAACCTTTGAGGGTCCGATCAGCCGTCGGCAGGTTATCCACAACACGTGGAGGCTCTTGGAATAGGTGACAAGGTTCATGTTTTCCGCGATGCTCCTTGCCCGCCTCACTAGTGACTTTTTTGCAGCCACTAGCATTCATATCCTATCAAGAAAGTGCTGATTGATGGTAAACAGCACGCCTTGATTTATTGTGTGGTGAGTTCGTATTAATTTTACGGCAATTCGCCACACTGCTGGCCGCCCCTTAGTCTTCCACACACCGGACACGAGACGCGTGTTGTCTCGCCGACTGATCTTAGCTCTCATCTTGTCAATGCGTCGCTCATGCCTCCCAATCAGAGGGGTGTTATCTCTCCTCTCCGGTTGGGAGCAGCGTCATGAACGGCAGAGTTGATCTGCCAGATGTTAGCCTCTTCTGACAAGACATCGTGAATCTGCGCATCGACCAGTGCCAGTTGTTGTGGCTTCGGGGGCTTGATGTTATGAAGCGCCTTGCAGGTTCTGATTCCTTCCGTTTGTGGAATAGTGCGGGCATCCTCTACAGCCAGACTGAAACGTCGTATATCTGCCACTTCGTTACCCGGCTGGGGAGGGGCTCTGACATAGCCTCTACCCCGACGATGAGTTACCTGATCCCTCAGGTTTTGGGCGGAAGAAGTGGCATGCTCTTGGTGTATCTCACACCACAGAGCATGAATTCTTGTCATTTATTCTCTCCGGGCGGGCTCACTGCCCTCATAACAATGTAGATTCATCAGTCCACTCAAAGCATCCGTTGTCATTGCGGTGGTTACTATGTGTCGATCCATCGTCCTTATCATTATTATCAACCACAATCACAAAAGTTCCCTTTCTAACTGGTTATGTTCAGCCAAATAATTGCCTCACATTCGACTTTGGATAGCTCGAAACTATTCTGATATCATCGTTTCTTTTCTGCAAACTTCCTTTCCACCTACACTCGCTAGTCCCGGCATAAAATTGATATTCGTTCAGCGACTGATAATTGAATATCGAAATCCAATCACTCTCCATTCCGGACGGGGAAAATTTCACCTGAAACTCTCAGCTTTCAGGTCACATCAACCCCATAAACTATGCCTAAACACTCAAGGGCGAAGCATATAAGTGGGAAGTGGCGCGAGTCCAATAGAGCCCGAACGGCTCGAAAAAGGGGGTTTTGTTATTCTAGCGTCGAGCGCATCTATAAGGAGATCATCCTTAGTGAAGAGGTTGAGATAATCGAAGTAGAGGGCTGTCGTCTAGCTGCCACCATCAAAAGGTATCGGCGAACATCCAGTTCGTGTAGCGCGGGAGGGTGTTGAATGTGGGGGGAAATATGGGAGATGTCAAGTTGACGAAGGGGCTGCGGCATCGCTTTTTCCAAGGGTAGCTGCTGGGGAGAGTTACTCATTCATTTATTCATCAACACACAAGCAGTAGCCAATGTGGCCCGAAACAGGTGTACATGATTCAGGGTGAGTCAAGCTGAACGCCTCTTGCTTTTCTCTCGATGTCAGTAAACAGGGTGGTCATTAAAGTGTGCAACATTTGGGATTTCTTTGTAGCGATTGCACAACCATGATACAAATATTGCCGAAAGTTGATGTATGTTTGATGATCATATTCACTAGCAACAATACGTTTTATTCACAATCACATTCTTTAAGAATCAGAATCGACGAAATTTATCATCAAAAAATGTCATACAGTAGCTGTCACCTCCTTAAGAATCATTGAAATTATGTACAAAAATATCGGGAGGTATTGAATGGTTGCTATCAATTTTCGATTGTTTATCGTCTCCAATTGTTGAAATTTGTAAAGTTGGTGAAAAATGCAAGAGAATAATTCCGTTCCTGATATAATCCTTGAAGAAGCTGAAGAAGCATAACGCCAATTGTTGCCTGCCAAGTCCAGGAAATTTAATGAAACAGTATTTTTCTACGAGCGTACTCAGGAAGTTGGATTTGTGTATTGTTGTTGCGGCTTTTCTCTTTTAGTGGGTATGGAGGGCAATATTATTATTGTCGATAGTTTCTTCATATCAAATGACTCCAATGAAAAGTCCAGCAGCATTATATCTGGAGATGTGGATGGCTCTAATTTTGCTACAAAATCTAGGATCCTCTGGGATCTCCTGACTCGAATTTGTATGTCAGTTTTTTCTCTGTAGTAGCAATATTTGTTTTTTCCAATATTTCACCTCAGAAAAATGGGAATATATTGCCAGTGTCCAAGTTGGCCTTGTGAAGACTTCGGAAAGTAAACTGAATACCTGTGTCCATACTACACCGCTTCGTAGGAAGTAGTACTTGAATTTTATATTTAATGAATACATGATTATTAAAATATGAATACAAAACCTACTTCACCAATTTGTGTCCATTCCTTTCGTGGCGTCATTAATCCGTTTCCTTTGAAAGAGTTGTTTTCCCCAAGTTTTTTGCTGCTTGTACCGATTATTCCCGTTCACCCAATGCAAATACTCTCAGACATTTCAGTGTCCTATATTCTATATTCCGCCGATTCCTTATATTGAATCCAAATCAAGTCGTTCGAGAGACAGACCAGTATACCCCAGGGGCGTCAATCCATCCTGTTCGTGCTCGATCAATAGCCTCACGGGATGCAGACGAAACTCAACGAGAAAATGGCGAAACTCGCAAACTTTTCAGAACTCTTCTCCATATATCTAGGTGTAACTATTCCCAACTACGAAATGGACGGAGCAACTGATGAGTTTGAAGAGAGTTTTTCCGCTTTAATAATGATGATAATACTAAGCTTTCTCAACCTTAAAAATCATACCGAGTTGCCGTAATAAGGCAGAAATCCAAGCCGGACGAATGCAGAAAGCTACTTAAGAATAAGCCAATGCACGTGGTCTTCCTCAAGAACATTGAAGACCTTGGCTCATCCAGAATCCTGGCATTTGCTTTTCTCAGGTCTAGTGGGCTGAAATCAGATACCATGATGGCCTGACAGGATGGTGTATTCAACACCCTCGTCTACCGTAGTCGCGTGATGGGTATAGAGATCTCTGACACTAGATGTACTGCGTGTCGTGAGGCACGTGAGACCATATTATGCATTTGCTGTCAGTTTATGCGGTCTAAGCCTGTATCCAAAGACATAACACGGTGCTACGAGTGTTGTATTACCATCTACGATACTCGTACGGTATTGACGTGACACCGGTGTTGCCTTATGCTCCGGGGGATATTGAGTCTGTTGTGGAGAATGAGAAGTGTCAGATCTGATATTTAACAATAATATTCACTAACAATACACGCTCACAAAATGACATATATGTTCAGAAAAAAAAAATAAAATGCACAGAAAAATCATTGTTGTATAAGGGTATCATTTGATATGATAAACTTCCTGAATCTTTGAAGATATGCGTTGCTATCAATTCATTCAAAGTGAAGTTGAAAAAGAGACTACTGGACCAATATCATGGACGAAGCAGTTGAATGTTCTTATTCTTTCATCTTATAGGTATATGTTTTTATCTTTTCGACATGTGAAATATTATTTATCAATATTTTTTTAACATATTTTATTTATTGTATATGTAGTGACGAATGACGTTTGAAATAATATTAACAATATTTGTTTAATATACATATGTCAAATATTGTTCGTCTAGATTCATTACTGTCTAAGCAGGGGCCCTACACTACATCGCAATGAATGAAATGTGATAGTACGCGAATCAAATAATATTTTTTTGTTCCACTTGAGAAAAATTGCCTTTGAGAGAATGTGTTCCGATAGGAATTAGAGTACCTTCTATTTCAAGTGAAGTTATATCCTCAATAGGTGCTAGAGTATCGTCGTGGCAAAACATAAGAGCTGTTGATTTTTTGGATTCATTTTCAGAGACTGAAATCTCGAAGTATTAGATATTTCCTCGAGATCTTTATTGATGCACTGAATTGCTTCTGATATATCAGAAAGTTGAAATACCACTGCATATCATTTGCGTAAAGTGATAGCCACATAATTCAAACGAATCAAGAAGAATTGATGTATACAAAGTAAAGAATAATGGCCCAAGAATAGTACCCTGAGGTACCTACTCCACAGGTGATTTTCTGGGATGTACATTTTTGAAAATCAGTTTGTACTGTTTGTGTTCGGCCATTCGAATACGATGTGAGGAGAAAACATACTGTTTTACTAAAATGATAATACATAAACCTCTCTGCTAAGATATCATAATTTGTGATTTGATATGAATTAAAATCGTAATTTCTTATGGGGATTGTGCAAAAAAGCTCTAAGTTCTTTTTGTTTTTTCTCAACTGAATGTTGTGGTATGAAACTTCAACTGTGTTTTAAAATCTCTCAAATAAATCATATTTGCGCTACCTACATTAAGTCGTTGTGTCGAAAACCTCATTGTGCTCTCAATGCAACGAAATAAATCAAATTGAAAAACATTTTCTGGAAACTTGTCTTCATCCGCTTTACCTGCTTACAGTCCTTGTTGTGACTCCCGTTCCGTACATGAACTTTGGAAAGTCCCGAAAGATTAAAATTGTCAAAGTTTGAAGCGGGCAATTATCAAACTGAGTTTAAGTGGATTCTTGGGTTATTGAATATGGAGTTTTCTGGGGTAGGAGGTTGAGTTGAAGATAAATTCTCTTAGATCGAAATCTTTTATGGGTGTATTAGAGGTGGAGGAATTGTCTTTTACTTTTCTGTGGATACTCCTGGCATAGGTATCTAAGAAACATATTCATATCGACAAAGCTTGTGAAATATAAAAAAAAATATGAAAAATGAACAGTTTTCAAATTCCACTCAATTTCACGAATGTCAACAAAATTTTAAAAATATCAAACGCACATATATGTAAAAACGGACACTGTATAAAATACAAAAATTTATAATTTTTGAATACGCTAAACAATTAGAATATAAAAACAATTGTAGATGCGCTCATAATGTGAAATAATGAAGTTGAAATTATGCTCTCAACAGTTATACAATATAAGATATACACAATAAGACCGACAAAATCCGACTACAGATTCCTCATTTCATTTCGGGGTGAAAAGTTCCTATCAAAGTATGTCCTAAAATGCATCCCCTCTGAGATACAGGGTGTCGAAAGTATGAAAAAAAATTAGATTTTTTTTTCTCCAAAATTCCTGTAGCAAAATATACCAAACTCCTTACACTAATTGGAAGTAATAATTTTTTATTTTCGTAGACCAGTGGCGTAGTTAGCATTATGCGATTTTTGCACATGAAATTATTTTGCTACTCAGGACATATCTTCAGTTTTTCTCAATTTTCTCTTTTAGTTAGATGGAATGGAATGTTATGACTTTTGAGTTGAGTATCGATGAGCCTAACTGATGTAAAACGCTCACTTGCCCAAAGAAAATATGAAGGAAAATATTTCTACATACCAACGTAACTACGCCACTGGTTTACGAAAATTAAGAATTATAACTTCAAATTATCACGTCGATAAACCTTGATAGTGTAGTGTAGTGTAGTTTGATATTTTTTGCTTCGGAAATTTTGGAAAAAAAAAACACCCTGTATCTCGAGAGGCGATGCGTTTAAGGACATACCTTGAAAGGAACTTTTCACCTCGAAATGAAATGAGGAATCTGTAGTCGGAGTTTGTCGGTCTTATTCTCATTGGAGTATTTTTTATTAACATCGGAGCTAAAAGACAATAAGTTTGTTTTGTTTGTATTGAAGCACAAATAAATATCAATCAATGATACTCTCTCATAATTTTTCTATTTTCTTTATGCCAGACGAGGGTGGTATCATCAGCGAATACTATGAATTTTTCTTGAATTGAAATAACTCACAACACAAAATTTGATGTTTTAAGTGATGTTGGTTGAATAAATTCAATTAAGTCCAATAGAAATTCTTAGTGGGCATTATTTTGATCTACACAAGTAATGAAATGATGAAAAATATTGAATTTCATTAACGCGATGACTCGAATTAAATTTGAAGCGCCGTCAAGTTAAATTAAAAAAGACGGTTTTGTTTTACCTTTGAAATCGGACCACCGCACCTTCAAAAGATTGAATAAATATTCTTCGAAGCGCCTTTTCATTAAGAACCCTGTCTCAGAATTCTTTTCGTAATGACACACAATCGAAAAAGTGATTTAACTTCGGAACAATTCCCAGATAGGATTCATTTCGAACGTCACTCAAAGAAAAAGGTACACATCTTGATGCATTCTCATTGAGAGGCAATATTTCATAAGTTGATTGATTCGGCCGATTCAATTAAAATATTAATTTCGAAGATGCGCAAATCAATTTCGCAATTATGTATTCTCAAACTAAAAATTGTTTGGATAAGGCTTGGTAATTAGAACGTGACTGGTTTCGGAATGCAGGAATGGAGGAAGTGTGCGTTATACAAAACTTTAATGAGAGTTCGGGGAAGTTTATTTTAGGTAAATTGGATTTTGGTCTTCATTCGCAGATCATAAAGAATGAACACAGCTCGGGTCACTTAATGTTTCCACTTATTTTCACGTTTTGCTCTTGTGAAAACTGGTCCTAGCTCAAAGTAATAAGTGGTCAATCTGATTGACGACATGTATGTAAGACCTACACGGTGACAAAAATTTGCAAATATTTTTAACTTCAGAATGAAAAATTTATATAAAATGATCTTCAGATGTTTGAAAATCCACTTCACCATATCCAAGAACACTCGAAAATGTTTTCCTTGAATTCAGTATTTTTTTTTTAATGTGGAAGGTTGAAACATCCAGAATACCATGTCAAAATCATATCTTGCAAATGCTTTAAATTTTTGGCTTTGAATTCATACTTCAGCGTTTGTCTCAGGAATTTCCAATAAGGTTGGGAGGATTTTTCGATTCACTTGTTTCGATCTAGCCTTCGCTGATGATTCGCAAGGACCATGAAAGCAGTACGGAGGTATCCCCCAATTGAATCGAAAAATAATTTCGGCTTCGATATTTAAAATGCATTGCAAAGTTGATTCTTGTAGAAAACTTTGCCAATATTAAACAGATATTCATTCATCGGTCGTAGGGGGCAGTAGTTGTTTTCTTTTGAATACTTGCCGACAATGCCTATTGTAAAGGAAAACTGATTTGGATTAGATTAGATTGGGAACTTGCAAGTTTCAAGCATTGAACCTCGAAATAGTTTAGATTTCTTCATCTAGTCATTGCAAGACACCATAGATAAGTCTTTGAATCTCCTATTCATGTAAGAGCAGGAACGTAGCTGTAGTAGAGTATCAGTAATTTTGTTTTCTCTTCTTCCTGATCGTTGAAAGGAGTCTCTATATATTTTTTTAATTCCTATTACTGACGTTTCTGGATTATTCTCGATTTTTCGATAAATTTTTTTTGGTAGATCAACCCCCAATCACTGATTTCATCATTTTAAATCGATTGGCGTTCGCAGAATTGCTCAATCTTCAACCGTTCTCGAGTTGAAAAGTTCATTCAAGAAACTTCTGACGTTCCTCTTCATTTTCAAGCCAAATTTAGTATGTGAACATACACAATCATATATTTTCAAAGCTAGCATGGAATTTAGCATATGTGGTACAAATTTTGGGTGGATCTGATGATTTTGTATTTTTCATGATTTTTAGGGGAATAATCTCGAATTTTTTATTTTTTTTTTGATCAACTGACTTAGAATTCACGGAATTCACTAATTTCAACATTCTGAATCGATTGGCGTTCGCAGAATTGCTCTATCTTCAACCGTTCTCGAGTTGAAAAGTTCATTCAAGAAATGTCTGACGTTCCTCTTCATTTTCAAGCCAAATTTAGTATGTGAGCATACACAAATAATATATTTTCGAAATCAGCATGAAATTTTGCATATATGGTACAAATTTTAGGTGGATCTAATGATTTTGTATTTTTCATGATTTTTAGGGGTCTACCCCTTTGGAATAATCTCGATTTTTCGAGTAATTTTTTTTTCGATCGACCGACTTAGAATTTACGGAATTCACTAATTTCAATATTCTGAATCAATTGGCGTTCGCAGAATTACTCTATCTTCAACCGTTCTCGAGTTGAAAAGTTCATTCAAGAAATTTCTGACGTTCCTCTTCATTTTCAAGCCAAATTTAGTATATGAGCATACACAAATCATATATTTTCGAAACTAGCATGAAATTTAGCATATATGGTACAAATTTTGGGTGGATCTGATGATTTTGTATTTTTCATGATTTTTAGGGGTCTACCCCTTTGGAATAATCTCGATTTTTCGAGTAATTTTTTTTTCGATCGACCGACTTAGAATTCACGGAATTCACTAATTTCAATATTCTGAATCGATTGGCGTTCGCAGAATTGCTCTTTCTTCAACCGTTCTCGAGTTGAAAAGTTCATTCAAGAAATTTCTGACGTTCCTCTTTATTTTCAAGCCAAATTTAGTATGTGAGCATACACAAATAATATATTTTCGAAATCAGCATGAAATTTTGCATATATGGTACAAATTTTAGGTGGATCTAATGATTTTGTATTTTTCATGATTTTTAGGGGTCTACCCCTTTGGAATAATCTCGATTTTTCGAGTAATTTTTTTTTCGATCGACCGACTTAGAATTTACGGAATTCACTAATTTTAACATTCTGAATCGATTGGCGTTCGCAGAATTGCTATATCTTCAACCGTTCTTGAGTTGAAATGTTCATTCAAGAAATTTCTGACGTTCCTCTTCATTTTCAAGCCAAATTTAGTATGTGAGCATACACAAATAATATATTTTCGAAATCAGCATGAAATTTTGCATATATGGTACAAATTTTAGGTGGATCTAATGATTTTGTATTTTTCATGATTTTTAGGGGTCTACCCCTTTGGAATATTCTAGATTTTTCGAGTAATGTTTTTTTGATCGACTGACTCAAAATTTACGGAATTCACTAATTTCAATATTCTGAATCGATTGGCGTTCGCAGAATTGCTCTATCTTCAACCGTTCTCGAGTTGAAAAGTTCATTCAAGAAATTTCTGACGTTCCTCTTCATTTTCAAGCAAAATTTAGTATATGAGCATACACAAATCATATATTTTCGAAACTAGCATGAAATTTAGCATATATGGTACAAATTTTGGGTGGATCTGATGATTTTGTATTTTTCATGATTTTTAGGGGTCTACCCCTTTGGAAAAATCTCGAATTTTTGAGTTTTTTTTTTTTTGATCAACTGACTTAGAATTCACGGAATTCACTAATTTCAACATTCTGAATCGATTGGCGTTCGCAGAATTGTTCTATCTTCAACCGTTCTCGAGTTGAAAAGTTCATTCAAGAAATTTCTGACGTTCCTCTTCATTTTCAAGCCAAATTTAGTATGTGAGCATACACAAATAATATATTTTCGAAAGCAGCATGAAATTTTGCATATATGGTACAAATTTTAGGTGGATCTGATGATTTTGTATTTTTCATGATTTTTAGGGGTCTACCCCTTTGGAATATTCTCGATTTTTCGAGTAATTTTTTTTTCGATCGACCGACTTAGAATTTACGGAATTCACTAATTTCAATATTCTGAATCAATTGGCGTTCGCAGAATTACTCTATCTTCAACCGTTCTCGAGTTGAAAAGTTCATTCAAGAAATTTCTGACGTTCCTCTTCATTTTCAAGCCAAATTTAGTATATGAGCATACACAAATCATATATTTTCGAAACTAGCATGAAATTTAGCATATATGGTACAAATTTTGGGTGGATCTGATGATTTTGTATTTTTCATGATTTTTAGGGGTCTACCCCTTTGGAAAAATCTCGAATTTTTGAGTTTTTTTTTTTGATCAACTAACTTAGAATTCACGGAATTCACTAATTTCAACATTCTGAATCGATTGGCGTTCGCAGAATTGCTCTATCTTCAACCGTTCTCGAGTTGAAAAGTTCATTCAAGAAATTTCTGACGTTCCTCTTCATTTTCAAGCCAAATTTAGTATGTGAGCATACACAAATAATATATTTTCGAAATCAGCATGAAATTTTGCATTTATGGTACAAATTTTAGGTGGATCTGATGATTTTGTATTTTTCATGATTTTTAGGGGTCTATCCCTTTGGAAAAATCTCGAATATTTGAGTTTTTTTTTTTTGATCAACTGACTTAGAATTTACGGAATTCACTAATTTCAATATTCTGAATCGATTGGCGTTCGCAGAATTGCTCTTTCTTCAACCGTTCTCGAGTTGAAGAGTTCATTCAAGAAATTTCTGACGTTCCACTTCATTTTCAAGCCAAATTTAGTATGTGAGCATACACAAATCATAAATTGTCGAAATCAGCATGAAATTTTGCATATATGGTACAAATTTTAGGTGGATCTGATGATTTTGTATTTGTATCTAACGTTTCTTATCATCAGCAACATGGAACATTTCGGGATTTTATTTTGGAAGTAATTGTTGAAACTTTACCATCAATTATTATTATTCCAATAAATGAAATTGTTCTATGATGAATAATCAATAAATAATTGACTCTGTTAAGAATAAACCCTTCAAAAAGTAATATTTCATGTTTATCTTGGGAATTATTTTGGCACTGCAAAAGAGGCTATTTTTCACGGTGAAAAATAGTTAACATTTACGCATCAATAGGTATGCAAAAAAGTCAAGTTTTTTTGACAGTTGTACAAAAAAAATATATTTAGTAAACTTGATTTACCTTTCATATCCAATTAAAATCAGTGTTATGGCTAACCTGCAACACTCGACGATAAATATATTTACCAAATGATGTTCATGTTCAAGTTGCCACTCGTGCAGATTCAGATCGAAGATATCCGAGCATAGAATAACGGAGGAGCCGAAAAGGAATAGCAGAACATAAAACTCAGATCGATATTCCCTGTCCTCTCAGATAACCAGGCCATCAAGCAGTCGAATGACATCATGAGAAAAGAGCAATCTCAATAATGTATCCTCCAAGTCAGAGAGATACATTACCCTATATCACCTTCAGATTGAGGGATCTGTGTTTGAGAAATATTTACTTCCAACCGAGTAGGGATATTTGCAGATGGGGTTAGTATCTCTCTCTCTGTGTTTATTGGACCTTGCTTCCTATTGGCGCACTTGTCCAGCACACAGGGATCCGCCCTACCCCAGCCTGATTACTGGCGTGAGTAGTGGGGATTTTGTCAGGGGGTGGAGGGGGAAACTTGCTCAAGGCGATACCTCCACCCAAAAAAATGTAAAAAAAATAATTTTTTGTTGATTGCTCGTTTAACCACGGTTAAAAAACTGTGGTGTACGGCAGACGTCACAAGCACCTAAAAATCGGGTGATTGCACGTACTAAAGACGGCAGACAACACAACACAAACTACACTATAACAATCACACACATGTACTTGACTTGAGACACGAGAACGCGGTCAGTCCTCCACCATTGCCGGAAGTCGAATGTCTATGGGGTTAGTATTGTATTCATCGATGACGAGTATTCACCAAGTTTTTGCTTCCTCCTCCGGCATTGGAGTTGTTTTCGACAGTTTAGGAAGTACGCGAGCCTATTTTCCTAGTGAAAATTTCAATTGTATGACTTCTTTTTCAGTAAACATTCGAACGAGTTCGAATATATTGGGCCAGAGAGGTATCAACAATGTGAAAGAATACGGGGTACCCTTCTCTCTAAGCGTTTCCACCAAGTGGAAAATAAAGGGCAAATGTCTATCAGAAAACAACTACTTCTGGCTATTACTACGACGGACATTGAACTACATCTGGCAGATATTTGTACAACGTTCTTCCAAGAAGACCCAATTGCAAGTGCTTGTCTTGTAATTGAACAGAAGATTATCCTTTATTTGGCTGGGAATGACCACCTGCAGACATGCATGTTTCGAGGTTTATTGCCTCTCATCAGTGACAGGTGACAGGGTAGGTCGAACAACATTATAATAGTCCTGTCCACACCAAATGAATAGTAATCAACTGTTTAACTAATATTTCCCCTCGGATGACAATACGAATTATAACAAAGTTGAATGCAGCGCCATCCGCACGGAGCAAGAAAAAACACAGCACAGCACAGCACGACGGAGATTGAACTACATCTGACAGATATTTGTGCAACGTTCTTCCAAGAAAACCCAGTTGCAAGTGCTTGTGTTATTTTCCACTTGGTGGAAACGCTTAGAGAGAAGGGTACCCCGTATTCTTTCACATTCTTTTTCAGTGGTTTATACAACGTGTTAATTTGAAAACTGCCTACCCTCATTATCTTCTTTTCATTAATCAATACGAGGAATCTAAAAAACAGGTCATGATATCATTTGAAAAAGAACTGAACTGAACGCCAATCAAAATGATGTGCCACTTGACCCCCCTTTCCATTGAAGATTCTAAGGGAAGCAACTACCTCTCCTAAGGGATCGAGCTACGAGGGCCAGAAATAAAAAAAAAAGTGTTTTCGATTTCTCATATTATTAACAGAAAGGAAGGTATAAAGTGTGAGGAGTTTTCAACCCGACATCTTGAAGATTATTTCAATTTCCACTCGGAGATGTTATTTGACCCCGTTTCGGACAGTAGTTACCATCATCAATAACTACGCCCTCACAAATATTCTCCTTTCACAAGACTCACTCCCATGCAGCTCCAAACATGTGAACATTCACAAACATTTTCGATTGATGAATTGTTTTCCGTGGCGTCAATTTGTATATTTTCGAAAAACGATCTGTTTCCGTTTTTGACAGAGCACTGGAGCAAACAAACAGCCAGAGACGCATTCTAAAAACATCAATTTTGTTTAAGACCCTTTTCCCTTGCTCTAAACCACTTCAATTCCCTGGAACGGTAGGCAATTCATTTCTGACTTCCGAATATCCATCTCGTGAGGAGGAATTCTCTGAATGCCATTAAATGTGGAAGTGTTTGGTGCGTGCGTGATGTGGAATTCATTTCTGGGCGGGTTACATGGATTGAAATGTCTCTTATTAGCGGTTGAAGCATATAATGTCGTTGTTTTTCGGTTTCGACAATCGCTAAACAAATGTGACGTCGCTGAGACTTTTGTGGAATTATTCATAATTTGAATCGAAAGACTTCAGTTGAATGTTCAACAGTAATTACACAAGTGGTGGTGATTTTTTGATAATTTTCACTAGTTGCACGAATCTGTTATATCACAAGACCTATAAATGTAATCGATTAAACTATCAAAATATTTTGATCATGATTCTGCTTGGAAAATAGTTGAATGCACAATAATTTAAAATCCCGAGACCGCGAAGCTATTTGCTATTTATATTAGATAAGCCAGATAGCTGGAACAGAGGCTGACAGATTGTTGGCAATTGTTGATAGACCGGTTGTTGTTTTAATGTTTCTCATTTTGTTAATTATATCCAGGTGATGAGCGAGATCCATTTGAAGATACGGTTTAATAGAAGATGCGCTGTTATTTCCTGTGATTTTGATTAGTTGCTGTTCTTAAACTCCACTTCAAGCTAGCTTACTAACTGCTGTTGATCAGTAAGTTAGATTAGTTATTTTTGCTTTCTTGATTTTGGTTGTCTGTACTGCTTCTCGGGTCCATTTCGATATTTGATGTATTCCTATCGGGCAATTTTTGTAGCAGGTAGTAGATTCGGGTCTTTTCTAAAAAGGATTCGGGGTTAAGAATAACCTATCCGATTTATTCTTGCCTCTTTTGTTGAGAAGCTTTTTAAATAATCTTACAGGGCACATTTTGGTTCCTGTAGTATTTTGAACCAACCATTTGCTGTTCGTAAGATTTTAGTGATCATGGGGTTGTATTCTAAGGTACCCAGTTAAGGAAAAAATCATACTTCTAGACAGAGGTGTTTTTCAACATTTTACCTGTATAGAATTTCCTTTATGGTTGAATTCTTCTTTAAAGTAACTTATTAGACACCTCTCCACGCTAATTCAATGGCTATTATATGGTATAGTTTTTTGCAATCCCTCGGGAGTATTCTCGTCAACTATTTTCAGATGTTCTGCATCACTTCATCACCAAACATTATATTGAACGTGGTACATTTCTTGCAGTTTTTTTGCTACGATATTCCACATTGTCTTCACCACACCCTCCTTATATTCCGTTCCGTCTTTCTTCCACATATTAAACCCCCCCAGTCTTTAAATATTACAGCCAATTCATCAATTCTGGTATCTTCATTGAAAAAGCAACTTTTTGTCTTACAATAGACGAAAATCTGTATCCACACTGAAGCATGGGTTTTCATAGTGTTGACTGGTGTACTATTATGAATTGCCAAATCGATATTTTGTCAGGAAATATTACTGAGACTTGAATTAATTTTGGCTCAAGCTCCAAATAAGATACGTTTCAGAATCAAACGCTTCGTTGATGATGTTTGTTTATATATTACTTTGGTTACGCATCACAACAGTGAATTGAAGGAGTCTTTGCTGCGAGTTTTGGATGCAAACATTTCAAATTCATCTAGAAATCCTATCAAAAATGGAGTTTTCACTGATGAAAATCAATATTAGGTCATTGAAACGATAAGGAAATTATTGTTTTTTCTTAAACTGTTGCCAAGAATTGTAAGAATCCCTGAAAAACGACACAACGAAAATCAATATGGAGAACAACATTTTAATCGCGATTAAACAGCTCTTGTGAAATAATCACTTATTTAAACAGAATATATTCAAAAAATGGCGGTGTCTGATTGCTCTATTTCATCACAAATGAAATAATCAATGTTATTTTGATGCTATTGGTCGATTAAAATTTTTTCTCATAGCTATTTGCTGACAGAATCGTTCAAAAAATAATCGACCATTGAACCGAGACATTTTCATTAAAACTGATGCATACATTCGAGAATCAACCTTCACTCATAAATTCATTAGTTTCTATAGTAGATCCGTTGGAACATAAACTTAGTTTTCAACTACAAAACAGCATGAGAATGCTTTTCCACCTCCCTGGAGAAAAATAAAATGCGAAACTTCCTCTTCAGAATCCACCGCTTACAAACCTTTCAAAGGGAATTTAATTTTTAGCCAGTGAATATATTACGGAAAATGTTCATACAGTCTCGGCCGAATTCTTTCGGGTGAATATTTTTATTAAGGAATTTTCTTTCCGCTTTATCGCCAGAATTCATTAGTATTTTCATCCGGGGCTTATTCATCAGCTCATTTACATGAGATTATCCTCAATATGGGAGAGGAAATTTGCCGGTCAGATGTATGGTGTACTGTACTGATAATAATAATAACAGATTGTCTTAACAGAGGGTAACGATGATTTCTCCAGTAAGTGTTTTACTCCATTTGGCGTTGTTTATGTGAAATGAAGTATCAGACTGTATGAGGTCTATACATAGATATTGTACACGTCAAAGAACTCAAATTACATACACAAAAATATGTCATGTATATCACAAATTTATCACAAAGTTATGAGTTACATCAATTCAGATAAAAAATTCTTTACTGAATTGAAAGATGTTGAACATTTTGGTGGCGTGATAAACTGCTTCGAAATCTTCAGTTTTGAAATCTCCTTACATTTAACTGGAATCCCAGACGTCCGGAAGTCCGTTTGGTATTCGGCGGATTTTTCACGCTTTCTGAAACTTTTATTCAGCCGCATATTCTAGAAAACGGGTCAAGAGGAAGAGGAACTGCTCCTGGCTATAAATGCGTTCGTTGCATAGCCATGCTCATTTTCCTTTCATTGCCTTGGAATTGAAAAACGGCGAAATCCATTAATTTTTCAATATGTAACCAAATTGGTATGCGTGGACCTTTCAGTCTTTTTGTCGACCTTAATGAAAGAATACATATTTCGGTATTGATTTTGTGAAGGGAAAGACAGTGTAGAACAAGCTGTGACATTCACACCACTATCCTCAATGAAGTTGAAATAACGAACTCAGCCAATATGATTGACAGACTACTTATGTCATAGGCACGACTATGAATATTCCAACGTATTTTGTCATCGGCGGGTTTACGAACTATCATATCCTGGCAGTAAATTCTAGATTTCTTTGTGGGAAATTTTGTGAGTTGTACAGATTGGCCCGATTGTACAATTTAAAAGTAAAAGTTCTCTTTTCAAACTAGATAGATGAAAACTGATGGCTGTGTCTTAGAGTCAAATTCTAGGACAAACTCAATGGTGAATACCGCATATCGATATCTATCATCGTTTCTGAGTTATGGCATGTTTTTCAAAAATACACATTTTCGAAAAACGTGCTGTGTTGAGAACAGGACTTTCCCTTCAAAAGTGTACCCAGATGGATATCGTTCAGGAAGGTGAACATATTTGTTTGTTGAGAACCCTTTATATATAGTAAATCATTTGTTACCTCTTGTTCTTATCGAGGGTATTTTGTGCTTTACCTCGCTAAGCCACGTCTACAATTCTATCAGCCGTATTTGAATATAATTCCAAAAAATGACTGCCTTTAAACTCAGAGAAAAAATTATATGCAGTAACTCTCGTTTGGAAGTTCATGACAATCTTCCTCATTCTATCATGCTACTCATGTACATACCATTTCACGATTCAGTAGTCATAATGGTAATGGTGAGTATGGATGGTGACTGATGCGCTGCGACCTAATTAGATCTATTGTGCCCCATCTTCATCTGCTTTTTCAAGGTGTTCTCGTTTACAACAGCCCCTCAAGCCCCAATTCCTTGAGGAATTCAAAGATTTTGAGGGGATCTATTCATGGTGTTTCTCCCACAGTCAGCTGGTGTGCTCCCAGTATATTCAATCTCTTGTGATGTACAGCATAACACCCCATCAATATATAGTCTGGTGTTCCTGAATGTTCCCCACAGAATCTCCACGTTCTGTCCTCCTCTAAGGTGTTCTTTGAGTCTGCAGTGCCCCGTCAGAAATCCTGTGATAATCTTCAGACTAGTTTTGCTGAGGTTAATCAGTGTGTTCGGTCTTGCTCGGTTGAAGTTGCCGGGGAGATCTTTGGCATGCCTTAGCCCTGGAAGTCTTTGCCAGTATGTTGCTCTCATTGCTTCTTCAGTTTTATTGAGTTCGTCTTGGAAGTAAGATTTTCCAAGTCCGCAAAATGGTTCTGGCCCGATCAGTGGCGTTGATGACCCTTTGCCCTCCACTACGACGTGCCCCGGCACCGAGAGGAGGACAACTCGTGAATATCATCCTGAGTCACCCTGTAAACTGATATACACACCCTAGAATTTGATTTTCATTTTCCGTCACCATTCGGTAGATATTCCGATATGGCATCCCGAGAGGAGGCATCAAATCAAAATTCAAATGAATATCGACAAGGAAATCCAATGCAAACATGTCGCCAACTCTTCGACAAGACGTCACATATGTAACGGTTTCTGCGAAAATTGGGTATTTGACAACATTAAGCTCGCTGATAGATCGATTGTGAGTGGAATACGAAAGTTGTTCCTTTAAAAACAGCTCTCCAGACGAGAAGTTCATACGTTTTAGGACATCTGTCTTCGCGGCTCCTTTTGTCATGTGGGAGAAAAGTTTTCCAACGAATTTACAAATTGATATGTTTTCGGCACCGGAGGCTTCGCTTCGAACTCTTTCTCCTCCTATTCCCAAGGCCTTTCTTGGAAATACAATTGAAATGATAATGCATAGCTCTTTGATTTTTTTTATCCACATTCACCTCATAATTGAGGTTTTATTCACACTTACTAACCACTTTTTTACAAGTGGAATCATGAAATTACTCTCATTATCACGAATGAAACGAATAAAATCGACAATGTTGAAGTACCCTTTCTCTCCACTCGTTTCCACCAAGTAGAAAAATTAGGCAAACATCCATCAGGAAACAACTACTTCCCTGGCTAATACCACGACGGACATTGAACTACATCTGACAAATATTTCATGAGAGCTTACTGCTACACAAGTTTGGTTTCCTAATTTCGAATTTGATTTTAGGAGAATGGAAATATATCAAAAACTGTAATAGACAAGTAACCATAACTCAGATTGTCTAAACTCATAATCAGGTCAATCAAACCGTGTGAAAAAAAATTAGGTTTCCATTTGAAAGGTATTCCCTGTATATTATTATTATCGATTATGACAGCAGGCCGATTTTCAAGTTTCTAATCTAACTGCAAATTGAGAAACTTCTATTGCATGGCCTACGTAAATCACCCTGTATAATCAGTCAACGATGAAATCCATTCATTCAATGACAGCCTTGTGGAAACTTATGAAATTAGCAATTCATGGAAGTTACTTTTTTGTCCGCAACAAATATTTCTGTAACCGTTTATTTTAGAGGGATCTGTATTCAAAAATCCTCCGTAATTTGTTGAAAAATCCATTCAATTCGATCATTTCAATGATTTTTGAACATCGATTGATACATCTGCAACATAGTTACATGAAATAAATGACTTTTTTGTGTCTTCATTGGAATTTTCGCATAAAAATAAAGTGCGTTGGTGAAGATTTCGTGACTCGTTATTTTCCAAACACGACAATTTATATCAAAGACATAAGAAAGTAGCTGTCGATATCTGAAGAAACCGTAAGTGGAATGTACTACCAAATATTTCACTCGGGTATGTCATAGTCAATAACCCCTTGTCTCAAATTTCCGGAATTCAATTTGGAAAAATTACAGAAATTTTAGTGATCATCATACATTTTCGACGGGTATAAAACACAGCGTTGCTGACAAAAATAATCATTTAGTAGTACGACATTCAATAAAAAGATGAGATTTTCTTTCAAAGGCACCATGTCTTCCTTTAGAAAAATTCGTACGCATCTCTGTCGTAAATTGAGATTTATAACAGATGTTCGTAATCTGAAATCCGGCCAAAAAGACGCGTTGAGCAGATTCCCCCATAACTGGTCCCTATAACAACGATCTTTCGCTTATAACATTTGCGAGGTTTTAAATTTGTTATCTCCCGATATTAAAAACACGCCAGCTGTTCAAGCTAAAAGGAAATTCCACTACAGCTTCCTCTTCGACTATGAATAAAAAATATTCGATGTTAATTCTCAATTACTTCTTGGTGAAGAGAAATACTCATCAACGCTGTCATGTATTCTATTTTGCGAACATGCATTCAAAAATGCTGATTGAAATTCAACATACCGCAGTTTCTTTTATTCCATGAAAATCTATTGGTCCAATAATGCCACACACAGCCTGGATTTTTTGTAAAAACATATGAAACTTACCTGAAACAAAAATATATTGTTAATATTTTTCAATCAAGGAATATTAAAATAACAAAAAATAAATCGGTCAAGTTCGTATTGAGCTGACATTAACTTATACAGAGTGCCTCTTTTTCCCTCGGGAATACAATATATTCTTCGATATGGATTATGTACACACCCATCTATACATGATATCAACAATGAAAACACTCTTCTAAAATCTGAATAGAATTATCTGTGCTGGCTCGAAAATAGCGGAACTTGAAGTGTACAAGTACCACGTTTAAACTTCAGAAGAGCTTTTCTATCTTGAAAACGGCGATAGATACAATAATTATGCCAATCAATTTAGCACAATTGACTCATCGTCTTAGGGGTTTACCCCTGAATCTGACAGGAATTCGAGACTCCTAGATCGATTAAACATTGACATGGTGAACGCAAACTTTGATGCTGAATCTGTATTATTTTTTTGTCTGAAATAGCCAAGTGCATTTTGTATGAAAAATCAAGAATTTTCCATTGAATTCACCATATCTATAGAAACTACACAATTTTCAATTGAGAATGAAATTTCACTTCAGAATGAATAATATTTGTGGAATATATATCAGAATTTCAAGAATAGCAGAAGAAGTAACTGCTCTCATCTCCAGATGAACTGTTCAACTCGAGAACGGTTGAAGATAAAGCAATTCTGCGAACGCCAATCGATTCAGAATGATGAAATTAGTATACTCGGAGAATTTTGAGTCAATCAAAGTGAAAACAAATTACTCAAAAAATCGAAAAATGTCCAAAGGGGTAGTCAGATCCACTTGAAATGTGCACTATATATGCAAATTTTTATGCTGATTCCAAAATTGTATGCTTTGGGTATCCTCAGATACAAGGTTTGGCATTTAAAAGAAATAAAACGTCAGTAATTTCTCGAATATGAGTAGAAACTACTTTCAACTACAGATAAACTCCTCAATTCAGGATGACGAAATTAGTATATTCTGAGAATACCAGTCAATAGACGTAATAAAAATTACTCGAAAATCTACTAAATTACTCAAAAAAAGGGGGTTTTACCCTACGATTCATGAAAAGTACAAAATCATAAAATCCACTTGAAATACACACTATATAGGTACTATATGAAATTTTCTATGACATGAAGAAATATTTTGAGAAATGTCATCTTGTTTTCAAAACTACACAGACGATCGAAATCAAAACAAAGAAATCAATTAATTGGTCAAAGCCGACACCATAACAAAGGTATGTCGAACTTTGGAAAGATCTGAAATTCGTGTACTTACTCGTAAAAAATTGTCTTCCAAGATGATGAAGTTATTTTTCATCAACTCGTATCTTCATATGTATATATGGGTTTGTGTACATATTTGTGTAGGTGAAATTCATTTTTTTTTTGTGGACAAAAGAACTTACTATTTCTCAAACTAAATAGTTCTCTTGATATTCTAGATCTGCTATTCTGTTATTGGGACACCCAATACCTATATTGATGTACGCAAATTCTTAACATAAGTGATCATACTACATGACTGACTGTTATGTGACTGGAATACATTTCCAAATACTCAACGATTTCCAGAAGGAGCAAATTTTTTCCCAGTCTAACTTTAGTAGAAATTAGTTTATGCTGCATTATATTTCGCAAAAATTATTAAGTCTATCAAAGTATGCAAATCCAATAATTAATATGCAAAGCCAATCTCTTCCTGAATATGGAAAAATAGTCGGTCTTGGTAATGTGGGAGTTATAAAATATGTCACTGCGTAGAACTCTACAAATTAGCGGAATTCCCGGAAGCATGAGTAAATTAAAAAAATTCCCACCATGAATATACAGGGTGGCTACGGAAGTATTGCCTACGGAATATCTCAGTTATTGTATGAAGTAGGTTTGTGAAATTTGGAGCGTCGATATAATGACATAAGAGCTAGAATTTGAGTATATTGACATGTCGAAGTTAACTTCCGGTCTGACCGGAAGTAACAGCAACTTTCTTATTTTAAATGGAAACCCTATTTTTTTTTCACACAATACTCTGTAGGTCCATAACTTAAATAGGAACATACAACTTTTTCTTGCCTGTACTATTCAGCATAACCATTCCTTTCTAATGATATAATAGAAAGTAATTTTTTGAAATGAAATACCAAAAAATCCAATTATTATTCTTCAAATAACAAAACAGATTATCGCCATACGCAAAAATATCATTAAAAATAATGTGGAATGATAAATTATATCCTGTAGGTTCTAGGTTAAATAGGAACATAAACGTACTTGGTCTGTGCCATCGTCCATAGATATTCTAATATCTACCTATGGACGATGTTTGTGCTATTCAGAATAATCATTCCATTGCAATAATCATTCGAACCAAAATATTAACAAGTAGGCTGATTAAGATGTATTTTGGAATGAAACAAAAAAGAAACGAGAGCTCTCACGAACGCTGCTATCCATATTATTTTGACATTCGAAGTAGTGTTTTTGATTCTGCCATTTTGAAAGGGTTTGGAAATCGAAATCAGTTAGTGGAATATTCAAAAAATGCCCCGTTATTCACGAACCGAACAAATTGACATGCTTCTCATTTATGGTGAATGTTTAAAAAATTCTTATGCCGCTGAACGATTGTATTTAGAGCGATATCCAGGGAGGCAGCAACCGTCAAGAAGGTATTTCCAGTGGCTTGAAGAAAAATTAAGAACTGAGCCTGATGTTCACGAAGACCAAGAAGCATTTGTTATTAATGAGGAAACTGAAATTAATGTATTAGCTTTAGTACAATATGATAGCACAATTTCCTCAAGGCAGATTGGCGCCGAATTAGCTATAAGTAAGGACTCTGCTAGGAAAATTTCGAAAAAACATCGATTCAAATCCTTTAAGTATCAGTTGCATCAACATTTGTATGAAAATGACGGTGAAAGGCGCCTGAAATATTGTAATTGGTTTCTTCGACAAAATGCTGAGAATCACCTATTTAACTATTATATCTTGTTTACGGACGAGTCAAGATTTACCAACAATGGATTATTTAACAGGAATAATACAAGGTAGGTACTGTACTTTATTTGGATTATTGTCGATAGTCGAAGTGTAAAGTGCTAAAAGTGTGAACGGTCTTTTGTTTCAGGTACTGAGCGATAGAAAACGAGCACCGGTTTCGACAAGGTAGCTTCCAGGAGAGATTTGGTGTGAATGTTTGGGCAGGAATAGTTGGAACCCATATTGTTGGCCCCATTCTTTTTCAAGGCCAACTAACCGGAGAGAGATACTTTAATTTTTTAACGGATAAAATTTCGGAATTCATTAACAACCTACCAGCGGAAATAACTGAGAGAATGTACTTCCAGCAAGATGGCGCCCCTCCGCATAATTCAAGAATAGCGAGAAATTATCTTCAAAATCGCTTTCAAGAGAGACTTATAACAACCCATGGTCCAGTCAGG
This sequence comes from Chrysolina americana, assembly GCA_958502065.1. Lineage (NCBI taxonomy): Eukaryota > Metazoa > Arthropoda > Insecta > Coleoptera > Chrysomelidae > Chrysolina > Chrysolina americana. The sequence continues at coordinate 99,142,899 of OY293413.1, read as the reverse complement.
TGGCCACCAAGGTCACCTGATCTTACTCCGTGCGACTTTTTTCTATGGGGGCATCTTAAAAATAGGGTGTATTCCACACAGCCTACAACTCTACATGAGCTAGAAGTTAAAATTCGTAGAGCTTTCCAAGATATCACGCCCCAAATGTTGAGAAACGTTTTACATGAAAATATCACCAGAGTCAGTAAATGTATTGACGCTGAGGGAATGCATTTCGAACATTTGTTTTGAATTTATTTTATCTTTAATCCTATCAATTTGATTTTTTTTTTTCGATAAATCTGTTTTTTTGTTATTTGAATAATAATAATTGGATTTTTTGGTATTTCATTTCAAAAAATTACTTTCTATTATATCATTAGAAAGGAATGGTTATGCTGAATAGTACAGGCAAGAAAAAGTTGTATGTTCCTATTTAAGTTATGGACCTACAGAGTATTGTTTTTTTCCCAATTTTTCCAATATTTTTTTTGGCGGCTTTTTATAACGCCGACGAATGAAAATAAAATATCACAGTAGTAGCAACTGTTATCAAGTGACGTATGGTTTCCATAGCCAACTTTTCAATTTTTGGCTTTCATTTTGCTTCCACGGCCTACTCGGTGAATTTCAATAATAATTTTTTTCTGATCTAGTTTCTGGTTAGATACCAACTTGTGATATGTCATTAGAAAGGGAATTGAATGCTGAATAAAGCGAAAAGAAAAAAAATTGGGTTTCCGTTTAAAATAAGAAAGTTGATGTTACTTCCGGTCAGACCGGAAGTTAACTTCGACATGTCAATATGCTCAAATTCTAGCTCTTATGTCATTATATCGACGCTCCAAATTTCACAAACCTACTTCATACAATAACTGAGATATTCCGTAGGCAATACTTCCGTAGCCACCCGGTATATACATATATCTCCAAGTGGGACACTAGCAAATAATACCAATAAACGACATCTACCCGTCTTTGGGTAAACTCTATTAGTATTTATGAGAGAGTGTTATCATTATTATTCTGATCAATAACCATTTCGAAAAAATCAATTTTGAAATCGACAAAATACATTGAATCGAATCAAAAAACAAATCTGCAAACTACATTCTGTCTATCTGAATTTATAATACACATGAACAGACTTCATAAAATGCCAGGAAACTTTTTCCCGTGATGATCTCGAAGTTTAATACCAAATTGAGTGGAAATTGTCTATTGAACGAGTCTCCGCGATCTCAAATATTTCGACTATGCAGAAGAGAATGCATTTATATTATATTAAGTGGGCCAGCGTCAGGATATATTGAATGATCAATGTGAGTGGCTGAGAAAAATACGAGTAACTCGATATCTAGCAAATAGCGACACTGAACGGGTTTATTCAATGATGAAAACACATTTTTATTATCGGATAAATTTCGTATTTTAAGAAAATAATAGTGCCAAGTGACATGAAAAAATCGTATATGTCGAGCAACTTTGCCTAAAGTCAGTTTTTTGAATGAAACTACTGCTGGAAAAATTTTTAGCTCCAAGAAATTCGTCCAATAAAAGAAAATTTCACTTGTATATCATCTCCGATCAAGTAATACAACCTAGATGAGTAATGCCCGAATATTACTGAAGGTAACATCTTTTCATAACATCATGCCTCAAGTCATAACATTGTTGCCATGTCGTAATTTTTCAAGGTTACAATGAGCACGTCAGCTAGAACGGAGATTCTTCGTTGTCGATACAGTCTGCTCAGTACGGCAACGCTACATTTGATATTTGACATAACAACAACAAAGCATTCGTATTTGATTTTGTTTTTGGCTTATAGGAGTGTTTTTTGGTGAATAATTGGCAAATTCGGAGTTAATTTGATTTTATTATACGACTCCTTAAGTTTGACTTTCACAGATTCACCCTACAGCTCTTTTCTGTAGTATCAGTACAGAAAAAAAAAAGATTGCACTGCATGATCCCCAAAAAGATATCCCATATCGTAATTAGAATTCAATTGAAGCGTAGTAAACCGTTTTTGCTGTGTGGAAGCCCAACTCGTTAGAAACCACCCTTACTGCATAACATCTGGAGGTAATTTTTACGTTGTCTGACGTGCTAATGAAATTTCAGCCGATTATCAATAAATACACCAAGAAATTTTTTGTTAAGTTTGTTTCGCACGATCCGCGGAAAGAGTGAAACTGCCAGATATATCCATCATAGTCAAGTCATTAATATATGACAGAAACATAACAAGACCCAACACAGAACCCTGTGACACTCCAGATTTAAATTCTTTGCTTACTAAGAATTCCAATGTTTTTACCCTTTGATTTCTCCCTGAGAGGTACGATTCAAATCAACTGTACGTTACCCCCCTGCAATCATACGCAATTGAAGGCCTTCGAGAGGTCACTGAAGCATTATCAAATGTATAAAAGACCATTAGAAGTTGTAAATCAAAATATATCTGACAGGTGAGCTTGCTATAGCTGAATATTTCCTTTTTTGAGTTTGTTTAACATACTCAAGCAAAATAACTGTCTTATGTCGAAAACAGAATCTTTTTTATACACGCTGTCGCTGGAGTATGTTTTTCCTTTATTCAACGTAATTTTCAAAATCCATTTTGTATGACAAGTACATTTTTCAGATAGCATTCATTCAATCCTTCCCATACAACTATTCTATATGAGAGTTGTGATTGAACTAGTGCAAAATACAGAGCTGTCAAATTCCAGGCGTCCAAAAATTTTCTCAGTTGCTTGAATTTGGACAAACTACCTCTTATTTATGTTTTCTCACAGTATCTTTTATTTGCAGGTCCCAACGTATGTGCCTATCAACAACAATGCGTAAGTATTTTAATGATTCGCCTTCTAGTATATGCTGATTTTTTCCTATATTAAAATTTCCTATTGCAGGTAGTCCGTTAGAATAGGTAGGTATTTAATCTTTTCAAATTCATAGTGAGTTTTGTTTCGAATCCATATTAACCATTTCTCAATCTCCATAAAATCGCTTTCAGCTTTTGTTTTGAGAATCGCCCACGTGGTGTAGAAGGAACTCATCAAAATTAATTGTGGAAAGGATTGGTTCTAAGACAGGTCCTTGCTGGATTCCAAAGATAACTTTGAAAGTAACTTTTGAAAATGTCGTATTTTCTTCCCCGAACCCTGCAATTTTCAAACTTCTCCATTTGTGTTCTGTGGTGTGATAGTTTGCTAGTTCTGTGATTCTATTTGCATATGTTTGCCCTGTTATTTTTAGTGTAATCTGTTCGCCCTCTCCTACGCCACTGTGCAGCTAAACGTTCGAAGAAAGGAGACTTGGGCAAGATGGCGTTTGATTAACCGTCCCATAAATCTCGCTGGATCGGCAGAAATCAGAATACTCAGATTAACGGCACTGCCCACCTCCCCGGATGGTATTAAACCATTTTGGAATTTATAGATTTATATACGCCGAACTATGGAATCATTCATTGGCCCTCTTCAAGTCGTGACCAGATTTTCCATATATTCGGGGAAAATATTGATTCAGTGGGTCCGTTTTCACTAAACTAGTTTCCGACCGCTATAATTCAATCCCGTTTGTTTTCATTGGTGTACAGGGTATATTTCTGGGATATAGATCCGCCATTTAAAAACGCTGATAGTTTGAATGAATCCGAACGAGGTTCGGAAAGCTGCCAGAGAGTTTGAGATCAATGGCATGAATAATTACATGCGAATACTCTCCGCGGTTGACTTGGTGTATAAGCGGATTTGTGAACGAAGAGGGTCAGAGAAGGAGGTCGCTAGCTGCAAGAAGAACATGCTCATCGACGAATGTATCACGCAGGACTCCTAGAAGTATGAGCGTAATCTTTATCATGAAGAAAATGGGGCCCAATACGGATCCCCGTGGGACACCCAAAGATGCTACTCACCGTGCCTCGTAGGATATGCATGAAAGTCACAATTTCGATTATGAACAGAATGCATTTGTGAATATAAATACTAGGTACGCACATGACTTTATTCCCAATAAAGGGTTGCCTACAAGATTCTCTATGATCTATATTATAGATTAGGCAAATACTTTGTTGAGTTTTGTGGAGCAGCCCCAAAAGAGATATGAGAATATACAACGGCAAAGTGAACATTTAAAAGCTAGACTTTGCTGAAATTGGATATCAATTGTCTGATTACAAAGTACCCACTGTTGACTTTCTTACGTGCATACAAATCCCAGGTCTTGTTACCATCTATATAAGTACCTAAAAATTTGGTGTTATCTGATGAATCTATTTTCCTATTTTTACTGGAAAAAACTGCAACAGAACAGTTTACTTCACATTCACCACTAGTGAATTTTGATAACACTATTTTGTAAACTCGAGACTCAATTTGTTCAATTTTTCTGTAAGTTCCTCTGGATTATCGGCATTTGCTGCGATCGTTGTAATCATCTGCATACAAAACTATGTTATCTGTGCTTATATGATTAGGCATATCGTTGATGAATAAACGAAAGGTGAGGGGACCCAATATAGAACCTTGAGGAACTCCAAGATCAATGTCATACTGCTGCGACTGAAAATTGTCAACTTTAACATGTATCTGAGAGTCAGGTATGATCTGAGCCATGATAGTTATACTTTCGAGAAACATGCATGATAGACGGAGTAAATGTTCAAAAACACGGCCTTCTTGTTGAACAAATATTTGACACTACAGTTCTTTCAAATTGCCTAATTGCTTTTTCGGAATCTGATCTTTTCAATATGAATCAAATCTACTATATTGGCCCACTACCAAAGTACACCAAAGAATCTAAACAAATCGTATCCCGCTGAAAGTATTCTACAAACGGTAATGAGTCTAGAACAACAATTTCCCTCGTTGCCACCCTTTTATAATAAAGTCCAGGAAACACGATCAACCATCATCAATCAATAGCGGGAACAGTGAAATCGTTTTGCAATCTAACAAATTCCATTTGGCAATGATCAAGTTTTAATTCAGCGAATGACATTCATGTCGTTTGAATCGAAATTTTAATTTGATGGTATGCGAATTCAGTGCCGGAAAACGGCTTTTCCACGGGGACAAATAGAACTTATTTAACGAAACTGTCAACTTTACAAAACGGCATAGAGGCGACTATGATTTATTAATTGCACTGCATGATATTCACCAATCACGTCATTTTCAATGAAATGGCGAGGAAATGAATTTGACGAGGTTTCAATAGAAACCTGATTTTAATTTGATTGATTTTCAACTCATGTTTCTGGGCAGTAATATCACCGAAATGTTTGACCGCATCGTTTTTGGAAATGGTAATTTCACAAATAGTCCAGTCGGCAGGTATTTTCTACCTGGACAAAATACCAAAGTTGAAAATTCTCAACCGTAATTTGAAAAAAAGGCTGAGAACAAAGTTGTAGAACTTTGAATTCCCTTCGATTTTCACCAGATGAATATTTGCATTTCAATGATGAAAAATTGTAAATTGGCCTGGAATTGACAACTCGAATCCTATTTTTGAGACCACTTCAAAAAATAAAAAAATTGGTCGAACTCCTCTGACGACCCGACAGTGACTATTGATGATGAAAAGTTGTAACCTGGACTGTAATGAATGTTTTCTGACCTACCACCAATCGCGCCAACTCGAATCCTATTTTTGAGACCACTTCAAAAAATAAAAAAATCGGTCGAACTCCTCTGACGACCCGACAGTGACTATTAATGATGAAAAGTTGTGAAATGGACTGTAATGAATGATTTCTGACCTACCACCAATCGCGCCAATTCGAACCCTATTTTTGAAACCACTTCAAAAAATAAAAAACTCTGCCGAACTCCTCTAACGACCCGACAATGATTTCCAATTAAGAAAAGTTGTAGATTGGACTGATATGAATGATTTCTGACCCACCACCAATCGCGCCCACTCAAGTCCTATTTTTGCGACCACTTCAAAAAATAAAAAAATCGGCCGAACTCCTCTGACAACCCGACAATGATTATGAATGATGAAAAGATGCAAATTGGACTGAAGCGAATGTTTTCCGCCCCACCACCATTCGCGCCAACTCAAATCCTATTTTTGAGACCACTTCAAAAAATAAGAAAATCGGACGAACTCCTCTGACGACCCGACAATGATTGCCAATGATGAAAAGATGCAAATTGGACTGAAGCGAATGTTTTCCGCCCCACCACCATTCGCGCCAACTCAAATCCTATTTTTGAGACCACTTCAAAAAATAAAAAAATCGGTCGAACTCCTCTGACGACCCGATAATGATTGCCAATGATGAAAAGTTGTAGATTGAACTGAAATGAATGTTTTCTGACCCACCACCAATCGCGCCAACCTATTTTTGAGACTACTTCAAAAAATAACAAAATCGGCCCCACTCCTCTGACGACTCGACAATGATTTCAAATGATGGAGAGTTGTGAATTGGATTGAAATTAATGTTTTCTGACCCACCACCAATCGCGCCAACTCAAATCCGAATTATGAGACCATTTCAAAAAATATAAAAATCGGCCGAACCCCCCCTGACGACCCGACAATGACTGTTAATGATGAAATATTTCGAATTGGACTGGAATGAATGTTTTCTGACCCTCCACCTATCGCGTCAACTCAAATCCTATTATTGAGACCACTTCAAAAAATATAAAAATCCGCCGAACCCCCCTGACGACCCGACTATGACTATCAATGATGAAAAGTCGTAAATTGGCAGCAATGAATGTTTTCTGACCCACCACCAATCGCGTCAACTCAAATCCTATTTTTGAGACCACTTCAAAAAATTAAAAAATCGGTCGAACCCCCCTGACGACCCGACAATGACTATCAATGATGAAAAGTCGTAAATTGGCAGCAATGAATGTTTTCTGACCCTCCACCTATCGCGCCAACTCAAATCCTATTATTGAGACCACTTCAAAAAATATGAAAATCCGCCGAACCCCCCTGACGACCCGACAATGACTGTCCATGATGAAATGTTTCGAATTGGACTAAAATGAATGTTTTCTGACCCACCACCAATCGCGTCAACTCAAATCCTAATTTTGAGACCACTTCAAAAAATTAAAAAAATCGGTCGAACCCCCCTGACGACCCGACAATGACTATCAATGATGAAAAGTCGTAAATTGGCAGCAATTAATGTTTTCTGACCCACCACCAGTCGCGCCAACTCAAATCTTATTTTTGAGACCACTTCAAAAAATATAAAAATCCGCCGAACCCCCCTGACGACCCGACTATGACTATCAATGATGAAAAGTCGTAAATTGGCAGCAATGAATGTTTTCTGACCCACCATCAGTCGCGCCAACTCAAATCTTATTTTTGAGACCACTTCAAAAAATATAAAAATCCGCCGAACCCCCCTGACGACCCGACAATGACTGTCCATGATGAAATGTTTCGAATTGGACTAAAATGAATGTTTTCTGACCCACCACCAATCGCGTCAACTCAAATCCTAATTTTGAGACCACTTCAAAAAATTAAAAAAATCGGTCGAACCCCCCTGACGACCCGACAATGACTATCAATGATGAAAAGTCGTAAATTGGCAGCAATTAATGTTTTCTGACCCACCACCAGTCGCGCCAACTGAAATCTTATTTTTGAGACCACTTCAAAAAATATAAAAATCGGCCGAACTCCCCTGACGACCCGACAATGACTTTCAATGATGAAAAGTTGTAGATTGGACTGAAATGAATGTTTTCTGACCTACAACCAATCGCGCCAACTCAAATTCTATTTTTGAAATCACTTCGAAAAATGAAAAAATCAGCCGAACTCCTCTGACGACCCGACAATGACTATCAATAATGAAAAATTGTAAATTGGACTTTAATGAATGTTTTCTGACCCACCACTAAGAAAATTGTTTAAAAAAAAATTATAAATAAAATTATCTAGATATCTTCCGACCTATAACCATCCACAAAGTCAAAAATGTTAGAATATGCCTTTTGAATGCTCATAATAATCTCATGTAACATGGACAACGTGCACATAGGGGTGCCTCAGGGGTCTGTATTGGGGCCTATTTTATTACTGATCTACTGGAAGAATCACGATTTTTTAAAAAATGCATCAATAATCTACTACGTATGCAGATTATATATCGACAGAAGTGTCGGAGAAAATATCGCATCTTTATAAAAAAACAAATGTGAAGTTGACTTTAATACCTTTAATGTTCATTACCAGTATGAATTTTCGAAATATTGAAAATTTTACAAACTGCACTAAGCTGAACCATTTTCACCGAAAACAGTTGTTTTTTCAATACATTTCAAGACAGAAATTAGTTATTTTATTATTTTTACCCTCAAGAATAATAAAATAATAATAATAATAAATTAATTCCATAAAAAGGTATTACAATCAATTGATAACATGATATGGGTGAGTCTTGGTGATCTTATGCTGTTATTTTGTCTTGTATTGTGTTGTGATTCGGTTGTTGTAACAGAGTTTTGATATGGGTTTCAAGTTTAGTGTATTATCAATATCTACCTTGAGAAACCTGGTTGTTGTTTTGCTGCCTATGTGGTAATCATCGCTTGATGTGTTTGAAAGATTGCAGTGAGGTGTAACGATATTGTTTTTTTTTAGTTCAATACTAAAGAGTTTGAGTCGCACCATTTTCTTATAATTTCAATTTTTTCCTGCAGCGTTGCGCTGTTTTATCATGCTCTGAGAAGGTGGTTTCGTCTGCAAAAAGAGTGATCTCTGTGGTTATGTTCAGTCTGGTGATATCATTTGTACATAGCAGAAAGAGGGCTGGACCAAGAACTGACCCCTGTGGCACTCCATATTCAATATTCGCCAAATTCGAGTCTGATTTCTTTATGTAGTTGAACAGGAAATCTATTCAGTAGGGAGCAGAATATTGCAAGAACCAAATAAGGAAGAGAGCTTGAAGATAGATGTAATTGTTCGATATTGATGATTGCCTTGCGAATCACAATACTACCTTGTAGGAAGTCGCTGTTTAAAAGTCCTCCACCGCTTTGTTTTCCCTTGGATTTTTTGTAATATTTTACTCATTCAGAAGAAGATGAATTCTCTATTCGTCTTCATATCAAACGCGAACAAATAATTTCAGAAAGAGGCCTTATATCAAAGCGTGCGTAGCAGATACTAATTTAATCTCGCGATAAATCAACTCGGCACATATTCTCGGAACCCCATAATTCACGGCGTAATTGAGAAAACCTGCCACGCATTGCGTCGAAAGTGCGAAACAAAACATTATAAATTCTGGAGAATCCGCAAACCCCTTTTTCACGCAACGCAACAACAAAAACTATCTCGATCAATTTTTGTGAATGCGCTGTATATTCTCTCGTAATGTGACGCCGTATAATTCACGCAGAGTCTGCCGCTAAAAGCTCCGCTTTATATAGAAATATGATCAATTGTTTCTTCGCGTTCAGCGCGGAACTACAAAAGCAACAAAACTACAATGAAGGTATTGTTTACACCGCGCCGAATATCGATTGGATTCAGCGGCTTTCCATCGAATATCTGATGTGCTTTCCAGGGAAATTATTACTTTGACCGATTTCGAAACACCGCCTCCGGAGTTATGTTACTACTTAACGCTGACATGCAAATCGCTCAAAAACACGGGTTGCCTCAAGATATTGTTCTAAGGTATACAGGGTGTTTCAAATTGAGTTATTTGGAATAATCAGTGATACTAGTAGATATTGGGACACTTGAGAGTACCTCCTCCACTCCCACTTCAGGTGCGAGGGGGCGGGGCTTAAAGTAGGAGTGGAGGGGTACTCTCAAGTGTCCTAATATCTACTGACATTTATGATGGCCTTCTCGATACTGAAGACAAAAAATTTACTCTCGTGGAGACGACTTTGTGTTCTTATTCCAAAAAAAAATTGTCTCTCACACAGGGTGTTCCAAATTGAGTCGGTACCATTAGTAGATATTGGGACACTTGAGACTACCCCCTCCACTTCCACTGTAAGTAGGAGGGGGCGGGGCTTAAAGTGGGAAGTTTCCCAATATCTACTGACTTTTCTAATGGCCTTTTTTACGCTGACGACAAAAAATTGACAGTCGTGATTTCAAAATGAGCAAGAATTGTAGGAACGTGAGTTGAAAATAACTGGAAAGAAGACTGTACTTCCGAAAATACTTTCAGAAGGACTGATTGAAGAAGGAGAGGATCCCGAAATGTTTTCGTTCAAAGTTTCTGGGATTGACTTAAGCTCTATAATGAACAAACTTGACGAACTCACTAAATCATTGGAAGATAAACTCCTAGAATATTTGGTAAGCTTGACGGAAGAACAACAAAATTCGAAGAACCTCGAGGAAAAGTGGAGAAATCATCCGTGTTCTGTTGGCTGAAGTTGTGAGTAAACTGGAGAGGGCTGAAACCATTTTGGAGGCTCGCCTGGATGGGGGTGCGAGCAATGGCAACGTGGTTATGTTCGAGCCCAAGCTCCATGATTGGACGAGGAATCGCACTAGGGAAGATCTTGTTGCGCGTTGATACATTTGTGCCGGTAAGGGTATTTAAATATTTCTCATGCGGTACTGGTGGTACTTGAAATTTGGATCTTCGGCTTTAACGAAGTCTAGCTACTGGTCGGAATCTTTCTGTGGTTTCTATAGATGGCTCTGTTGCTCACTTTCTTAGTGGGTGCCGGAGTTATCATAGTGCCTGTTAACAAAACCGATTGGATATCAATTACATATTGTGGCCGAGTCTGTACTGATGAGCGAGTTGAATCGCGAAACTAGTCTGCATATGTCACATATTTTCGATTGCCAGTTGGTGGTTGTTACAGGAAGTATTGCAAAGTATATTCTGGTGGAAAATTTTTGCCAGGCGTTGGATATACTTGATTCGGCAGTTGTATAGGGCTGTTGAATTATTTCTGTTCGACGTTCGCCGACAATGCTATAGTATAGGAAAATATGCGGAAGGCTGGATTATTTTTATAATTATATATCATTCATTTTGAAAATAAATACAGACAAGATCCAAATTCCTAGAGAAATAAAATATGGAGTCATATGGCAGAGTTTACAAAAGGTTTCCACGTTATCAATACTGAGGAAATGCTCTCACAGCTCTGTCCGCGATACTGTGGTAAAACTCTCACAACAAATAACCGCGGTTCAATCATTCCGGTTTCCGTTACTTCATGAATATGGATGCAATCACTTAAATTCCCCCGTGATAATGGCTTAGCGAAAGAATCATTTTAATTCCGCCACTTTTGAAGAAGCACGAACACTCTGCCTCTATTCACGGTGCTAATGGATGTCTAATCTGGCTGATATTCGCTCCATCAAAAATTTCAATATTGCTTCCCGCAAACCACGAAGTGTTTGGCCGGTATTAAATCTGGCTTTTTTGTATTTCCTCGGCGCGCTGTATCTGTATTAGTCTGTTCGTCGGCTGATTCGTTCGCTGTGTGCGAAACAATGCGCCATCCGAAAGGAAATAATTTGAATTTTTTGCCGTTCGAACGCAAGCTGATTTTGCAGCGGGTGTTTTGATTAGATTTCGCATTCAAAAGGTTTTTTTGGCGGGACAAACAGTGTCGATGGAAGGTGGAAAGAATTAAATGAGTCGCTACTGTGTATCTGGACGGGATTATTATTCGAAGTGACTCTTCAGGTTTTCCATAAAAAAGAGATTTTGGCATGACTGATATCTGCGTACTTGTGTTCGAATTTTAATAATAAATATACCTTATGCCATAAAAAATTGTCTTTGACCACAAAGCATGAATAAATATACTAGAAAAGTATCATACTTACTAATAGTTATTTATTTCTGATCTGGTTATTATAAGCTTATATCGTCATAGTTACGCTATCAATAAAGAGGGCCATAACTCCCTTGGGACATTATAGATTCCATAATTCCCTCTACCTTTCGCAAGTAGAAATAATATAATAAAACCTGATGTATATGTGTATATATTTATGAAATGAAAATTGAACCATATTTTATTCATTCACGTTATTACAAATAATAAATGTACAATTTTGAAACGTGCCCTGAAAATAATTATTTCCGCCAGTGGACACAATTTCTTATTTTGTATGGTTGGAGCTTCTGTTCACTACTGTCGAGGCAACTGCCTCTTCTAATGGCAACATTTGCACCGTTTCATTTCTTAATTCGATGCTATTCTCCAAATTCCCCTCCGCCATCGTGGAAATTTTCCAACCTCCGTGTCTTTTTGAGTTAATCATATTTGCTCCTGCATTAGGAAGATGGGTTTGGCAATCGTAAATGCATTGCGATTTTGCTGGGGATTTCCCCGAACATGTTTTTTCCTATTGGCTGAGATGTATATTTATTTTGTCGAAAGCTCAAAAAAAATCGTTCGATATGTTCAAGGCGCAAAGACATGTAATGTCTTATTTAAGGCAGAGCGGAGAACTCTTTTTCATCTACAACTGTGAATTTCTTCCATTCACCAGATTTACTTTCCGGTACGTTCACTACCACAACGGAATCCTGGTCCTCTATACCCGATATCTTCATATTAAAATATTCCCATTTATGCATCCTCCAAAAAAAACCATAATAAAAACAACCTAAAACACAAAAAATAAATACACGAAAAAAGGAAAATAAGAAACAAATTATCTCATTTAATAAATGAATCTCATTTGAAGCGATCTTTAGAAATCTGATCTTTACGAGATGAAACGGCAGACTTTTTCGGCTACAACTCTTTCTTTTCCGTTTCAAAAAAGCCTCTAGTTCATTGAACTTGGTGATATCTCGTTTCTAGTGTATAGTCACCATTGATTTCAGCATTGACTATTTAGCCCATAAAGAATTCGAAATATACGATTCTGACTGCAATGAATGAACACAATTACTTCCAAATCCACCGAAAAACATGCCAGTTCTTGAAAATATGTCTGGTATACAGTTTCAGTGGCATCTTTTGGCACAACATTTATCCATGTCAGCTATTCCAGATATATCTTGTATACTTTTGGTATATGGCTTCACTTTTCGAAGATATTGATGATTCTCTTGCTTTTCCAGCTTTTTTCGAAATATCCTTCATTATATTCGGGGAAGAAAACACATTTTCAACGCAAACACAGCTTGATAACAAAATTCTGTTCATAAACAAGCAACAACCTAACAACAACAAAACTCTTATAATCAGCGGTACCTGATTCCAATATAGCGGGAAGGTAATGAATTGGTACATTTATTCCGTTTTGAAAATATTATTGAAATCGGTCAGAAATCAGTACTATCGAAGATGAATCAAGTCGGTATCAGGCAATGTTATGTTAATTTTCACAACTATAGTAATACTATCATCGGATGGAAGAGAAACAAAATAAATAATAGGATAAATGGTGCATCCACCAAATATTAGCTTACTCAAATTACGAAAATGAGGATCAATATGAGTTTGTTAACAAACGAACTAATATTCCAGTATAGAAACGTCACCCCTTTCAATGATTCAATGAAATGGGTTTCATTGAAAGTACTCATAAAACCGTTGAAACAAAGTCAGAATATAACATCAAAACTGCACTTTCATAAGTTTTCAATATTTGGTGAATGCTCTAGTTCACCATACCATAATATAGACATTAGAATCATATCCTTCAAAATTTCATAAATATTGTAACCAAATAAATATAAAATTGGAAGTACTGTTTGGATTCAGTGATACAAATTATAACAACAAATTTCATCAGCCAATTAGTAATGTTTTTCATTATGTAGTCCTAAAGATAACAATTGGCATAAATCAAATATTCCATTTTTCCCAAATTGTGCAATCGGATGGAAATGGAGGACAGCTTGTTAAAAATTATCTACATAGAAATATTCCTATAACATCTTACAAAATATATTCGAGAATTTCTCTAAATTTACAGAACAAGTAGGAGAGATATATGGCGCCTTCGCCAAATTTTAGAAAATACATTTCACAATAGGTACTCGGATTTCTTGCTTGCTTGATAACATATGAACAGGAAATATTTGAATTGTCAGTTTCTTAGACAAAAATAATTTCTAAAAAATCTATAGATAAATGTGTTCGATTCACTAAACAATGGCCGAGAAAAACTTCGAGATTATTTCCCAAAAATAACGGTATTACTATATATGAATCTAAAGTTCTTGAAATACCCCCTCACACCGGGTGTTGCATGTAGTTCAGTCATTGGTCGAGAAATACAATTTTATGTCGTATTCACTACAATTTATTTTCCATCATCTGTGATAACATAAAAATTACAGGAACGAGCCACTTTCCTCGAACACACTGTATACCAAGCATTTCATAACACGAAAACGTCCAGTCTAAGTTCAAAAATGTTCAAAGCGTTTTCAATAAATCACAAATTTTAAAGAAATTGTTCAATACGGCGCATCCACCAATTATTAGGTTTTTGAAATTAACGACTATTATATGAATCTAGTGTTTGAAATGACTAACTGATGATCGAATATGGAGAAAAATGTAACATTTTTTATAAAAAGTATGAAAAAAACGTTGAAACCAATAGTCAGGAATATATCGATTAGTCAAAAAGTATATTGAACGGTTTTAAATTTCTCCTACAAGCGTACGTGTTCCGCCCTATTCCCGCAAGCAATTTAGTTTGAGAGGTGTCATTTTCTCGCACACTAATGTCACTTCAAGTGCGGGAATAATTTTTTCCCGCACGCGAAAGTTTGTTTAAGAGCGCTACGTAAGATGTTTCAATGCCATTGTAGAAAAAAATCTTGATCCTTACTCATAGGGAAAAGTACTTTCCCGCACTAGACTGCTTACCCGAACTCCGCTTTGTTCGGATAACGGCAGTCGCATGCGGGAAAGGTACTCTTTCCGTACTTGTTAAAAAAATAACCATTTCAATATTTATTAATAATGAAATATGGTGGTTTACATAACCCAATCTTCCGCAATAAAACCTATACAATAGGTAAAGTTATTATACTATAACTATAGGAAGGCCATCCGTAGGAATAATTCAGAACCCTCTTCGGAAAATACTCCCACGTATGATATCATCAGTACAGATAATAACTCAGTTCCGTATGACAATGAAAACTCAAAAGAATTGTGTCCATTCGTGATATCGCTGGTGAGTAATCAGTAATATTGGTGGCAATATTGGAGATAATCGTTTCTAAAGGGACGGCACATTATCGGAATTAAAATTTCGTTAGTATGACACACAACAAAGCAAAATAGTTTCGACAGTCGCCGAGGAAATATTCATCGCAATGTATGAAGTCGATGTTTCTTTGGTAGCCAGCTCCGCCGTAATCGGATTCCCCACGATAACGGCGAGGACAGAGTTGCAAAACGCACACAAGAATAAGAAGATAACTCCGTTCGCCCGAAATATCTCAAGCATCGTAAATTTGTCCCGAGAAAGTGTCAGCAATTCCAACACCACACAACTCCCTAATATAGACAGATTCCAACCAGAGCAAACAAAATGGCTGTGCTCGCTTCCTGTGACGTAATCGTATAACTCAATTTAAATTAAAAGCCAGCTAGCTGTACATCGTAGCCTCGTAGCCTCGTAGCCTCGTAGCGATCGCCATAGCTGTAAAATTAGTCGAGTGCAAAGTAAACACTATCCCAATTAATGAAGTGATACCGACTCAGAGTATCACTTACTTCTGCACTTTGCTCTTTGCTTTGCAGCGTAATCTTAACGAGTGCTGGCAGCTAAACGGGTGAGAGAAAATACTCGAGTGGTTGTTTCTCTGATTCTTCGGCCATCCATCAGGTTTCTTCCTCTAAAAAACCGAAGGAATTCGACCGGACAACGACTGTTATGGTCGCTGATATCACCATTTCAATGAGAAATTCAAATCGCACTCACTAGTCCGGGGCGTTATGGAGGGCATTATGAATCATAACGCCTGCTAAATGTTTTTTTCTGTAGTTCAATAAATTAGTTACTCAGAAAAAATTCATTTGTAACTGTACATGAAAAAGGACTAATTATTATCTCTCAAATAGAAATTATAATTTTTAAATGTTCCTGAAATATTAGTACCAAGTTCGAAGTTCTGTGAGTTGACCGATGATAAACTCTTTTCTTATAAAAAGTAATATTGGTCCACCTTCCAACACCTTTGATTTTTTAGGAATTTATCCTTTTGGATTAACCGTCAGAAAAGCCATCAGTTGACTGAATGCTTATATATTATTGTTTTCTTTAACAATCAATGTTGATTTCAGCTGTGAGTATTTAGTCCATAGACTATTTGCACTATATTTTTCAGACTGAAACTAAGCAAAATAAGTAAAATTATTAATATATTTCATGAGATAAACTCGCCAATTCCTGGAAGTATGCCATTAAGACAGTTTCATTAACGGTATTCACTCTGTTTTCATCTTTCCATTTCAAAAATGGTCATACTCCTTCTCGTATAAGTATTTGGATTTCACAGGCAGTACATTTTCTGAAGCTTTTTGCAGCTTTGAACGTCATATTCTGTGGGATATCCATAATTATGATGAACACAACCGATTTTAGTTTCCTCCACAGACAATCTTGTCAATTCTTACAAAAATGCAGCGTCATTTTTTTAAATAAACAACCCTCAGCAACCTCTCCAATGTTCTCATGGTAATTGCATAGAAGCTCACTTATGCTCAGTTGCCGACCAGAACGCAGTAAATACTACAGATCAGCTTCATTATCCCTCTCGGATTGGACGTATAGAACCTACCAAGTGGCCTCGAGGATCTCCAGACTTGACCACCTTGGAATTTTTTCTAAGGAGTCATCTGACATCTGTAGTTGATGAAACTCAACCAGCTTCAAGGATCGTATTACGTAGAGATCGCCTTTCGCGAATGTGAGACACAAAAATTAAAACAGGCTCTGCTATTCAACTATAAACAAATTTCATTCAACTAGAAGCCTGAAGTCTACCAAACACGGTCTAAAAGTGGAGAACATTTGCTCATTTCTGCGGTAATGACGCCGAAAGCTGATTATTATTAGACGGAAATTACAGATTATAGCGGAAAACGGGATACAAAGAGTGTATAGGAAAATAATAAGCTGCAAGATTCATTAAGAAGGGGATTTTCAAATTTAATAATGTGGATTCCTTTCAAGTGGCGCATGGCGTTTGAAATGCTGAATGACGGCTAAAATTCAAAATGAATTTCTCTAAAGTCTCAATCACGACATAAAATCTAACGAAGGATTATGTGCGTAGAAAATAATTTCCATTTAGAGTAATCTATCTCCATTCACAAGAAGAATGTGTAAAATCAATACTGTGTACTAGAACACCTTAATTTATAAGCCTCTTTGATTGCCTACTTCACCATATATATCTATAGTTACGCTGCTCATTCATAGATGGCAGGTCCAGTATGAAATATTTAGCCTGGCAATTCGAAAAAAGACGTTCCCATTTTAGATCTGTACACAGTTCTGTCGAAATTATCAATCAAGGAACAGTGGTCTGGTTTTAATAGCTATTTATGTACCAAGTGTGTTATATAGATCCTAACGCCCGGAGGGTAACACTCACCCGAGGGCCTTTGGCCCGAGAGATGAATATTGCCCGATGGGCGATATCAGATTGCTCGAAACGTTATATCTGTGAATTTGGTGCCCAACATGTGGACAAATGAAATGAAGGTAAAGTGTTTATAATGCACCCGAACTTGTAGAAACTGGTGAGAAAGTATCGGTTTTCTATGTTCACAGTTGTGAGAAGTCGTCTTAAAAGATATCAGTACTTTTCAAAAGGCCGAAGACAGTGATATAGGAAATTACAAAAATGTAAAACAACAACATATTTTATAAATTAAAAAACAACACATTTACCTACAGTTATATTTTCTTTCAATGGTTCTTCATAGTTTTTTGGCTTGTATCCAACTGTTTCGTGTAGATTTCTGCAAGAGAGTAGAATTTAGGAAAACCATGTATCAATGATGAAATTCTACAAATTATCTAAAGAATTTGAATAAAAAAATATACCAATAGCTCTCGGCCTAAAATATTATCAATTTCCAAAGTTCATTGCCATCTTCAACTCATTTGGGATATATTCCTGAAAGTTCGAGCATATTTCAAATCTAAAATGTATCCGAATCGGCCCCATGTTCGATTATAAAAGTTCACTTCGCAAGTTTTTACTTCAACGTCCGGAAAATATCGTTTCTGTCAGGATATTTGCCCGTTCCCGTGAAGTCACGTTGCGATATGAAACACGTCAATCTGGGTCCTGATCAGATAGAAAATGTGATTCGCTTGCTGTTGACAACATTTTAGCCATAGGTGTGTTGAGAGTTGTCGCATGATCACCAGGAATTCATGGAAACGAAGTAATTTCCTGCTATTGTTGAAATGAACTAAATATTTTAATCGCTAATAATTGATGATCATTTGTTTGACAAATATATTTCGATTATTTCAGAGTTTTATCAAGACATAAAACCGCAATTTTCATATATCGACATGTCTATGGAAACCGGTGAGCGGAGAGCGGAGAGCGGAGGGCCAAGAAGATAGAATCATTGTTATTATTGGTTATTTCTGTCACCATACATTCACAAGGTTTGCTGTCGATATAAAGAGTTGGACTTCTGCAATCGAGTTAAAGTATATTTTATCTTGAAGACATTCACGCTCGTATAGATGAATGTCAATTTAAAATAATTATGAAGATCCCAACTCTCCCATCAAAGAATCAGTCTTAATCATTATAAATAAAAAAATCTGCCTTTCGGTTTGGAAACAGAATTTACGGTAATAACTTCTGGCAGTTTATTAAGGCAAACCGAAACGACTAATGGCCACAAAAAGTGCGAGAAAGTGAAGGAAATTCCATCAACATTCCGTTTCGTCCCACCTTTCCGTTGCTTTCCTCCATAGATAATGGCAATTCTGCAGACTCCGATCCCATTTCACTCCGTCTCAGAAATTGTTTTCAGATGTCCAAAACTTAAATTATACCTGCCGGAGATTTTATGACAAATATACTCAAAAATAAATGAGCATCGGCGTCCGCGCTGACAAATTGCTTTTGATGTTTCTACGACGGGATTGAGGGGAACAGGAGGATGGATATCTGTGAGTGAGGAGAACTTTATTGGTATGAACGGGTTCATTTCATTCGCATGAAACTATGAATTGAATTGAAATGAATTGTGGTGAATTAGTTATGGAACTTCAAATCTCAAATGTATGAATATGATAGTAAATTATGTTATAAGTGTTATAAATGAGTGTTTAATTATTGAGTTTCTAGGGGATTTTTTATAGAAGCATCATAAAGTGAAAATGAAAGTATTGTATATTGTTTGGTACTCTTTTATGTACGACAAAAATTTGAAAAGTGAGAAATACTTAGAAATTCTTTAAAACGTGGTATAAACATTCCTTGGGGATGAGCTACTGGCTAGAGTTGCTCGTTCTTGTTACCAGATGGATGGAGCACCACCGAACGATACAAAAATTTGTATGATAAACCAAAATCCCTGTTCGATCAACGATGGTGAGAAAATCGAGGACTATTTCTGTGGCCTACAAGATCTTCAGATATTATCCCTTTAGACTTTTATATTCGTGGTTGTGTTGAAGATTTGGTATTTTCTTCACCATTTCACAATAAAGATGATTTGAGACTTGTAATAATAAAGAGTTCTGTCAATATTGTTCTCGTTCATTATAATTTGTCTTGTGTAATTGAATTATAACAAATGTTTTCTGTTCCCATAGCATACTCCACGAAATTTTTTCATGACAAACAATATAAAAAATATACCTCTGGTAGTACGATTTTAAATGTAGAAGGCAAATCGACGTGTGTAAAAAATGGTTTAATCTAAAATTAAAATGGTAGTACCTTTTGATATACCCTGTGTAGTTATGGGAATGAAGATATTCCAAGTGAATCAGACTTGATCGATTATAACAGCTTACTAAATTCCATTTTTGGAATCAAACTGCCAGTTGGAAAAAGCTCTAATGCAAGTCCTACGTAAATCACCCTGTACATCGCGTGCAGTGAACTTGTTGCCCGAATAACTTTTCAGTCAACTTGAAAATCATTTAGCTTTGCAATTGAAATGGAATCGATTTAAACGTCTTCATTATGGAGGAACACCTCAAATCGTCTGATACCGTCCCAATTTGGAGACTTCCATTTTCCCTGAAATGTTTTCACACGATTTGCTCCGATCGGAAATAGCAAAATGGACATAAAATCTTCTTAGTGTCTCCCTTTCCGAAGAGTATGAGCTTCTCTGAGCTTTTGATAGTTTATTGAATTCCTCAAGGGCAATTACGTCCGCAGAAAGAGATATGGGAATCCATTTTGCGCAATATTTGGTATAAAGTATGTTTCTATTGAAAGGTTCAATTCGCTTAGGGAAGAAATTCATAGAGGGTGTTTTCTAGTGGTATAAGAATATTACACCGTGTGTAAAAATATAGAAGAATAGTTTAACTCTAAAATGTAATTCCAATTTGTAAAGCAAATTTTATTCATGCATATGGAACACAGATTGTCCTGAGTATATTTTTCCAGGAAATCCTTATTGCAATGTTAATGAGATATTGAGAATAACTTCATTTTCACGTCAGCCCCTTGTATTTTCACCAGACCGTCGTATTTATTTCTCATCCTCACAATAATGGAAACAGACACAATCCAAGAATTATTATTCAAAATATCAGCATTTCTAAGAAATGTTAATTTTCCATCTGTCTCGTCTTGTCAGCATGTGATTCATTTCCACAAAGGATGAAGCGGATTCAGAGATATCCACAAACAATTTTCTCATTTCATCTTCAATTAGAATCATATTTGACTGGAGGTAATATTTGGAATTGAATTAAAATCTAATTCGAGTATAACATGCAACAGAAATTGTTCGTAGAGTGACTGCAAGGAAGAATATTAGGGTCTTCAACTTCTTAAATGGGGTGATGTGAAACTGAGTGGAATGAAATAAGAGATGGGGCAGTTAGCGATATTCCTTATTAGATGGTTACGAGCTACGGAGAATTATTTCATTGTGCATTTTTCAGTGCTCAAAATCTAATTACTGAACTTTGTGACGATAAATTTGGAATCAGTTTCAACTAGTTTACTATGCTAGAATTTATTCTCCAAGCAAAATTTATTGAAGAAGTCAAGGATTCCAAGGATTCCAAGTCGATGTGACTGGGAAAATATTATACAGAGATGTGAATTGTCATGCAATTTTCAGACACAAGGGTCGAAAATGCGTAGGCGTGTGAAGCACACTTGCTTTAATAATTTACAGCGTGATTTACGTAGGCCGTGCATTAGAAGTTTTTTAACTTGCAGTTGGACTAGAAACTTGAAATTTGGTATGATGTCATAATTGATCATGTGCGTTCTACCTCAAATGTTTTTAGTACTACAATTATACAGGGTATGCCAAAAGTCGGTACCAACTTTCTTATTTTAAATGGAAACCTTCTGATTATGACTTTAGACAACCTAAGTTATGTTTACTTATCCATCACAGTTTTTGAGTTATGTCCATTTTTCTGAAAAAAATTACGGCTGTAGTAGTTTACGAAAACACGTGTATCCCGTAAACTGTTCAAAATTAGGACACCAAATTTATGAAGCAGTTAGCTGGTAGTCCAGGCTAACACCTGATGTCCCATCGACGGTCCCATTTTGTACTATATGGGCGCAGCCGATTTGTGAATGTCGCAATATAAAATTGTCAAAAACTCAATTTTTTCAAATGGCACCTACCATTTTTTTTTAACCATTCGAAAGAAAATTGAATTTTAGGATGAGTTATTCCAGCATTTCCTATACCCAAGTTCCACCTCTATCGAGTTATTCAATAAAAATTTGGAAATGCCTTATCCTGTCGAATGCTTTAGTGTTTATTCAAGTATGCCATGAAAACAAAAAACAACTGTAAACAAGAAGGTGCTATTCTGTCAAAGCAAAAACGAGTCGTGCTAATTCTTAAATAAAATTGATTGGAATATGAAAAATTATACAAACGAAGTTGTGTTTGACTTGTTTGTTATCCACGGCATGTGTCAAAAAATTGTGCAGCGAACTGTCCGAGAGTTCAATTTGAAATATCCAAACTTACCGAGGATGACACGGGGCAAGTTCTCACGATTGAAAACTAATTTTATACATTTTGGGAAGGTGGCTAGACCCGTTACGAGAGTCAAACCACTAACTGGCAATGACGATAATCAAATTACCATTCTCGGATATTTTCAAGCATATCCTGAATCCTCAATACGAACGGCGTCATTGGAATTGGGATTTTCATACTCTGTAATACAAACCATTTTACACCGCCATAAGCTACATCCTTTCAAATTTATACGATTGCAAATATTACACCCAGGTAAATTTCCTCGTAGAGTAAACTTTTGCGAGGACTTATTACTCAAAATACAAGAGCACGCCGGATTCTTAGACAACATAATTTGGACTGATGAGGCAAAGTTTTGTCAGCAGGGAGTTTACAATAGGCGCAATCGACATTTTTGGGCTTCTGAAAATCCACATATGGTGTTCGAAGTTGAAAATCAAGTACAAATTCGAATAAATGTGTTTTGTTTGGTAATGAACCAAGAGGTACGCTACTTTATGTACAATGAAATTCTGAATTATGATAGATATGTAGAAATTCTTCAAAACGTAATAGAAACATTTCTTGACAATTTGCCACTGGCTAGAGCTGCACGTTCATGGTACCAGATGGATGGGGCACCACCGCACAATACACGAACTGTGTATACCAAATTGACTTCCATGTTCGAGCACCGTTGGTGGGGAAATCGAGGACCCTTTCTCTGGCCTGCAAGATCTTCAGATCGTACCCCTTTAGATTTTTATATTTGGGGTAGGGTAAAAGATTTGGTCCATTCTTCACCAGTTCACAATATAGATGAGTTGAGACTTAGAATAATACAGACTTTTGACAGACTCGATCCCAACGAAATCAGACGTGCTACGCAATCTATTGAAAGTAGAATAATAGAATGTTTGAACAACAATGGTGGTCATATTGAACATTTACGCTAGAGTTCTGTCAAAATTGTTCAATATTTTTGATTAAATTATTACAATTTTCTTTTGTTTCCATGGCATACACAAATAATCATTTTGTAAAATAAGGCATTTCTTGATTTTTATTGAATAACTCGATAGAGGTTGAACTTGGTTATGGGGAAAGCTGAAATAACTCATCCTAAAATTCAATTTTCTTTCGAATGGTTAAAAAAAAATGGTAGGTGCCATTTGAAAAAATTGAGTTTTTGACAATTTTATATTGCGACATTCACAAATCGGCTGCGCCCATATAGTACAAAATGGGACCGTCGATGGGACATCAGGTGTTAGCCTGGACTACCAGCTAACTGCTTCATAAATTTGGTGTCCTAATTTTGAACAGTTTACGGGATACACGTGTTTTCGTAAACTACTACAGCCGTAATTTTTTTCAGAAAAATGGACATATCTCAAAAACTGTGATGGATAAGTAAACATAACTTAGGTTGTCTAAAGTCATAATCAAAAAATACGTCGATCGATCAGAATCGTTTGATTCGTTCGTGAGAAAACCGAAAAAAGTGTTTTTTCGGAATCACTCTGAAATTTCTAGTTCGGTCAATTCAAACTCAAATATTCTTCATGGAACTTGAAAAACTGCGTCAAATGCTGCTAACCGCGTGAAAATCGGTTCATTTATTCAAAAGTTATTGCAGTTTGGACATTAAAAAAATTGTATAAACTTCTATCAGACTTTTGAGCTCGGAGAGCTCATAATGACACAAAAATCATATTTTTGAGCTCGACATAAAGATGAACCATATATATCTTAATCTGACGCGCTTGAGTATTTCAAAATGACGATTTTTTATTTCATATTATAATATGGCCGCGAGTTTGCGTCACATCGACATCGTCAGATTATTGCATGGGAGCTTCTTTTTAGGTTCACTCGACACCTCCTAAGCAAATCTGACGCGCTCGATAATTATTTTTTTTCATCTTCAACCCTTACTAACTACGATCACCCCCATAATGCAAACGATCAGAAAAACATACGTACATTATTAAAAATACGTGGGACATTGATGCTATCAGTATCTGACGCGTTCGAGTATGTACATAACATTTTTTTCTTCATAAATCCACATTTAGCATCGTGGGCTCCCCTACTATTAGCTTCAAAATTACAATAAATAAATAAGGGGCTAAGTGCCAAAAAAATTCTTTCGAGTTATTTGATATAAACTTTATAAAACATCACACATTTCATTTAGAAATATTTCCAATTTTTTACATGAACTCAATTATGGTAGAAACAAAAATTCAAACAGATTTTTCATATAGGTACTCTGGTTCAAGAGAGAAAATTCAAACAACTTTGATATTCTTAGAAGGTGCTAAGTGCCATTATTCTTTTTTTTTATAGTGGGCTCAGTACCATACCAATGTTTATTTTATCATGAGCTAAATGCCAGGATATGAAATGGTTCAAAAAATAGAAAAAAAACAGGTTGATTTATCTTTTATAAACGAATAATATCTTCAAAAAATCCTTGATTTTCTTCTTTCACATAAGGAATACATATTTTTAAGTTTTCTTTCTTCTCATTGCTTATTTTGCTTTTAAATTCTAATGGTGGCAAAGTACTATTTCGAATAGTATCTTCTGAAACATTTTTTTTGAAAACCCTCGTGGACTTACAAGCTTCTAAATCGTTTAAAGTCTGACGAGTCTGAATGCGCCCCAGTCTTAATGAATCCTTTGATACAATGATCCAAATTTGTAAATCTTTAGTAATCAGCCTCATTTTGGCAGCCTGTTTGAAGTCAAAAAAGTCTTCGGTCTGCATAATCGTGACAATGAATGGATTGGAGTAGCACTAACCATTAGCTTTACCAAGTCCATTGGAACTTCACATTTCTCCACGCGTTTCCTTTTCTCAATTTGGGCAAAATCTCTGTCACAGCTGAGGAAGGAATGGCCGGAAACCAAGTATTTCTGATGGACCTCGTCAAAATATCCTTTTGTCACCAAAAAAATGCACAGAAACAGTATCATTTGATTTTTGTCTTGTCCGGTGCAGTTGTCGCTCCATATCGTTAATTTTTTTTTATCAAATATGTGGCATCTAACAGCCTTGTACAGACATGAAGCTATTTCATTCCCGCCTCTTCCTGTTATCCCTTCGTGCCATAAAAACATGTAGCCTTTATTGTTATCTCCAACGTGGATGTCCAGATTGTAGCACGAAAGTTGCCTCAAGTGAAACATATATGTATCAGTACGTGGATGATGGAAGCTTATGTTTGGAAAACATCTCTTGAAAGTTTCGTAAAAATAGCGGTAACTAATGTGTGAATCTGGATATTTCCCCTGAAATGTTCGAAACAAACGGCTTATATTTAAATCCTGACTCAAGTACTCTTTGTCACTTTTAGCTCTAGTATAGTGACTTTTTTCTTTGGGAAACAATTTAACATGGTTAATGATTAAGGTTTCATCATCTTTGGAGAACTTCCTATGCGTTTTCTTATTACCCCTTTTCTCAGTAAAAGTCAGCTCTCCACTTTTCTTTGCCTTGACAATAGTTTCAATTCTTCTCTTCGTTATTCCAAAAACGTTAAGAAAAGTTTTTTTACATACCTGCAAAATATCACCTTTTCCATTCGGTAGTGTAAAGTACACGGTTGCCTGTCTTCTACTATCGGCAAAATCGTCATAATTCCCATGTCTCCTTCGTTTTACACCAGAAACACTAATAAGTCCCATCAAATACGAATTTTGTTTAACATTATCCTCAAGTTTGTAAAACTCCCTGAATACGGCTATTTTTTGCTGGTGAGGAATATTTTTACATTCGAATTTACATTTGCATATAACCTGAAGGTTAACAAGCATTTCACCTATACAAAATGATAACCATAAAGTTAAGCAAATTTACCTCGCCACTCGGTTCTTCCTTAGCTTGCACCTTAGTATTTCTGGAATTCAAGTAGCTTTTACCACCACTTCTTCTAATCTGTCTTTCTTCATGTAGGCTGCCCTCACCTTTTTTACGTCTTTGCTTTGGTAAAACATTATTTTCCATTTTTTAACAGCAATAATTGACAAAACTTCTTTAACCGCCAACCTTTTAACTGTCACAACGTCCACGCTCACACGAATTGACGGATATAGGGGAATTGGCACTTAGCCCGTTATTTACTAATTCGAACTCAAAAGTTGACATATGCGTCGCCTATCGAAGAAAAATTAAATAATTTGCCGGTGCATTTTTGCATAGCCCGTTATTTACGTTAATGGCGATGGCACATAGCCCACTTTGAAGCAATAAAACCAGTTTTTGAATTTTTGGCACTTAGCCCATTATTTATTTCAAGGCTACAATTATGTGTAGCTACTAACACACCCCTCATGTGTTCCGAGTTCCTTATTATAATGGTTGACAAATTCCAAACATAGATTCAAGAACTGCATGCTTCCTCAGAAAGGAATGACGAAAGAATCTTCAACCCTGCCGCCCTGCAATCTGAACCCCCGAAGAATTCCTATCGAAAACGTGCGTGACATGGAATGACCGAATAGTTGCTGGCATTCAGCCCTTTCGGTGAAGGGATGTACCCAGATAAGTCTAATCTGTTGTCAGTGATGCTCATTTGGCACATGTACAGGGTTGATAATGGTCAGGCAAGGGATTAAATTTAATTCCGGGTCGGATCCTGCCGTTTTGATAATGGAATTAATTTCAGCTTTTCCATTTCTGTTTCACGAACTCAATTATTTCATGTCCAAGAAAAATTTCCCATTGCGATACGATTATCTCTATCCAATTTTCCTGAGCAGTGGAAGTCCGTCAATTGCAGTTAAGTATTATGATAATTCCGACAAATTTTGTTCGATACGTACATAACCTTACTTCAGATGTCTGATAACAGATTTCACTATTTATTCTAATTTTGAAAGTGATGAGATCAATAAAAGCACTCGATATGACTGAGGAAGTCTCGAAGCCATTAGCATTTATTGACACGTAAGATAACAAAGCTGAGTTTGATAAGTGACGGATTAGATATTTTTCAGAACATCACCAAGACTGAGCAGTTGTTGGTAGTCAATCTTCGTGGAAACTCAGAAAATCGAGAAAAATCCAAAGACCCCTAAAAATCATGAATAATACAAAATTTTTAGATCCACTTCGCACCATATACGCAAAATTTCATGCTGATTCCGAAAATATATGATAAGTGTATGATAAGATACAAGGTTTGGCATATAAAAGAAGTAAAACGTTAGAAGTGACTACTTTCAACTCAAGATAAACTTTTCAACTCGAGAACGGTTGAAGATAGAGCAATTCTGCGAACGTCAATCGATTCAGAATGATGAAATTAGTACACTCGGTGAATTTTGAGTCAATGGTCGTGGAAGCAAATTACTCGAAAAATCGAGAAAAATCCAAAGGGGTAGACCCCTAAAAATCATGAAAATTACAAAATCATCAAAATCACCAGTAATTCGCACTATATACGCAAAATTTCATGCTGATTCTGAAAATATATGATATGTGTATGTTCAGGTACAAGGTTTGGCATAAAAAAGGAGTGAAATGTTAGAAAACTCTCCTCTCAACTCTAGATGAACTCTTCAACTCGAGAACGGTTGAAGATAGGGCAATTCTGCGAACGCCAATCGATTCAGAGTGATGAAATTAGTACTCTCGGTGAATTTTGAGTCAATCGTCGTGGAAACAAATTACTCGAAAAATCATGAATAATACAAAATTTTTAGATCCACTTGAAATTTGCACCATATACGCAAAATTTCATGCTGATTCCGAAAATATATGATAAGTGTATGATAAGTAAAACGTTAGAAATGACTCCTTTCAACTCTAGATGAACCCTTCAACTCGAGAACGGTTGAAGATAGAGCAATTCTGCGAACGCCAATCGATTCAGAGTGATGAAATTAGTACACTCGGTGAATTTTGAGTCAATCGTTGTGGAAACAAATCACTCGAAAAATCGAGAAAAATCCAAAGGGGTAGACCCCTAAAAATCATGAAAAATACAAAATCATCTAAATCACCAGTAATTCGCACTATATACGCAAAATTTCATGCTGATTCTGAAAATATATAATATGTGTATGTTCAGGTACAAGGTTTGGCATAAAAAAGGAGTGAAATGTTAGAAAAGTCTCCTCTCAACTCTAGATGAACTCTTCAACTCGAGAACGGTTGAAGATAGGGCAATTCTGCGAACGCCAATCGATTCAGAGTGATGAAATTAGTACTCTCGGTGAATTTTGAGTCAATCGTCGTGGAAACAAATTACTCGAAAAATCATGAAAAATACAAAATTTTTGGATCCACTTGAAATTCGCACCATATACGCAAAATTTCATGCTGATTCCGAAAATATATGATAAGTGTATGATAAGATACAAGGTTTGGCATATAAAAGAAGTAAAACGTTAGAAATGACTCCTTTCAACTCTAGATGAACCCTTCAACTCGAGAACGGTTGAAGATAGAGCAATTCTGCGAACGTCAATCGATTCAGAGTGATGAAAGTAGTACACTCGGTGAATTTTGAGTCAATCGTCGTGGAAGCAAATTACTCGAAAAATCGAGAAAAATTCAAAGGGTTAGACCCCTAAAAATCATGAAAAATACAAAATCATCAAAATCACCAGTAATTCACACTATATACGCAAAATTTCATGCTGATTCTGAAAATATATGATATGTTTATGTTCAGGTACAAGGTTTGGCATAAAAAAGGAGTGAAATGTTAGAAAAGTCTCGTCTCAACTCTAGATGAACTCTTCAACTCGAAGACGGTTGAAGATAGGGCAATTCTGCGAACGCCAATCGATTCAGAGTGATGAAATTAGTACACTCGGTGAATTTTGAGTCAATCGTCGTGGAAACAAATTACTCGAAAAATCGAGAAAAATCCAAAGGGGTAGACCCCTAAAAATCATGAAAAATACAAAATTTTTAGATCCACTTGAAATTCGCACCATATACGCAAAATTTCATGCTGATTCCGAAAATATATGATAAGTGTATGATAAGATACAAGGTTTGGCATATAAAAGGAGTAAAACGTTAGAAGTGACTACTTTCAACTCAAGATAAAATTTTCAACTCGAGAACGGTTGAAGATAGAGCAATTCTGCGAACGTCAATCGATTCAGAATGATGAAATTAGTACACTCGGTGAATTTTGAGTCAATCGTCGTGGAAGCAAATTACTCGAAAAATCGAGAAAAATCCAAAGGGTTAGACCCCTAAAAATCATGAAAAATACAAAATCATCAAAATCACCAGTAATTCACACTATATACGCAAAATTTCATGCTGATTCTGAAAATATATGATATGTTTATGTTCAGGTACAAGGTTTGGCATAAAAAAGGAGTGAAATGTTAGAAAAGTCTCGTCTCAACTCTAGATGAACTCTTCAACTCGAAGACGGTTGAAGATAGGGCAATTCTGCGAACGCCAATCGATTCAGAGTGATGAAATTAGTACACTCGGTGAATTTTGAGTCAATCGTCGTGGAAACAAATTACTCGAAAAATCGAGAAAAATCCAAAGGGGTAGACCCCTAAAAATCATGAAAAATACAAAATTTTTAGATCCACTTGAAATTCGCACCATATACGAAAAATTTCATGCTGATTCCGAAAATATATGATAAGTGTATGATAAGATACAAGGTTTGGCATATAAAAGGAGTAAAACGTTAGAAGTGACTACTTTCAACTCAAGATAAACTTTTCAACTCGAGAACGGTTGAAGATAGAGCAATTCTGCGAACGTCAATCGATTCAGAATGATGAAATTAGTACACTCGGTGAATTTTGAGTCAATCGTCGTGGAAACAAATTACTCGAAAAATCGAGAAAATTCCAAAGGATATCTTATCATATACATATCAAATATTTTCGGAATCAGCATGAAATTTTGCGTACATGATGCGAATTTCATGTGGATATAATTATTTTGTATTTTTCATGATATTTAGGGGCCTACCCCTTTGGATTTTTTCGATTTATCAAATAATTTGTTTTCACGACAATTGACTCAAAATTCACCTCCGATCAAGTAACACAACCTGGATGAGTAACACTCGAATAGATCTGAAGGTAACATATTTTCATAATGTTATTCCTCAAATAATAATAATAATGATAATAATAATAATACTGTCTTGGATGAAATAAATAACAATACAAAGGCAATTGCAGCTTGTTGGGAGCATGTAAAAACGATAGTATCTCCATCGCCGAATGAAGATTCTTCGTTGTCGATATAGTCTTGTCAGTACGACAACGCTGCATATGATATTTGACAGAACAATCATTTGGAGCTACCAGTGTCGTAACTATAGAGCAAATCATGTCAATTAAAGCATCGGCTGTTCTCAAAATCCTGTGGAGATTATTTCATCATAATTTCAGGTTTCCATTCCTATTGGGTTTCCATTATTTCTATTTTATTGAACCTCAATATTTCTGTTAACAACGCACGACACTGCCGTTGGGGGTAAGATGTCTCCTAAACACGAATCTTAATGCGTGTGCGGCGAGTTACTCATCAAAATTATCTTATTTGATCAGAGAAATTCACCAAGTGTACTAATATCATCATTCTGAATCGGTTGGCGTTCGCAGAATTGCTCTATCTTCAACCGTTCTCGAGTTGAAGAGTTCATCTGCAGTTGAAAGTAGTCATTTCTAACGTTTTACTCCTTTTATATGCCAAACCTTGTGTCTGAGCATACGAAAATCATATATTACAAGAAATTCCCCATTACAATCGTAGGTTTTTCCATTTTAGAAACAAAATCATATTTTCTTAAGTTTCAATTGAGAATACTTTCCTTTACAATATGAATAACTTTCGAGAGATCATCCCGAACAATAGAAAATAAAGATTCAATTCTTCAGCCGCAGATTTCACTTCTGATCTTATGAACTTCCTGCCATATTTTCCAAAAAAATCTAAACTGTGCTAACACAATAACTTCTTCAAGTTCGTGAAGATCGAATAGAAGAAGTAGGCTTCTAGCTCCCGAACATGCTTAATTTATTGGCGAATCGTGTGTCGGGTAAAATTGAGGAAGTTTTGGATATAAGCAACAGTGGGCCTAAAATAGATCCTTGTGGAACTTCCGATTTGACAGCTAAAGCTGATGAGGTCTTTCCCCTGCATTAGACTATCTGGATACGTTCAGAGACTGAAATGAATCCAGTGCATTTCCACCAAGGCCGTGGTATTCGAATATATTAAGCAAGATTTGATGTGAAACCTAATCAAATGCCTTCGAGAGGTCGTAGAAATTTGCTGATACATATTCCTCCCCCTCTTTAACGTACGGTGCGAACTTTTCGATGAATTTTGTTTGTATGAACTTCATCACGTTTATCTAGTGATAACCTATTGGAAATCACCTGATGCTGACAGCAACACTACCATGCGAAATATTCCACACAATGAGAATCAATTTCTGAAACCAAACTTTCCCCGTCGATGACCAATGAAGGCTTCCTCGTTTACGTTTGATTGATTATGAAATCATAGTGTTTCTGACATTTCCGGCGCCAAGAGATTCATTAGTCAGGCGATGATATTAATGATGAGTCGTTAGATAGAATGGGACGCACTCGGCGTGCTAGACGGCACTTCGAAAGCCATCGATTAAGCCATCAAACTAGGATCTATAAGCTATTTTTATTGCTCGTTCAGTGATTTCATTTCGTTCATCCCCTTGGTTTCCAGATAAATTTCAATTATATCGGGGTGGCACTTCATAGTGATGGTTATTTTTTATCGAGTATAGGTTTTTGCCGACTTACATTTCGAATTATTCTGCCCTATGTTAGTATGCGATGATAAAGGTTGCTGGGGATCAAATCTGGAGGTTTTGGAAGCCACTTGATAAGTCCTACCCTTTCAAAATCAAACAATTGTTCATTTAGTCTCTGTCTAAATCTCTAGTATAAGGAATATAACGTGTATCAGACGATTCAGAAAGGTCAGTAGAAGAAAATTGATACTGCCACCTCTTTATGTCCCCATTGATTTATTTTAGTCTTAGTCTTTCTCTTTTTTTTGTGTGTGTGTTTTTAATTCATCATGTATTTTGTAATATTTAGCACATAACTTGATGCCCCATAACTTCTCCCAAAAACTGTTCATTTACGTTACAGTTTCCGTAGAAGAGCAAATTCTTTCATTGAGTGAACAACTATACGTAATTCACTCTTGAACTTCATCATCACGTTTAGTAACAAAAGATACGATCTGTTGAATCAGAGGCAACGTTCATTTCGTATTTCCTGAAGTGGAAACAATCACCTTGACAAAGTAATTATCAATTGTCGTCTCGGAATATTCCTCTACGAATTCCCTGTAAATTCAACGAGGATTTCACGAACTAATAGTCAAACCACCTACACCAACTGAAATCCCAAATGTTTGCTAAAGTATGCTATGCGGTTTGAACTGTATTCAAAATACCTTGGGCTATGCAACAAGGCAATGCGATTCTGTATCAGAATCTCAGTTGTCACATTACTGTTATTACCTAGGAATTATCACGTTTATGGACTTTAGCGTATGAATATATTCTGAAAATAGCAAAAAATCTCAGATTTTTACGTTTTGTGGATACCAGAAGTAAAAACTGAATGGATATCTTCGTCAATTCCAGAGGAATAGAAAAAGTAATCGTCCATTTCCAATACAAATAGCAAACAGCACAAATGAAATCCCTAATCAATAAATAACCTCACTAGCTTTCGTTTTGTGACTGGAGCCTAAATAATAGAATTTTTTCTGTATCTATCATTTCGTTTCTTACAGAATTGTGCCCTTCACTTAGCAATTCTTACATTTTTTCAAAGGCAAAAGATGATTTTCTTCAGTCGTAAGGTCTCTTTGATGACTGTTTTAGAGAAATAACAAGTTATTACTGCTTTATCTGGGCGATTTTCCATTTGAATTGGACGTAATAAAAGTGAATGATGGTATTGAAAATATGGCGAAGGAGCCAATATCATTGATCCAAATTCCCATTTAATTCCTATCAAAACGTCAAAATATGACCTAATATCCAACTACTGCACGTAAAAACTATATGTGTTGAACATTACCATGGGGAGAGTGAGAATGAAGTGAAAATAATTTGACAGATTTTTCGAAAACTTGTTCCCAGGCAATAGACACGAGAGCTAGAAGGGCACGAGTTGCTATTGCCAAATGGCAACAAGTTTGAAAAAAAATCTGGAGAATTATTTTCTACTTTATCCAACTCTCGTGTGGTATTCGATAGATTATTCTTTGATGCCCCAATTATAGACCTATACTATAACATTTTTAATTCAACAATTTACTTGAATCACTATGAACAGAATGAAGTTTGGAATTTGAAGTACTCATCATAAAATATACAATTATTATAGAGGTTTTGTCCTTGGCTCTGTTGGATTGAAAGCTATTGCTTTCTCACTGTTCCTAGGTTATCAATTGAAAGTGTTTCCAAATTGACACGTTACTCAAAATAGTATTCTTACATGCATTTTCGTTGATTTTCTCAAAATATCATCGAATTATGATGTACTAAACCGTTTTCGAATCATTTTTCACTTTTCATGCAAACTGATGACAGACGTCAGATCAAAAGTATCAGTTGTCACATAATAAAAACAAAATACCAAAAAAATCCCGCGGCAATTTTCAAGGTAGAAAATTCCCACTATAATAATGCTGTGATTGGCCTGAACGACATGAATGCTTTGAATTGATGTTTTCGATTGGTTGCAAGAATTGTCAAAAAATTATCGGAGATTATTTTCGTGATGACAAATTCTACAAATAACTGATTTCGGAAAAGGACCAAAAATCTTGAATGAGTGATTGAGATTCGTAGGACAAAAGTGAATTGGTTACTCGTTCAATAATTCCAAATACCAGAACATAGAGAAAGTGCAAGTGAATTAGAGAATAGCTGGGGAGAAGCGAAGCGTGTTCACAATCATATTGATAATGACAACGGGGTCTTTATTATCTTTGAATGGAAGCGACAATGGAGCATAATTATTGGACAATAACAGAAGCTTCATCGGGGCATTATTGATTCGAAATACTTTGAGGAATGGCCGTAATGTAATACAGGACAAGCTCGGTGGATCTCTCAGTGTGAGTTTTGTTGTTTTAGTCACACCATTACAGTATTTTAAAATGATTATTCTGGAACAATCACAACTTTTCACTTCGTCGCATAGTTCGAATCATTTGGTTTTATCGAACTTTTTTAAATTATTTGTTTTCAACATTCGTAAAGTTTGTTTTATCGTGCAGTGCTTCCTGCTTTCTTTGCTAGGATGGATATAGACTGAGAAAAGTCTGGATTGTATGGTTGGTCAATCTGGAAGGACCATGGAAACACATATCATCAAGATATGTGAAAGCTAGTTGGCATTATGTCAGAAACATTTCATGAGACGTCAGGGATTCCACAAGGTTCGACCATTGGGCCTATACTATTTTTACTCCAGGATCAGAATATGTTTTATTGTCAGAAAATTTGCATCCTATTGACGAAAACTTGTAAGTATAAATAATATAAACATAAATATATGATTGTACAGATAACAACTGGTAAATTACATAATATTGAGAAAAAAATACAAACACGATAAAAATAAAATGAGATCCACGTAACAATAAAATGATTCGTTAAAATACTCATGTATGCCATAATAGGGTCTATCAGCTAGCAAATTTCTCACTGTTTTCTTCAATTGTACGTTAGTCAGATTTGTAGATTATATATTATTGAATAATTTACCACCATTATGAAATATGGAATACTTGATTAAATTTGAGTGGGGTATGGAAAGTCTGGCATTAAATATGCTGTTACGAGTAGCATAATGAGAAGAATCAAAGTCAAACTTTGATTTTTTTTGTGCACCAATAACGACTTCCTAAGTTTGACACCTTGAATCTGTATAAAAAAATCTGCAAATCGGTTCATGTCAAATTTCTCTGCCAGTTCGGCTACTGCATCTCCGTCTATCTGCTTGTTTCTGCCCACTTCAATTATCTTCATCACATTCGGCCCGACTATGTTTTCTTTCTGAATTTTGATAGATTTTGAAAACAGTTACATTTCCGTCATAATTTTCAGAGAAATCTTGCTTCCGTAACTAAAATTGCATTTGGGTTTTAGGGAAGTCTGTGTTGAAATCGATAAATATCAATCATAGCCTTACTACTAGGCGTTCCTCAGGAATGTAACTTAAGACCACTTATAAATTCAATATATTCGATTTTTCCACACTTCAGCAAAAATAATGTTGTTTTGTATGGCTAGAACATGACAATTGCTGCAGACAGTTTTTGAAAATTGTCCGTCATGTGCGGGAGAAAGATGATTTTCCACCTGCTTGAGTCAGTTTGGCAAATATTGCTCTCAAAACGTTGATGAACACTAATTGATTCTGATTATGATTATCGTTGTTACAAGCCTTTTCAATATGTTTTTGTTGTTTCAATAATTTTTTTTATTCTTCCAATAGATTTTCTATTCTCATATTTACTTACTCATTTTTCCACTTCCCGATCATATCATTCCGTTTCAAACCGAGGAAAGACTAGATGAAACATCAAATGCCAAACAAATGAAAATGGATTTCAATAATCCACGATATGAGCGAATTTTCCAGCCAGCTCAAGATACCCTACCGTTGAGAATACGACGTCTACGAAGTGCCGGATTTGTGGTTGGAAAATAGTGAATATTGCAATCGAACAATATAATGAGATGGAATGGCTTCACCGGATTCAAGACGTGTCTGCCTCAAGCTCCGGGAGATAAAGGGATGGAAAACAAGAGAAGGGGAATAGAGCTATCTCGACGGAATAACGTGTCGGTGAATTTTAGCTCGCGGTGAGTTGATCTCCACTCTTTATATGGTTTGGTAATACATGTTCCGGACGGATATTATCAATCTATAGATTTTGCGGGATACACTTCGCTTATCCCGATCGACATGTTGAAGTTTCCCTCCCATATCGTCAAACTTGGATGGTTCAGAACTGGGTCTAACTGCATTTATTTATCATCATACTACCAATTCCAGGAAGATTTATATTACCTGCTAATGATAGCAGAAGGATGTAGCACCAGCATATGATTTCAGTGGCGTAAAAAGAATGTTACGGTCCTGTTTTGGAAAACAGAATATTATAAAAGGTCCTGTTGAGCGGACTCCTCATTCGCCAGACATGGCACCCATTGATTTTTATTTTTGATGATTCGTGAAGAATAAGGTGTAAGAAATCAAACATAAAAATGTCTGAAATATTTTCAAAAATGTTGAACTGGACCCCAACTTTCTTATTCCCTGTATTTCATCACATTTCAAGATTCTGTCCAAAATTTTTAACATGTATTATAACCAAGTCTAATAATTCAAAAAACATCTCTTAAACTACTTTGATACTACTAAAATTAACTTCAAATGATAAAAACTCAAGCTACTCAGACCATTGAGCTCAAATTATAACTATTGAACAGCTCATATTTTTCATTAACCATAATTTCATTAATACATGATTATTCTCAGATATTTCTTTTGAAAATTTCATATGACGTACCTGGTTTGAGGTAATCAGTTCTTAGGTATATTTTGTGATATATTCGATTTGTTATTTCCCAAAAAAAAATTTAAATAAACCAATGAAAAATGAATACTGGCACCAAATGAACAAATCAAAAGCAAGAATGAAAAATTCTAATAATGAAATATGGTAGATCACGTAATCCAATCTTCCGCAATAAAACCTATACAATAGGTAAAGTCGTCGGCAAGTATTCCACAAAAAACAACTACTGCCCCCTACGACCATTGAATTATATTTGTTTAATACTTGCCAAAGTTTTCTACAAGAACCACTTTGCAATGCATTTCAAATATCAAAGCTGAAATTATTTTTCGATTTAATTGGGGGAACACCTACGTACCGGTTTCATGGTCATTGCCAATCATCAGCGAAGGCTAGTTCGACCCAATTGAGTCGAAAAATCCTTTCATCCTAATTGGAAATCCCTGAGACAAACACTGAGTAGTTGTTTTTTGTTGAATACTTGCC
Organism: Chrysolina americana; assembly: GCA_958502065.1. Lineage (NCBI taxonomy): Eukaryota > Metazoa > Arthropoda > Insecta > Coleoptera > Chrysomelidae > Chrysolina > Chrysolina americana. The sequence continues at coordinate 99,105,651 of OY293413.1, read as the reverse complement.
GACGACTTTACCTATTGTATAGGTTTTATTGGGGAAGATTGGATTACATAATCCACCATATTTCATTATTAGTTTTATGGTCTTCCGTCAAGTGGTGTCGCCCCTCTTTCATGATGTTTCTGGCTTCATGTTGAAGTCGACACGTAGTCGGAGTGCATTTTAAACTGGAACCCAGAGATGGCGCTGAATTCATACCTCAGTGTTTGTCTCAGGGATTTCCAATTAGGATGAAAGCATTTTTCGATTCAATTGGGTCGAACTAGCCTTCGCTGATGATTGGCAATGACCATGAAACCGGTACGGAGGTGTTCCCCCAATTAAATCGAAAAAAAATAATTTCAGCTTTGATATTTGAAATGCATTGCAAAGTGGTTCTTGTAGAAAACTTTGCCAAGTATTAAACAAATATAATTCAATGGTCGTAGGAGGCAGTAGTTGTTTTTTGTTGAATACTTGCCGACGACTTCACCTATTGTATAGGTTTTATTGCGGAAGATTGGATTACGTAATCCACCATATTTCATTATTAGTTTTATGGTCTTTCGTCAAGTGGTGTCGCCCCTCTTTCATAATGAAAAATTCAATTGAAAGTTTCAAATAAATCTATTTATCGACTTGGATCTCACAAAAACTGAAAATCAAAGTAGTCGACCAACTTTCTGTGAAAATATAAAACCAATGTACCAATTACTGACCTATGTAGGGCAAATGAACGTTGGTTTATCCGATGGTTCCAAAACTCTGGGAGGCGTCGGAGCCGGAATATACGGTATGAACCCAGTAGTGAAACGCACATTCAGTATGGGTAATTTAACTACGGTATTCCAGGCAGAGGTATATGCCATTGAAATGTGTGCAAGTGCAACTGCTTTAAATCCAGAACAGTATGGAACTGCACAGAAACCTAAAACCGACTGGCACAACGCAACAATGTTAACCTAGAAGGGAACGAAATAGCGGCCGCCCTAGAAAAAGGAGTGGCCGAAGTAACGTTCAGTGGGCAGAAGCGGTAATCGGAAAAAACTAGACTCCGACAAACTGCTAGAACTCAGTAGAGCACATCTCAGAGTTATAGCAGGTTTGCCCACTGGCCACTGCAAACTCAAACACCACATGCATAAAATCGGACTTGCACACGATCCAGAGTGCCATCTATGCATGGAGGAGGATGAAACAGCTGATCACATTGTATGTACATGCCTCGCAGTGGCCAGAACCAGATTTTCAACATTTGGCAATACAAGGCCAGAGAACCTGGTAAATTGTTGTCCCAACGTACTCTTCAATTTCGTCAAGAGATTGCATATACTGGGAGAAATATAACCATAGGGTGAGCAACAATAGGCCATTGGCTGCAGTGAGGGGTCTGATACGGGCCCACTCACGTTCAAACCTAAACCAAACCAATTACAAGTAATAATTGTGAAATCAGTGGTCATATTATAAGCGAATGTCAGTTTGCAGAATTCACACATTGAGTCTCAATATTTTAATAATTATTTCGTCACTTTTTGGCATATATTCGTAGCCAAAAAGCTCCATGACAAATATTGTCCCACTTTGATGGTCAAAGGAGGACTACATCAGGCGTATTGTTTTTGCCTAGGAGTAGAAATGAAGAGTTGAAATAAAATCGTAAGAAATTTCAATGAAATCCTTTCATATTTAACTTATCCTTCCACACTCCTCACTGTATATATATTCACGAATCATTTGACAATCAATTATCAGTGAGTATCAGTTTTGTTTGATTTTCATGCATCAGGTGACAATAAAATACCCTTCCTGTGCAATATAGACTATAATTACACGCGATAACTATCTGTATAATGGTTGCCGGATCGTGTTTATGATGGGTATCTAATATAAAGCGAATTATTGCTTTGGATATAGGACTATGTCGCACCTCATGTATTCACTGATCAGAATAAGATATAGAAAATTGATGACAATATATTTCATTCGGGTAAATCCGCGATACCGTTCAATTAGATGTTGGGGGTTGTATGCATAAGTTGCATATGAAGAAGAAGGAAATATACTTCAGATATGCATGCCTCTATATTTCTGATCGAGTTATTCTATAGCCTAGAATAGAATAATAATAGTAATAATATTCTTTAGTAACCATAAGACAATAACAATTGTATAGGATTCGTCAGTTTATCTATATAACATGAAAACATATAATTATCAAATAAATAAAAACAAAACAATACAAGAATAATATGAAAACATAGCGATAAAATGTAATTAATTAATATTAAAACTAGGAGATCTTTAAAAATCAAAAAACTCGTTCAACGAATAAAAACAACGTTCAAATAAAAAAAAAATTCAGTCTTCCTTTGCAAATATTGAAATTGGCTGTTTCTTTCACAACACTGGGCAATTTATTGAATATTTTTGGGCCTAGATAGTTTGGAGCATTAGAACTTACTTTCAAACGACAAAATGGAATATGAAGTTCACCAATCTGCCGTGTATTATATCGATGTATATTTTCCACCGGAATAAAAATATTTTTTTCATTTTTGTATATACAGTGCGGTCCAAAGGTATGGAATAAATTCATTTTTAGCGTTATTATGTATTTTATGAAAAAATCCTGAAACAGGTCAATTTTTATTGGCAATTTGACAATTTACAGTATGAAAATATTACCCCCTTCTTGCACCCCCTCTGAATTATGAGCACCCCCTCAAAAATTTTAAATGAGAAGGGGGGTCGTGTGGCATCTTGTTCGAAAGGGATTTTCATTATCTGTTCAGCAATACTAAGTTTTTCAGATTTGGTGCAACCATAACGAAGAAAATTTTTTATTAAAATTTAAAAATATTGACACTGTAAATGATGTATCCGTTGAAAAAACCTGAAACAGGTCGATTTCTATTCTCAATTTGACAATTTATAGTATGAAAATATCACCCCCTTCTTGCTCCCCTTCTGAATTATGAGCACCCCCTCAAAAAGTTTGAATGAGAAAGGGGGTTGTGTTGCACCTTTTTCAAAAGGGATTTTCATTCTCTGTTCAGCAATACTGAGAAAATTTATTCTGAATATGTCAAATGTTGATAGACTGAAGGAAATAATTTAACATAATGTTTAGGAAGTATATTTCAATTTGTTTTACAGTTAAATTAAATGTTCAAAATGACCACCATTCACTTCTTGACAATAAGCAAGGCGATCTTGGAATTCTCGTAGAACATTTTGTAGGACCTCAGGGGTTATGTTGTTAATTTCTTCCGATATCCTAGTTTTTAAATCTGCAATATTGTCTGGTCTATTGAAATATACTTTTGATTTTAAATAACCCCATAAAAAGTAATCGAGAGGAGTCAAATCGGGGGATCTAGGCGGCCATTCAATCGGTCCACGTCTGCCAATCCACCTATTGGGAAAAACTTCTGTCAAATAATCTCGAACAATACGTGTGTAATGCGGTGGAGCTCCGTCTTGTTGATACCAAATTGATCTATCTATTCCATTTGGATCATTAACATCGGGAAAAAGTCGTTTTAATGTAGGCACTAAAAAGTTCATCAAAAAACCTAGATAAACCTCACCATTAATTGTGCCTTCAAAAAAATAGGGGCCAATAATTTTGTTTTTAATGATACCAGCCCAAACGTTAACTTTTTTGGGATATTGTGTGTGAGCCTCACACATCCAATGAGGATTTTCTCTGCTCCAATATCTACAGTTTTGTCTATTAACCGTTCCATTTAAATAAAAAGTAGCTTCATCAGAAAACACAATTTTGTTTATGAACTGCAAATCTGCTTCGATTCTATCCATCATCAGTTCACAGAATTGTTGCCTTCTATCAGGGTCATCCTCATTTAACTCCTGAACCAACTGAACTTTATAAGGATGGTATTTTTCTTTATGTAAAGGTCTCAATATCGATGATTTACTTACATCATTGTCGGCGGCAAGTTGTCTACTTGTCATATGCGGATTTTCCTCAATCGCTAACAGTACATCTAACTTTTTCTCCTCATCCAATGCAGCATTTCGACCTGGTTTTTGACGAGTTTTTACATGTCCAGTTTCACGGTATTTTGTTTCTATTTTGCTAACTGTAGATTGTGATACGTGTTGACCAGGGTATTTATTATTGAACATTTCACAAACTTCCGTTTGAGTTCGTGTTTTATTACCGCATCCAAGCATAATTAAAATGTCTATTCTTTGAGTTTCGGATAAATGAGCCATAGATGAATCGAATACACACAAAAATATTTTTCAATACACTGACGTCTGCCAGCAACTCACAAATATCAAAATAACAGTAGTCTACTAGATTGACATTATATTATTTATGGGTTTTGTGAATAATTTTTTGGTGTCTTCAACGACTTTTTCCTGACTTTTTTAGCAAGACAGATAAGAAAGTATAAATTGTCAAATTGAGAATAAAAATTGACCTGTTTCAGGATTTTTTCATAAAATACATAATAACGCTAAAAATGAATTTATTCCACACCTTTGGACCGCACTGTATATACACACATTTCAAATATAAATAATGATTGGAGTGGTAAAACTCCATATTCTTTAAAGTAATTTCTGCATGACAGTTTTCACGTATATCAAACTTTATCAGCACAATGCTCTTCATTACAATAAAATATTTATTGTGTGTATATACAGGGTGAGTCAGAATAAGACCGACAAACTCCGACTACAGATTCCTCACCTCATTTCGAGGTGAACACTTCCTATCAAGGTAGGTCCTAAAATTCATCCTCTGAGATACAAGGTGTCAAAAGTCCCCAAAAAAAATTAGATTTAATTTTTTTTTTCAAAATTCTTGAAGCAAAAAATATCAAACTCAGTACCCTAATCAAGGTTTATTAACTTGATAATTTGAAGTTATAATTCCAAATTGTCGTAAACCAGTGGTTGGTATGTGGAAACATTTTCCTTCATATTTTCTTTGTGCAAGTGAATGGACAAGTGAGCGTTTTGACATAAGTTAGGCTCATCGATACTCAAATGTCATAACGTTTCATGTACCTAAAAGTAGAGGTTTCTGAGAAAATTGAAAAAACTGAAGATATGTCCTTTGTAGCAAAATAATTTCATGTACAAAAATCGTATAATGCTAAGTTCTTACAACATATCGGAATATTTGTCAATCTCCTGAACATTTTTCAATGTTGAAAGAATCGGAAACATATTATTTGATGAAATTGGCTTGTAATCACTGAGTTAGGTGTCATTCTGAATTACCCGCACTATGTTTTCGATTTACCCAACATTAAAAAATGTTGAGGAGGTTGACAAATATTCCAATGTGTTGTGAGAAATTAGTGTTATGAGATTATTTTACATAGGAAATTATTTTGCTACTCCAGGACATATGTATACATTTGTATGCCTAGCAAAATGAGTTGGGTTTTCTCCAAATTTGGACGAAAAGAGAACTAGTCCTGGGACAGCCTGTATAGCAACGAAGTGTTTTTCTGTTCGATCATTATTCTTGTGTCAACCTTCAGTTCTATCGCTTGCTCTCATAATCACGGACGGCTCCAAGCCGTACTATAAAACCGCCGTCCCCAGTACAATGAAGTCATCAAAATTCGGAAGGTCATCAATATTTTCATTTTAAAGAAAACCTCAACGTTATGGACTATCGAAGTCATATTAATCTTACCATAAAGAAAGGCATTAAGGGGTGATAAAGTACAGTTCCCCAATATCCTTTCCATCGACATTGTGGGATCGTATAAAAAATCCTAACGACCGCATAAAATTCCATTCGTTATTTCAAAAATGTGTTGGTATGTCGAGAAGGGGTGGACCTTTTTTATGGTAGCAGGAAACATTTGTTACGTTGCTGTTTTGATGAACCTTCCTTAGTAGTACTGAAGAATTTATTCATTTACGAGCCTGACTATAAAAGTTAAATGATTCTATAAAAAATGCATTTATATACAGAGTGGGGCATTGAAAACGAAACATTTCGTAACATTTTTGGCGTCATTCGACGGCATTCTTCAATAATTCTACTTCGTTAATCTTCCAGAGATTCTGGTTTGATTACATAGATATTGTTTTTCAAGTGAAACAACAGGAAAAAGTCAAGTGGGGTTAAATCAGGAGATCTGACTGGCCACTCTACAGAGCCTCTTCTTCCAATCCAACTTCCAGGAAACATTCTATACAAAAACGCCCTAACAGGCTATACATAATGTGGAGGTGCCTTTTCTTGTTGAAATATCGTCATTTTCAATGATGTCTACTAATTGTAGATAAAAATATTCATTCTATAATTCCAAATAAGTTTATTCTGTCTGGTCATTTGAATTTGCACCGAAGCGACTCATTTTGACACAATCAGGTACAATTTATATTGAACTGCCAAACTTTGTGTTGCCATGGATACGTCGTTGAAAATACCGAAGCTGATCATCCAATGAATTCGAAGACAGCTGGTGTTATCGCGATAATACGGGTTGTCTTTGGTTTGCGATTGGCCAGATTGAGTGAGAATTTTAAGATGAGTGAAATAGTCATCAGCATCTAATCTCGTAGTCATAATTTCACAAAATGTCTGTCGCCTATCAAAATCGTCTTCATTCAATTGGTGTACCAAATGTATTTTGTAGGGCTGTGATTTATGATGTTTCAGGATTCATCAAATACTGGTTCTACTGATATTGATAACACTAGCCAATTTCCTTGTGCTCAATATTGGGTCTGTATGAACTTTTCCTAAAACTGCAATTCCAACAGCTTCATTTCTCAACGAAATTACGATCTGGGTCTCGTTTCTTGTTGGCTACTGATCTTGTTTGACGAAATTTTTGCACTAATTCTAGAACGTATTTCCTTGCAAGAAGTTTACCTGGATGCGTTTCATTGAACAACTTAGGTGTACGGTTACCGCACTCATCATTCTTGAAAAAAATTGTTATTATTTCAACTCTTTCCGCGATCGTATACACCATTATTGAGGAAAGATATTCGGCAGCTTCAGTCAAGTAATTCACAATAATGTCGTTCAATCAAAGATCAGTTTGACACCGAGAAACTTCCACAATTGCGATTTGACGAAAAAAATTGTGTCATTGTTTTACTCGCATTTGAGTCCAATTCGAGAAAACGCCTTTTTATCGATAATTGAAGACCTTCGAATTTTTTTGATCTAGTAAATGAGGATGGAATGAAAAGTTGAAACGGAAATGCATGTTATTTGTTGGTAAACAGTTATATCATTTGAATCCTTGATAATGATAATTAAATTTAAATAGTTGCATTGTTCGATCTTATTTTTAATGATTGAGTGAATATAAAGGGATTTCCCAACTTCAAGTTCCTATATTTCGAAAACCAATCGATAGAATTGATTTATTTTTGTACGTGACGTGTCCGAGCGTACTAATATAATTCGGTTCTGCCGACCTACAGAGCCGCTGTTTCGTTTTTAATGGCCCACTCTGTATAGTGGTTTCGATAAAAGTAACCGCATGTATAAGATGCGGGTGAAAATCTCCGTGTTTTAGGGACGAACACGGTTCGCACCTCCACAAACTAGTTGGGAAACTGTTGCTCTTCATCCAGCCGTCAGTATTATTATTATTATTAGGTTTTACCCCACTTCTAGAAAATGAATATTTCTCAAACAAACAAGGCAATTTGGTTGGCTCGAAAAATATTATATATCAATCATGAACAGGGGTAAAAAACAACCCTCGAACAGAAACGTGGAAATATCGAACCCTTTCGTTATTATCTGCCAATATCTTTATAGGTATAATGGAATAAATTTCGTTTAACGTCTAGGCAGATTTATTTTTTGAGTCCTTTCTCCATCTGAAGCGGACGCTGCGCTCCGTAAGAAGTCGAACAAAAACAAGTGAATGGCTGTTTTCGACAGTTCAACTAGGACATAAAGAAGTCGTTTTCCAGATTCTCTCCATTTCTTCTCCGTTCATATCACATTCCAAAACAAACTTTCCATTCGATGAAAAAAACAACTCTCGTTTCGTGGTGGATAGAGGAGACGATGATGAAATACCGAGTAAATGATTAGGGGGCTTTCACTTTTCTATACGTGGAATTCAAAAAAGTTCAAGTCCCTATTTTGCCTTTCTCCCCTTTTATGGTCACTCCTGCTGGCCAACCTGCTCAATGTCCTCAATGACGAGAGGGGTTGAGCATATCCTCCCAAGAACGTTGGACGACGTTCACAGTTGGTGCCAAAGCGTCTGTCAACTCCAGCAAAACTGTGATATTATCCTTCACCAGTAAAAGAAATCTAAAAGACCTTACTCCACTTTCGTTTGACAGCAAGGTTATTCCATTTGCAGCAGAAGTGAAAAATCTATGAGCCACCCTGGATAAAAACTCACGTGGAAAGCTAATTTGGAAAAGGTTCTCTACAGAGCTAGAATGTACTTAAGGACTTGTAGAAGGATTTGTGGAAAATCTTGGGGCCTAAGTCCCAAACAGATCCACTGGATATATGTGTTAAATCAATGATCACATACGGTGTCATTGCTTGGTGGCCGAAAACTTCACACAAGTTTACAGAGACAGGTTTGTTTCGTGATAATTGGTGCCATCAGCTCCACACCATCAGCAGCTAAGGATATTCTACTAAACCTTCCTCCTCTGCACATCTTTCTGGAGAGAGAGGCTAGATGGATGACCTGCAGAATCATGCATATTGCCTACAATAGTGAATTTTGACCTGTCGTATACCGTTCTAATTCCGAAGAGATACGACTTGGTCCTTCAAGAAGAGGAACTACTGAGAGCAGATTACTTTTGATTCACAGATGGTACAAAATCATCGCCAGAACAGAAATATCAACCTGTCAAGCATTATATATTACAGTATTCTAGGCGGAAATTCATGCCATCGATATTAATAATAATTTCTTTATATTCTCAGATTAGTTTGTGATTCTTTTTATTTCTATTTCTTTTTGTTTTGGAAGGAAAACTCAGTTTGAAATTGAAACCAGTGCTGAATTTTTCGATTTTTGAGATGTAAAGTCATCATTATAACGTGTGAATGATATTTTTACAATTTGCTATTGTCTTTAAGAAAACTTCATCAAATTTCTGACGTTCATTGATTTATTCCGCAAAATTATCATGATTCAGTTCAATAATGTTTTGTACCTCATCAAAATGCAATCGTACACTAATTTGTTGTTCCAATCTATCTTTTAATTCAATTATTAATTCGTTATTCAATGTTTGAGGATCATCCAAAATTAATTGCTGTATTTTTCTAATATACACTTCAAGAAGGGTAAAGCGTTCTATAATGATGTCACGTTTTTTCAATTCTTTTTTCAAATCTTTCGACATAATTTTGAATAATCCAACACAACTCACACAATACCAAAACCAATACCAAATTCAATGCTTCTAAAAGTCCAATATCTCCTAGTCGATGACAGTTTCAATTCTAACGTTGACAGTCATCTTTTGCAATTCCAAAACGCCAATTCCAGGTAATATCCGGTTCGATCAGGACCAATGTTTCTTTTTATTTCTATTTCTTTTTTTGGAAGGAAAACTCAGTTTGAAATTGAATTCTTTGACTTTTATATTTTTTCGTTGATTTCATTTATTAATCTCTCTGGATACAAAAACACATTAAGAACAAATACAAAGTGATATCTTGAACATTGTAGGAATACAAATAAAAAAGAGGAAAACGTCAGTAAATTAAACAAATAGTCAGCATAAAATAACAATGAGTAAAAATATAAATATAAAATATATATGTAAAATATATGTTTATAGAAACATCACTTACATGTCACAAACTATAAGAAAACAATATGTATAAATATAAAATTCATATAGAAAATATACTATGTGGATATATCACACACATGTCACAAACAATACTAAAACAGATGAATATAAAATGTATATAAATAAAAATATGTATATAAAAACATCATTCACTTGTCACAAACACTACGAAAAGAAATATGTATAAATATAACTATCTCTAGTATTTAAAATAAAATATACACTGTACAACAGAAACTCATCTATAGTGTAGCAATTTTTTGACACTAGTAGCTGCTTTAACTTTTTCTTCAAGAGGTAAACATTCTTTGGAATTTTAATGGCCTCGGAAAGATTGTTATACAGCCTGCATCCCTGATGTTCAAAACTTTTTTGATAGAGTGACGTACGATGTTGATTAGGAAGAAGTAAGTGGGCATTACGTGTCGAATAAAAGTGTTATGAAACTATGTGTAGAGAGACTGGAAGAAACCAACCTCCCATAAAGATCCATCAATTTTTTTTTTTTCGCAAGAGAAGGTGCCAAAAGTAGGTTCATTTGACCAGAACCTGCCATTGGTATCTCGCTAAGTTTTGCCAAATATACATTGAACGTCTGAACAGCAAGGAAACAATTAAACTTCGGGCAAAACCTACCAGGATTGGCTCATTCCAAGGCATTCATACATTCCTCGGAATTCTACCAAAATACTGTTAGACTCTGGCATGGATGACCTGCGATGTCTAACAGGCCTACTCACAGGCAACAATGGTATGTGCCATTTATAACCCAAGTAAACTAAGAATCCAGGAAGAAGGCATGCATTTTGACATTCGCCCAATATTACCAATTCCACACCTTAGATTTAAAGATGAGTTTGTCGCAATGTATTTTTCCTTCTAGTAAAAACTATTTCAGTAGTTCTATAAGAACCAGCTTGTTTGTATCCTTCACCAAATAGCAAACGAAATACTCTTGACAGTTACGATTGCGATTTATTCTTATAGCTTATCTTAGTTTGCTTTCGCTACTCACTGAGAGATGGCGCTAGTGTACCTTCTTACAGAAAATCTATCAAATTGACAGAAATTTCAATAACTTCTTATGACTGGCCTACCTTCACGCTCTGATAGCATTCACTCAAACGTTCTGAAAGGGTTTTATTGGTTTCAATATGAGGTAGGTAGAATACTCTACTCCTTATCACCGATCCCATATCACTTTCCTATTAACAGCCGATATTGAAGCAATGAAATGACATAATATCGTAAGTTCGTATCGCATGGAAGGTATTATATTCGCAGACTGAAATTTGAAAGGAATTTCCAATTGAGATAACTCCTTTCCCACTCCATGAACCGAAGTTTGTTTAATTATAATATTCATTACAGAGGAGAAGCTTCACTCCGTGAAATGTTATCGTTATTAGAAGGATTAACGTTCACATCTCCTGGATGGATTGTTATGTTCGCGGAATGGAATATAATCATGACAGTGTTAGTTATGAGAATGGGGGTTACATGGAACAATAAAAATTGTACATTAGTATAGAGTATTTTTACCAGGGTGTTATACGTCAGTGTGAATACTGAACGCATACATGTTGAAGTTTCTGCAAGAGCATATTTAGGAAATTTGTTGGGATTTGTGTCGGTTGAAGAAAAATTATGGCTTTTTTGGAAAGTTTAAAAATGTCTGTTGATATCCGTGAAACTCCTTCATTGGGTTTTCTTGTGTACCTATTGTGTTCAGAAATGCGTTTTTTCAAAAATCTCCCTGTTTGAGCAACATAGCATTGTTGCAGTTGGTGGAAAAATCACTAGTAGAAATCTTCATGTACTTATCATCTCGAATTCATAATATGAAGCAACACGTAAAACTTCTTTTATCATTGGTATGGTATATGGATGACTACCGGTAAAATATCATAATTCAATATACCGAGTGTTAGTGAACGATAATGTCGAACAAGTTCAAAGTTTCAAATCGGCCAAACTAGTAGAACCTTGAGAAAGGGACTTGAATTCGGGAGGAGCCAAAAATATTAGTTTTATTTCTTTCTTTAGCCCAAGGCTTCTATCTGGGCATACAAAAATTATATATTTTCAAACTCGGCATAAAATTGCTGTATCAGCATGAAATTTTGGGTACATGGGCGAATTTTTAGGACTTTTTCCGAAAATATTTGATATGTATATGATAAGATATCCTTTGGAATTTTCTCGATTTTTCGAGTAATTTGTTTCCACGACGATTGACTCAAAATTCACCGAGTGTACTAATTTTATCATTCTGAATCGATTGACGTTCGCAGAATTGCTCTATCTTCAACCGTTCTCGAGTTGAAAAGTTTATCTTGAGTTGAAAGTAGTCACTTCTAACGTTTTACTCCTTTTATATGCCAAACCTTGTATCTTATCATACACTTATCATATATTTTCGGAATCAGCATGAAATTTTGCGTATATGGTGCGAATTTCAAGTGGATCTAAAAATTTTGTATTTTTCATGATCCACGACGATTGACTCAAAATTCACCAACTGTACTAATTCCATCATTCTGAATCGATTGGCGTTCGCAGAATTGCTCTCGAGTTGAAGAGTTCATCTAGAGTTGAGGAGACTTTTCTAACATTTCACTCCTTTTTTATGCCAAACCTTGTACCTGAACATACACATATCATATATTTTCAGAATCAGCTTGAAATTTTGCGTATATAGTACGAATTACAAGTGATTTTGATGATTTTGTATTTTTCATGATTTTTAGGACTTTTTTCAATTTTTCGATATATTTGTTTTCCCTTCGATTGACTCAAAATTCACCAACTGTACTAATTCCATCATTCTGAATCGATTGGCGTTCGCAGAATTGCTCTATCTTTAATCGTTCTCGAGTTGAAGAGTTCATCTAGAGTTGAGAGGAGACTTTTCTAACATTTTACTCCTTTTTTATGCCAAACCTTGTACCTGAACATACACATATCATATATTTTCAGAATCAGCATGAAATTTTGCGTATATAGTGCGAATTACAAGTGATTTTGATGATTTCGTATTTTTCATGATTTTTAGGGGTCTACCCCTTTGGACTTTTTTCAATTTTTCGATAAATTTGTTTTCCCTTCGATTGACTCAAAATTCACCAACTATACTAATTCCATCATTCTGAATCGATTGGCGTTCGCAGAATTGCTCTATCTTCAACCGTTCTCGAGTTGAAGAGTTCATCTAGAGTTGAGACGAGACTTTTCTAACATTTCACTCCTTTTTTATGCCAAACCTTGTACCTGAACATACACATATCATATATTTTCAGAATCAGCATGAAATTTTGCGTATATAGTGCGAATTACAAGTGATTTTGATGATTTTGTATTTTTCATGATTTTTAGGACTTTTTTCAATTTTTCGATATATTTGTTTTCCCTTCGATTGACTCAAAATTCACCAACTGTACTAATTCCATCATTCTGAATCGATTGGCGTTCGCAGAATTGCTCTATCTTCAACCGTTCTCGAGTTGAAGAGTTCATCTAGAGTTGAGAGGAGACTTTTCCAACATTTCACTCCATTTGTATGCCAAATCTTGTACTTGAAAATACAGATATCATATATTTTCGGAATTATAAGTGGATTCAATGATTTTGTATTTTTCCGATTTTTTTAAAAAAAAATTGAGGTCGATTGATTGCCAATCGATTCAGAATGATGAAAATAGTTTACACTGTAAAATTTCATCATTCTGAATCGATTGGCGTTCGCAAAATTGCTCTATCATTAATCGTTCTCGAATAAAAAAAATCATCTGAAATTTAGATCCTTTTATTTGCCAAATCTTGTATTGGAGCACTTACAAATCATATATTTTCAGAATCAGTATGAAAGTTTGCGCATACAGGGCGGATTTCATGTGGATTTGATATTTTTGAATTATTCATTTGGACTTGTTCCGACTTCTAAGTATTTTTTTCTTCAGATCGATTGATTCGCGTATCAACTACTCATAAATATGTTCCGGCGAACCATTGATAGATACAAGTAATAAGAGCGGCCCCAGTACAGAACCCTGAAGGACACCCATATCTTCATCATATATAACAAACCTTTTCGCTCGTAATTCGCATCTACAAACTTCTTTCAGATCAATATGAATCTAATTTCATTGTTACCCTAATACCATTACCAATTTTTTTTTTTAATTCCATTCAGCAGCAGGGATATTAATCTATCGTTGGCGACTGATGCCATAACCGTAAATCGTAATATAGCAGATCGAAGAAAGAATTCGGCTGGAATTTCTGCGGAGTGCGTTAAGATATATCACCACATAAGTTACAAGACTATCTCATTAAGGCAAAGTAGGCTGGGATCAGGGGTTAATAAAGGCAGAGCGTCGAAAATTCGCGAAAGTTGAGAGGACACCATTGATAAAGTGAACTGTACTCTGATAACCGCACTATGACGTGCCGGAAATTACCGAATTAATTAATTTTACGAAAAGGAAATGGGATAGTAGGCACGTCGGTGAGCTCGCTAAAAGATTATATAATATATTTTAACCTTTTTGTCCAGCACGTACGAGCAGCGGGAGATAAATTTATTATTCAGCGTCTCTGTAATAGCAGTTTGGAGTGGACTGGCAGTAAATTTTCCAGATAAAAATGTATTATTCACAGTGGGGAATGTCTTTTTTGGAAACTATGCCAGTTTTACTACGCCAACGTGTGACTTCATCAAAGAAAATATCTTCAACATCCGCAAGAATAAAATTAAGAAATTCATCTGAAAAAAATCGTCAGATAGTCTGAAACGCAATGGATTACAGCAATTTCTATGAGTAATAGTAATTATAATAACTCCGGATTAGTTTGTTCATCTACTACAACGCAAAACTGTGGAGATTTTCCCTCCAAAAGACTTCCGTACTGAAGAATTGATTGGCTCTGTGGTGTCAGAGAGTCCAAGAACATTTCAATGAGGCGGCATTGGAAAGCTTTGTTGGAATAACGAATATCGAGGATGTATTGATATCTAGTTAGCCTAGACCAGTTCCTTGCATAAGCAAAATATTGCGTTACCATAGCAACGAACAATAACTTATTAGAAGTGTCAGTGTGAAGTTTGACGTCAAAAAAGTAAACCAGAGTTACGCAATAAATTAAAGGAAAAAATATTTCCACAGAAATTGTGAAAATTGAAAAATTGAAGTATCGAGCCACCATCAAGTACCTGTATTTAAAAGGGTTGAGAGGTAAGCAGATTTACGAAGATATGCTTAATACCCTTAGTGATCAATGTCCGTGAAAAATTGGACTGCAAGCTTCAAAAGAGGTAAATTTTCCATTGAAGATGATGACCGATCGGGAAGGTCAGTTTCTGTGTCAGTCCCCGAAAATATCAATGCAGTTCATGACATGATTTCAACAGACCGTCGAATTGGGCTAAAACGGATATCTGAAGCACTGAATATTTCATACGAACGCGTTCATTATATGAAAAATTGCTGCAAAATGGATCCCCAAATGTTTGAATGTTGACTAGAAGCGTGCAAGGGTAGTAGCATCGCGTTCGATCTGTGCTCGATTTGAAAACGATGTAGACTTCTTAAACCGAATTGTTACTATGGATGAGACTTGGGTACATTTCTACGATCCAGAAACAAAGCAACAATCGATGGAATGGCGACACTCCGGTTCTCCAAGACCTAAGAAGTTTCGTGTTCAAAAATCTGCTGGAAAAGTTCTTGCTTCAGTTTTTTGGGATTGCCATGGAGTCATAATGATTAATTTTTGGATAAGGATAGAACAATAACTGGAGATTGCTATTCGACATTACTGACCACTCTAGGGAAGAAATTAAGAAGAAAAGACTCGGACACCTATCCAAAGATGATTTGTTCTTGCAGGACAACGCCCCTGCACACAAATCTCATGTTGCCATGCAAATAATTTGTGATTTAGAGTTTGAATTACTAGAACATAGCCCTTATTCATCAGATTTGGCTCCGTCCGGCTATCATCTCTTTCCTCAACTGAAAAAAGTTTAAATGGTCGTAAATTTTCTTCCAAAGAGGAGGTAATAAAAGCTGTGGAGGTCTGGTTTGCAGAGAAAAAAGAAATATTTTTTTTGAAAGGTTTAGAGACGTTGCAGGTTCACTGTAATAAATGTATCGAATTAAGAGGAGAATATGTTGAGTAATAAAATATTTTTGCATTAAAATTTTGTTTGGTTCTATAATAGGCTAAGAATTTTTCAATATATCCTCGATTATATCAAGTTATATTATTAAAGAGGCTGATACTAAGACTTACACAAGCAAAATTGCTTATTGGGGATGCTGTGGTCCTAAGGAATAACTAGTATGTGATTCCCCTGAATGCCACTGAAGGCATCTTCAGTGCGGATGGGGTCAATAATAAGATATCCCATCTGCCATTATTTGTAGAATCATTTCTAGTTTTGAAATCGATTGCTTGCGAGTGGCGATTTCGTTTTGTCCTCATAAATAGCGTAATGAGTAAAAATGGAATTTTATTACCACATTCAACTCATTTCATTCATAAATGACATTAGGCCCTCGTTGCCATCATGATGGCTGCATAAATTTCATTCCAAATTACCATTCATATTTGTGGCTGTTTGTGGGAAATTATAACGAGGCTCATAAGTGTTGATACAACATATTGTGCTGTGGATGTTGAATAGCTTGTTGAAACATTCCGTGATTATTACATGTGATACGAAGCGTCAGATCGAATTGAGTCATTTGTTCAAGCAGCTCATTTGTACCACTCGCACGCCGCGATTACAGTTTTACCGATCTAATTGCCATTGAATTCATATATTTGTGAATAATTATCAGTAATAAATAGTCTATTCCAGTTTCAAATATAAAATATGCTCACATAAAGTATTTTGAAGTATGTTGATTGTATTAATTCGAACAAAGTTCGAAAATATTTGCCGAATATGTGTCGAAGAACCCTTTCTTTCCATACGTTTCCACAAGGTGGAAAAGTGAGGCAAACATCTGTCAGAAAACAACTACTTCCCTGGCTAATACCACGACGGACTTTGAGAGAAAGGATAGTTCGATTTTGTCGATTTTATTCGTTTCATTTTCGTGATAATCTTCAACGGATATTTTCGAACTTTTTTCGAATTAATAAATACCTATGATTATTTTTTTCGTATGATTTTCAACCAATCAGAATGTCCAATTTAGTTAAGTTACCTCGTATAATTTCGATAATACCTGATTATACATAGAGTAGCTCCACCAATCGAAAATTTTAAAATAATTTCATTTTCATAGTAACCACATCGACATCAATATACAACAAACAGAACTGTCAAATTGTTACGTTTATCAAAAATTGTTCAAATATGAGTCGATTCGGAGATTTATCATCAAATGCAACAGACGAAAGTATACAAAATACTGAGCCTCATAATACAGTGAAAACAAAAAAATACGTATGGAAACAATTTCTTACGTTTTGCAGTGAAAGAAACTATGTGCTAAATGAATCAATTTCCACTGAAATGATAGCGTCCATTTTGAAAGATTGGGCTTTCAATATGCGAAAATGTAATGGAGAATATTATAAAGAAAATGTGGTTAAAACGATGTGGAACATTACGGCAAAACAAGTACAAGAAAAATATATGAAGGAGTTTAATAGAGTAATTGGTCCATTCTCTAGTCCCATATTTTTAGCCGCACGAAACGCAAGAAATTCAAAAAGAAGGGAACTTCAAATGTTACCGGACAAGAGAAAGGTTAGTGCATCAGCATTTAAAGATAACGAGTACATAGCAATGATAGAAGCGTGGGATGAAAATACACCGGAAGGATTACAAATAAAATTTTTCTTAATTGGTTCTGTAGAACTTGCGTGGAGAGGAAATGAAGGGGCGTCATGCTTGACTCATTATTTTCAAAAAGAAACTGGAAATGATGATACTCCAACTGGTAGAATACAATATAATCCTATTTTTACCAAAACCACACAGGGAGGAACAAAACCATGTGCTAATAATAAATGGCTTGTACCTAACCATAATGAAGTGAGTCGTTGTCCAGTGAGACTTCTAGATAAGCTAATGATGAAAAGAAGCGAAAACATCAATATTAAATCAGATAGGTTATTTTTGACAGTAAATCCCAACTGGAGAAAAGAAAAAACCCTTGGCTGGTACAAAAATATGCCAATTGGAGTGCATGAAATTAGTAAATGGACCAAAAAGTCTGCAGAATTGGCAAATTTGAATATGACAAACAAAAAATTTTCAAATCATTCTCACCGAGCCACTGCTGTTTCACAATTGGCAAAAGCAGGTGTATCGGAACAAGAACTTATTAAAATAACAGGACATGGTAATAGCAATTCTATCAAACCCTACCTACAGATAGATGAACAACATCACCAAAACATAATAAATAAGATTAGATCCAATTTTAAAAACGCTGCAGGATCGAGTAATAACACCTCCAGTATTTCCAGCACTTCAATGAGCAGTGGTCACGTTTCCTGCGCCGAAAATAACTCAGTTAAAAAAACGTAGTATATAATAATTGTAACTTTCATTGCACCAATTTGTATTTAAATTAATAAATTGTTTATATATTTACTTAATTTACTCAAAAAATAATCGTATCAAATACAATACGTACTTCAAAATGAATACGGTTATACATCTCAAACTTCCTGCATAATTAAAAATCGTGTCAGTTTGACAGAATAATCTATTTAAACTGTCAAACTGATACTCTTTATAATTATGCAACAAGTTATCGATGTATAACCTGATTATTTTCAAGTACTTATATTATTACAACTGATAATCTCCAGCACAAATTTTCGAACTTTGTACGAATTTATCGTTTTACGAGTACTTTTATGATTTTTACATCCAATAATTCAAGATTTGTATGAGTTTGAGAATTTTCTTCTGATATTTTCCCACCCCTAATGATCACTTGACACTCTTTTCCATTATTATTTATTTTGTGATATTATTAATAATGAACTAAAACATGCACAACAATGAACTGAAATAACTGGATTAATAAGACCCTATTCTGAAAACACCTTGACCCATTTCTGCAACCGATGGAGTAGCGTTTATTGAGTTGGAAAAGTGTCGTTTAACACATTTGATCAAGACCGGAGAAAAGAAAAAGAGCACACGTTTTCATCGAGTGTAGGAAATTTGTATTCTGTTGCCAGGTTCTCTAGTTCGTTGTCTTTAGAGGGGCTGGAAGTTTGCCAACATTTTTATTGACCAGCTTCGCTCAGGACCAGCGCGACAGGAAAACTTTAATTGAAATTTTCGTGGACCTGATGAAGACAAAAGGAAGAACGGGAGGTCGACGGTTAATCCTTAATTGAATATGCATCGACGATAGAAGCCGGAGAAAACGGTATCAAAGTCTTAATGTGAAACTTCGAATTATTCAAATGGGGATCGGCATCCAATTTCAGTTTACTTCGAGAACACCGAGTAATCATAAATGTCGAAACACTTTGTGAAACTGATTCATGAAGAAAGGAAGACGATACTTGCCGAAAGACCTTTGAATGAATTTTATCCACTAACCTTATAATTGAAGTTTTATTCACACTCATGAACCGTATAAAGTACCACTTCATACACTACCATAGTCAAATAATGAAATTTTTATTCCACTAGTGGAAAAATTAAAAATACAACCTTGAAACAATCATTTTACCTATCCATTATTCATAACATCAATAAAATTTAAAACAATAAACATTTCGTTCTTTGTTTCATCATATTTCACTTCGTTTCAATCAATAACAAATTTGTTGATGTTATTGATTTTAGACGCATAGTGACTGTCAAAGTTTTTGATAAATCTCTGAAATCAATGGATTTCTCCTCTTGTAAAAAATGACGAGTACCAGGAGAACCTTGGATTTTTCTTGCTTTATCAAGCTTATTATACATGGTGTTCCTAATTAGGTCGGCACCATTGCCACCTCCGTTATTATTGATGCTACGAATTCGGTTAAATGGGCAAACTAGTAGCATTTTTAATGGCCTTCTGAAATATTCTGAAAACGCGACTGTCATTTTTTTGTTTTCGGCATCGAGAAGGCCATTAAAAATGCTACTAGTTTGCCTATTTAACCGAATTCGTAGCATCAATTATAACGGAGTTGGCAATGGTGCCGACTTAATTTGGAACACCCTGTATATATAAAATCCTTGATGTGACTTTCCGCTATAGCTGAGCTTCTCTATCCATCATGTCGTTCGATTATCGTGAGATCAGGACCTTCATTAACCAGTCAGTCTTTTTTTATTTATTTTTTACTATTTTTACAGGGCGAGTCAGAAAGTTGATCGCCCTTGTATCGTATTTTTTATTGAATTTTGTATAATTTGTACTGCATATTATTAGGTGACATTTTGTTATTTTGAAATATATATAATTCATATATGATATACAGGGCTATTGATATCGGAAAAAAACAACAAACATAAACATGTCGAAACGAACTGAAGTTACTGAAGGAATTCAAAGGTCTACGATATCGTATTATCCTTGCAGCTGCTCGTATCTGGCATAATCCAAAAACCATAAAAGACTGGCCACATGAGCACATGTACCTGAAGTTGTAGCTCCCGACTTACAAGTACTATAATAGTGAAGTTCCAAAAGTTGATTTTCGATATCATCTTCAACAGTGGCTATCCACAACACTTATTTATATGAATTATGAAACCTCGAGTAAACTCTCATTCCTAAAATGTTTGTTTCTTCACTTTCAACCTGTGTCTGCGTTAAAAACCTGTTTTGTACCCCAACTATAATGAGGGATATTTCGAAAAATGCTGGAAAAGCAAGAGAATCATCAATTCCATCGAAAAGCGAAGCCGTATACCAAAAAGGATACAAGATATATCTGGAGTGGCTGACACGGAAAAATTTTATTCCAAAAGATGCCATGCGTAATTATGACGAAATGAGCTTATAATATTCCTGCGGGAAAAATGACGTTTTAAGACTCATACTCATGTATGGCAATTAATATTAATAAAGGACAGTTTAATCAGCTTCTGTGAATTCATGTAGTTTAGGATGATTGAGGTTAGAATTATGCAAGGTTTTTCAGTTCATATAATGTAAATTATTTTGACTGATGTTTTTTTAAACTTGTTCAAATTCGCTTCCAAATGAAGTACCAGATTTTGGAATACGAAACAGTTTTTTTCTGGAAATTAGACCTCAAAATAAAACGTTCCGAAGGGGAGTACTCACATGGTTTGTGGATTGAGGGGATATTTTTTAATAATAGTTTCCTCGGTCGACTTGAACACGAGATTTCGTAAAGCTCATTCGACAGGAGCGATGCATCGACAAACGAAAGCAGTACGAGCTCTTCGTCGCATAAAATAAAATTCAAATGTTTGCTTTTCACGATGAATATCCGAGACATTCCATCGTATTTCAATAAAACTCAAGCAATAACTCTGCTTATTTTACGATGATATTAACATTTTACTGTCGTTGATGTTGTCTTTTTAATGCAAGCAAGACTTCAGAACACCACAAGATTCCTGCAGGAATGTACAATAAGAGAACTTTACGTGCGTTCTATCAAAAGATGCACAGAGAATGTTTTTCCATTTATACTGAAGCATGGTATGGATTGAAATAATGAATTTTCTTGTTGGTTCCATAATATTATAAGAGGACGTTCTAGAGAAAGAAAGAAAGATTGAGAGATAATAGATATTTTTGTATCATGGGATTCATAATGGCATTAATTACCTACGGAAAAGTTTGCGTTTCAATTAAATTTTGTTCATTTTCAAAACGGAATAAATGTACCAATTCATTACCTTCCCGCTATATTTGAATCAGGTACTGTTAATTACAGGAGTTTTGCTGTTGCTAGGTTGTTGCTATGTTACTTGTTTGAAAACAGAACTTTATGATCAAGCTGCGTTTACATTGAAATCGTGTTTTCTACCCCAAATATAATGGAGGATATTTTGAAAAAAGATGGAAAGGCAAGATGATCATTATTCTGTATCTTGGAAGAACAAGGCCAATCTCACTTTTTCTCATTTCGAGGAATCAACGGTTTTATGTTAAATCATATTATGAAACGTATTTCAGCAGAAACAATTAGGTGAACAGAAAATATTATAGACAGTATGTGTTGCGATTGAACAACTTTATGATATTAACAAATTATAAAAATTATTTTTGAGTTTGATGGAGATTGGCCTTGTTTCAATTCCAAGTTTTGTGATTTTAGCCCATTTGAGTTGGACTTTGGCCTAATTCAACTAGACATTGGCCATTTTTATACAACTATTCGTAACTATTTATCATAAAAAGTTCGAAAAAAAATACGTCTTCGGAAAATGAAAAATAAACGTTTATAAACGAAATAAAGGAAGTAACACTAATTTCTCTTGCTCTTTTGAAAGTATTAAAAAACCCAGAGGGAAGAAAATTTTTGTTATCAATGAGGAAAAATGGTTTCCTCCTAGCGGGAGGAAAAGTACCATTTTCCTTCCTTCTCTACTGATCGAAAATGAAGTTTGCCAGTTTACCATGCTCTTCTCTTAATTTAATACATGTATTACAAGTAACTTGCTATGCTTGTGGATCTTAAAAAAAATGTTTCTTGTTCTGTAAACCAGGCATAAATACTCTCTATAACCTCTTCATTTGAAGAACGACAACATTCGAACATTTCAAAAAAAATTTCAAACTTCTCTTACTTTTCGCAACTGTTCTTGGTATTATAGATGATTCCAGGACTGTAAGAACGGATGATTTCTGGGTTTCTAGTATGAAGGAAACTATTCAACAAAAAAGATTCTGTATAATTCTAGACCGAGACAAGAATACTGATGATAAAGATATCGTCCATATTAAATCCAGAGACGACATTAAGAATGTAAGGTTTGAGTTAGGTTCGTGCCCTTCAAGTCTGTATAAACGATTTGTAGGAATTTCATTATCTTTTACAGTCGGAGAACTTTCGATAGTAGACCCTCGATGAAAACCAAGGAGTTTTTCTTGGAAAAATACTTGAAAATCAGTCGTAATATTCGATATTTGGCAAATGGAGACAAAATTGGAGATGGCCCTAGAGTAAATAAAAAGTTTAAACGACATTTGGGTATGAATTAAAGTGCCTTTTCATGTGATTCAAATGAAGTTTTTTTTATTCACCTGTAATATTGATTACTGCGACTCACCTTTCTGGAATCTGAATGAGAAAATTCGCTTACCTAAAATAAAAAAAAGTGTCAGTGATGAGGAAGGAAGATCATGCTAATGGGGATAATATTGAAGAAAAAATATCAACATCTTCGAAACTTATTTCACAGCCTCCCTTATCCAGATTGTATTCCGCAACTGCAGATTTGTCAGTTATTCATCGAACAAAACAGGAAATCTTCCCCTAATTCAAATGGTTTAATTTTTTGTAATCTAAGATTGACATCTTCAAATAATTTGTAGGTACTATATGCAAAACTACTCCTAAATAGGATTGGTTATGTCATAGGATGACAGCAGAATATGACATCTATGACGTATGAGGTTATACAGTGAGTTTCAAAAAGTGTGCACCATATGGAAAAAGTTTTTATTAACCGTTTGTCAGAAAATTTAATTTTTTATTTAAATTGGTGAAGTGCATTGTGAAAAACTAGTATTTGAGTCGTCAAAATTCGAAATTTCCAAACAGTGTACATGAGACAACGAAGAGTGAGAATTTTGAAAAAGAATAAGCTATCCTTATTTTCAACATAATCAAAAATATTTATGTAGATTCAGAATTTAAAAAGGTATTCAAAGGAAATTATTTGGAATGTCAGTGGAAGGAGTGACAACGATGTAATTCGATTTATTTGGTACTGTTTTTTTGGTTCAGGAAATTGGAATGTGAAATAGTTCAATGCAGTTTGTACTGAGTCTGTGTGTATTCCTCATTTCTAGTGTTCCTCTTAGAAGAATGTCCTTTTCCTTCATAAGATTTCACATATTTTGCATTTTAATTCCGGCTCCTTCGCCAATTAAAAATACAATCACAATGTTTGATGTTTTGATGACACGAATTAAACGTCTAGTTGAACAAATTTACTTTTTCGTTGCTTTCATTGAAAGATCACAAAAACAAATTTCAGAACAATCTGTACGGGGTTAGGAATCTGTATGGGATGATGATTCTCTATGAGGCGTGGTAAAACAATTTTTTTTGGACAGTTCGTGAACGCGGTAAATTAAAAAATATTTTTCATATAAATTATTTTACTCCTGATGAGATTCTTGCACTTCTTCCATAATCAGCAACTGTTTTTCGCACTGTTTTCACACGATCTTCGGAAGACAACTATCCTTTGACCACGCCGACGACTCCTTTATGAAAATAATGACTGTTCGAAACAAACATCCGAGTCCTTTCTCTAATGGGACCTCACCCTGCGAGATCCTCCTTCAAAAGCACCCTCCGCAGTGACACCCAACGTTAATTTGACATTTTAAGGATAGTCAGCAGAAGGACGGGAATAAAGCCTTCATTTACGTCGACTCAGCTACCGAGTGACAGATGCCGTAGTCAAACTAAGGTAATAATGTCTTCCATTTGTCTTAATTTGCCCGGGACCTAACAAACACCACTTATTTTGTTAGTCGCCTTTATATTAAGCGAATTTCGAAGGTAGACTTCGTGATGTATGATGTCAATTACTACATCGCATCTCCGCGAGGACGTTGCGGAATATCGGGAGGCGGAGAATACGCGATGAGCACTCAGGAGTGAGGGGGATGTAACATCGAAACGAAGATCATACAGAAAATTCTTAAAAGTAGGTCAGTGGGCAAGAATTCTTGGGACTGATTGGTCTTCTAGTCAAATGATTATCAAACTTTCATTAAATATTAAAAATGTACATGACTACAGAAAAAATTTGAGCAATTTGAACAGGGTGTTCCAAATTGAGTCGGCACCATTGCCAACTCCATTATTGATGCTAGGTATTCGGTTAAATGGGCAAACTAATAGCATTTTTAATGGCCTTCTCGATGCCGACAACAAAAACATAATTGACAGTCGCGTTTTCAGAATATTTCATAAAATGTTATTTCTTTCAATGGAACACCCTATATTTTTTCATGAATTTCGATTTGTGATAACATTCTCAATAACAAATCTCTTTTAACTCTATTAAATATAGTTTCAATATAATTTTTCAGTTCATCTACATCATTATGTTTCAGTTTTTCAGAAATCCCTAAATATAAAAAGCTAGAGGTGTCATGTCTGGTGAACGAGGGGGTCACTCAACAGGACCATTTGTAGCAATTCATCTCTTTCCAAAACAGCCTCGCAGCATTATTTTTACGCCACTGACATTATGTGCTGGTGCTTCATCCTGCTGAAAATAGATCAAGATCATCGAAAAACTCTACCAACACTCTTGTTAATAAATTAATGAACGGGGTCCGTTCAAAGAACCATGGTAGAAAAATGGACCGATAATTCTGCCTCTAAAGAGACCACACCAAATATTAATACTAAATCGTCTTTGCGGATTGTGGGGATGGACTAGAAATGGATTATGTCTACTCCAATAATGAAAATTCTTTCTATTATACATCCCACGATTTGAAAAATCAGCCTCATCGCCCCATATAATATTTCTATAGAAGTTTGGATCTTGTCTGCATTTATTCATAAACCACCGACAAAACCCCAATCGTCTCTCAGGATCACCAGGTTCTAGTGTTTGCGCTGGTCTTAACTTATAAGGAGAAATCTTATGTTTCTTCAGAATTCGTTGAATACCAGACAGTGGAACACTTATTTATCTGGATAAATCTCTGATGGAATTATTTGGATATACCTCAAAGTAGGATAAAACGTCAATTTCTGTATCTTCATATATTACGAAACGTTTTTCAGTTCTCCTCTTATCAAATACTTTTTCATTGTTCCTGAATCGACGATGAAGCACAGCAAAAAAACGCCGATTAGGTAATTCACGATCGGGGAACGAATTGCAGTAGTGTTGGAGTGCAGGGAACATTGAAATATGGAAAATGAACATGTTTGTCCATAATTCAATGTTAAAAATGTCAAAATGGAAAATAGCTATTTGATAGTTTAACTGAGAGAAATTTGTTACTTTTCCTCCCGCATGCCATGTGTGATGACAGGGGGGCCTTAAGGCACGAAGGCAGTAAATAATTGATGGAATACGAAGAAAATGATATACCCGACGACATGCAGAAAGATGCAAAATTATTGAATAAGACTTCATTAACGAAAAAATCAAGATTACGGTACGAAAAAGAATGTTATTCTACTAAATTACATGAAGGGGAAAATAATGAAAAAAAATTGTTGTGAGGTAATTTTGCAGTATTTTCTTAACTGTAGAATCTCTCAAATGTTTATGAATGAGTATTTTTTTTCATACTCATGTATATGATAATGATCATTTTTCATCCGGATACCCTACTCGAAAGTGATAGTTTTTCACTCTAGAAATGATAATGAAGCAAATGAACATTATCATGCAACCCGATGGGATTATACTAAAAACAATTTGATGGATTTTTGACACTGATGACAGTTAATCTCACTACATGGTACTTGAATCAGCAAACGAACGTTTACTCGAGATGAAATACGTCTTTTTCGTTCGGCAATTTCACGTGGACAAACTCTTACCTTACGAAAAGAAAAAAGTATTTTCTTCTCTTGTTGAAAAATATACTATTGTTCTTGTACATAAATCTATAATTTACATACTACCTCAAGGTATTTTTTTACTTCCAGTGTTATATTTATCTCGAATGTCCCACCCATGAAAAAATAACTATTGTTAAATATTAGGTTACATTAAAATTAATCATTTTGTTGATAATGTAATCATATAATATTTTTTTCATATGTGTCTTGAATGAAATATTTTCGAATTTATGAAATTTTAAATACGAGTTACTGAACTATCAAACATTTTCACAAACTCACTCTTGTGAAACACTACAAGAAGTTGTCGACCTATTCCTACTTTATAGTTAGTATTATGGATGAATTTAAAAATATTGTAAATCACTCCAGTCACAGTTGTTTCCTTACAACTTTTGCACGTAGATGACAGTGAAATATTGATCGCTGATTCAGAAATGTTGCTGTATATTAATCAACAGTACTATCAGAATTTATATTTGTTAGGCTTTTCACAAACCCTCTGCAATTTTCGAACATTTTCATGTTTCATTTTTCAGAAATTTGCAAAGGAATCATTTTTGATGTTTTGTTCCTTTTATAAGCCAAATCTGAGCATACACAAATCATATATTTTCAGAATCAGCATGAAATTTTGCGTATATAGTGCGAATTTCTAGTGGATCAGATGATTTTATATTTTTCACGATTTTTCCTTCGGATCTTTTCGATTTTTCTAGTATTTTTTTTCTTACGTCAATTGACTTAAAACTAATAGCATATAATAATTTCGTCATTCTGAGTCGATTGGCGTTCGCAGAATTGTTCTTCCCTATCTTCAACCGTTCTCGAGTTAAAAAGTTAATCTGGAGTTGAAAAAAATCATTTTTGATGTTTTATTCCTCTTATATGCCAAACCTCATATCTGAGCATACACAAATCATTTATTTTCAGAATCAGCATGAAGTTTTGCGTATATATAGTGCGAATTTGAAGTGAATCTGGAAATTTTGTTCTTTTCATGTTTTTAGTATTTTTTTTTATTACGTCGATTGACTCAAAGCTGAGAGCTTACACTAATTCCATCATTCTGAATCGATTGACGTTCGCAGAATTGCTCTATCTCCAACCGTTCTCGATTTGAAAAGTTCATCTGGAGTTGAGAACTGTTATTTCCCGCCAAAAAAATAAAATTTTTTGATTCTTATATTCGTGAAAATCAATCTTTTCTGTACATGCTCACCAAATTCGAAATCGATTCCGAGTCAAATAGGGATTCGGTAGACTTTCTACGCAACCTCTGCAATTTTGAGTTGAACCATTTTTCAAAAATTTTTATGTTTCATTTTTCAAAAAATTGCAAACAGCGCTCTTACGTATCTCGACGTGAAGATTCCAAATCATGCATCAAAAGTTAATTTTTGATGAGTACCAACAAAATAGCCACCATTTTTGCGATTTCGACAAAATTATTGCTCTTTTTTGGTAAAACCTCCACCCAATTTAATTTTTAATGACATATTCGGAATCAGCTTAGCGAAATACGTTTGAGGGCATACTTCGAAATAAAAAAATTCGAAAATTTGCTCTTTCAAGGTATATGAAAAATACTGCCGTTCAATATTTATGTTTAAAATCCATAGAGTATATCAATTTGATCATTCTGAATCGATTGGCTTTCGCGGAATTGCTCTATCTCTAACCGTTTTAGATTTGAAAAGTTCATCTGGAGTAGGGAGCTGTTATTTCCTGCCAATTTTTTTTGCAAAAGTGATGATAATTATGAAGCTGGAGAAAGGTTTCTGATCCAAAATCAACGAGTTATTCGTCTTCTAACACTCTTATATTTTCAGAACAGAAAAATTGTTGGTATCAAATTGTCAGTTGCTAATTTTCATTAATTTTTAAGCAAATCTGTAGCTCTCCATAACTCACAAAGTGTCGTTTCACGTTTGAAAACACCATAGGAAATGGACCAAGAAGAACTATATTGTGTACCTAATATCGAAGGTGATCCTATTAGCATACAACGATTATCCTTTACATATCGGAATTTATCTATGATGGATGACGTCAGATTATCGACGAAAGGCATGATGGATAGCATGTAGATGGAAAACAGTGAGTATGGATGCGAGAGTTACGGGATGGATGTTGGTGAATGAACAAGAATATCGAAAAAATTGCCCATTTTGGTTATACCTTTGTCGAATCCACTTTTGAATACTTTTTTCGAAATCAGCTCGTCGAGATACGTTCGGAAAAAGTTTGCGTTTTTTTTAATAATCAAGAATAAAATATGGTGCAATAGAATTTTTACGTTTATCGCTTTTTATGGTTCATCTCATATCCAAATCATATATTTTTGAAATCGTCATAAAATTTTGGGTATATAGTGCTATTTTCAAGTGAATCTGGCGATTTTGCACTTCTCATGATTTTCAGGTGTCTACTGGAATTTTTTGGGTTTTTTGAGCTATTTTTATTTAACTTGATCGACTCACAAAGTTTACTAAATTCATCATTTTAAATCGATTGGCGTTCGCAGAATTGCTCTATCTTCAACCGTTCTCGAGTTGAAAAGTTCATTTGGAATTGAGAGCGATAATATCAAAGGAAAACATTTTGTTTGCCTATTTTTCATTCATTTTAGTGAAATTCACCATTTTTTGTATGTGTTTTCCAAATCTGAAATCCATCCCAAGTCAACTAGAAATTTGGTAGCCTTCGATATAAACGTGGTAATATACAGCATTTTACTCATTTTATTCAAAGTTCGAGTGAAAAACACTGAACAATTCGCTATTACCACCAATCATAAGAAAATAACAGACATAACGATGCAGTTCAATTTCACATCAATCTCCCTCGTCGTTTCCAAAACGATATTCAAGAAAAAATTACCGATAAATGCCTAAAGGCCACTCAACGATCATTCCAATTTTCTTTGTAAAACAAATTCTTACTTGTATTCGGCCTTATCGAAAAATTTCACGATATTAATTGTCGAGAAGCATGATCGATAATTAAAAGTAAATATTTTCATTCCATTATTGGAAAAGTTATGAAAGGAACTCATCGTTGATCAACTCTCAACTTACACAAGTTGACTATTAGAACACTTTTAGAGACACTTTTCATGGAATGTGAGATAATGGTATAATTAATGCTCTGTTTCAATATATATGTAAATTTCTCATAACTTTTTTAATTTTTACACGCTTTTATTTAACTGCACCGACTCCTTTAGACTCGATTTTGACCTACTTTAAACGGAAACATTTAACTGAAACTGTCTTTACTTATCAAGAACTAAACGATAATTTGATAGGATTGTCTCATTATCCTGATCAGGATCGCCAGAATTAAATAATTTGCCTCTCATATATTCTGTGTGAGAGCCTTCGCCATAATTTTAAAAAATTGTTTGTAACCGACTCCTTTAGACTCGTTTTTGACCCATTTCAAACTGACAGATTTGATTGAAACTTTGTACACTTATCAAGAACCGGTGACAATACGATAATTCAATAAGTTTAACCCATTATCCTGATCAGGATCGCCAGAATTGAATAATTTGCCCCTCAAACGCTCTGTGTGAGAGCCTCCGCCATAATTTGAAAATTTTGTTTGTAACCGACTTTTTACACTCGATTTTGACCCATTTCACACTGACAGATTTGATTGAAACTTTGTACACTTATCAAGAACCGGTGACAATACGAATATTAGATGAGTTTGTCTCATTGTCCTTATCAGGATTGCCAGAATTAAATAATTTGTCTCTCATTCTCTCTGTGCGAGAGCTTTCGCAATAATTTTAAAAATTTGTAACAGACTCCTTTAAACTTGAATTTGACCTATTTTAAATGGACAGATACAATTGAAACTTTGTTCACTTATCGAGTACCGGTGACAATACGATAATTTGATGAGTTTGTCTCATTATCCTGATCAGAATCGCCAGAATTAAATAATTTGCCCCTCAACGCTCTGTGTGAGAGCCTCCGCCATAATTTCAAAAATATATAACCGACTCTTTACACTCCATTTTGACCCATTTCAAACTGACAGATTTAATTGAAACTTTGTTCACTTATCGAGAACCGGTGACAATACGAATATTAGATGAGTTTATCTCATTGTCCTTATCAGGATCGCCAGAATTAAATAATTTGTCTCTCATTCTCTCTGTGCGAGAGCTTTCGCAATAATTTTAAAAATTTGTAACAGACTCCTTTAAACTTGAATTTGACCTATTTTAAATGGACAGATACAATTGAAACTTTGTTCACTTATCGAGAACCGGTGACAATACGATAATTTGATGAGTTTGTCTCATTATCCTGATCAGAATCGCCAGAATTAAATAATTTACCCCTCAAACGCTCTGTGTGAGAGCCTCCGCCATAATTTAAAAAATCTGTAACCGACTCTTTACACTCGATTTTGACACATTTCACACTGACAGATTTGATTGAAACTTTGTACACTTATCAAGAACCGGTGACAATACGACAATTCAATAAGTTTGACCCATTATTCCGATCAGGATCGTCAGAATTGAATAATTTGCCCCTCAAACGCTCTGTGTGAGAGCCTCCGCCATAATTTCAAAAATTTGTTTGTAACTGACTTTTTATACTCGATTTTGACCCCTTTCACACTGACAGATTTGATTGAAACCTTGTACATTTATCAAGAACCGGTAACAACACAATAATTTGATGAGTTTGTCTCATTATCCTGAACAAGATCGCCAAAATTAAATAATTTGCCTCTCGCACACTCTGTGTGAGATCCTTCGCCATAATTTTAAAAATTTGTTTATAGCCATTTGATCACTCAGAACTATGTTGTTTTCATTAGCCAGATGTTTTTTGATTTCTAAAGATGTCAATATTTTGGACTAATTTAAATATTGTTTATTTAAGCTGTAACTTTTCAAATGCTCATCGAATCTCTCATTGAAACTGCGGCCTCTCTGGCCTATAATGAGGCATTGCAGTCATCATATTTATCGTATATTTCAATTAAAAATTTTCAGTTGGATATTTTCTGTCTACTTCGAGATACTTATCTGATTCATGTATATTGTATATTTTTGGGAGATCGTGAAGTATTCACACAGATGCAATACAGGGTTCGATATATGGAATTCATTCGGACACATTTTACTTCTGGAAAATTCCCTCTATAAATGAATATCCATTTTCATTGAAAAACTATTTTCGCTGTCATCAGCAAGGCTTTTACAAGTGAAAACCTCACAGCTTCCAATATTCGTATTTGAATAATTTAATAATGAATCCATCACTACTGCAATAAATTCATTTTACAGTAAATTGTGAAAATAGAACTTTCTAAAACAATCGAGTATCTTGTTGACGGAGCATTCGACTGTGTCAATCATTATTTTTTAAGAATTATGGAATCTCTGTTAATTTCTGTGATAGCCTGAACTTCTGTTTTGAAAAATAACTCTTAAAATAGTTTTATTAAACGTTGGTTGTTTGACTGTATCTATTTAGACTCTGTAATTTATATAAAACCGGTAGGGACCGATTTTGACGGCAAAGGTTTGAAAAAATTTCCTCCGGCTTTTTTCGTTCCGAGAAAATTCGTTGCTTATCAACGGATTAAAATACTAGATAAACCTATTTCGGAGTCAGAGAGGAAGTGCATTCTTGAGCTATTTCCGAAAAAGAGTATACCGAATTTGAACTCGATAATATTTCAAAATTCAAGTTTCACTATGATAGTTGAGTAGTGTAACGGGAGGCTGAAGCGATCCACTAAAGTTTTGCATTTTCCATACCATAAATTATGCACTATGATTTGGCGAACAAAACAACACCAACACGACCATTCTAATCCAGTTTGTCGTGTCCAACTGCCCCATAAATTCTGCCAGAGCCGTATAGTAATTCACTAACTTGGACAAGGGACATATCTCAAAACAAATAACACAAAAGAGCTTTTACACCCTAAGTCTTTCCATCAATTATTCGGATGCTTAGAGTAATATTCCATTTCATTTCGGGAGAACGCTCTTCAGACAGGTTATAAAAAGTAATAAAACCTAAAAGAAAATGACCACGTCTCTTGAAAAATTTATCATCAGCAGAAATGGTGGATGGGCTCTTTCTTTATTGAATGACTTTAGTGTCCAAGTTCTCTAATAATTGATTAAGTTTATGGCCCTGCATCATACTTCTTCTACCGTGATAATAAAAGAAATATGTAGTGCAAAGTGCAACATTTTACGAGGGGTACGGTGGAGTTACCCCACTTTGAACGTTGCAAACTGGGTCACGGAATCAACACATCTCGAGTCATTTATTTTGGCGACACGTTGACTAGATTCCAATAGAATTATGCTGACGTAGAAAATACCGGGTGGCTACGGAAGTATTGCCTACGGAATATCTCAGTTATTGTATGAAGTAGGTTTGTGAAATTTGGAGCGTCGATATAATGACATAAGAGCTAGAATTT
The DNA here is from genome assembly GCA_958502065.1 of Chrysolina americana. Classification (NCBI taxonomy): domain Eukaryota; kingdom Metazoa; phylum Arthropoda; class Insecta; order Coleoptera; family Chrysomelidae; genus Chrysolina; species Chrysolina americana. The sequence goes on along the minus strand of OY293413.1, from coordinate 99,072,642 downwards.
GAGCATATTGACATGTCGAAGTTAACTTCCGGTCTGACCGGAAGTAACATCAACTTTCTTATTTTAAATGGAAACCCTATTTTTTTTTCTTTTCGCTTTATTCAGCATACAATTCCCTTCCTAATGACATATCACAAGTTGGTATCTAACCAGAAACTAGATCAGAAAAAAATTATTATTGAAATTCACCGAATAGGCCGTGGAAGCAAAATGAAAGCCAAAAATTGAAAAGTTGGCTATGGAAACCATACGTCACTTGATATACTGTGATATTTTATTTTCATTCGTCGGCGTTATAAAAAGCCGCCAAAAAAAATATTGGAAAAATTGGGAAAAAAAAAATACTCTGTAGGTCCATAACTTAAATATGAACATACAACTTTTTCTTGCCTGTACTATTCAGCATAACCATTCCTTTCTAATAATATAATAGAAAGTAATTTTTGAAATGAAATACCAAAAAATCCAATAATTATTCTTCAACTAACAAAATAGATTATCGCCATACGCAAAAATAACATTAAAAATAATGTGGAATGATAAATTATATCCTGTAGGTTCTAGGTTAAATAGGAACATAAACGTACTTGGTCTGTGCCATCGTCCATAGATATTCTAATATCTACCTATGGACGATGTTTGTGCTATTCAGAATAATCATTCCATTGCAATAATCATTCGAACCAAAATATTAACAAGTAGGCTGATTAAGATGTATTTTGGAATGAAACAAAAAAGAAACGAGAGCTCTCACGACCGCTGCTATCCATATTATTTTGACGTTTGAAGTAGTGTTTTTGATTCTGCCATTTTAAAAGGGTTTGGAAATCGAAATCAGTTAGTAGAATATTCAAAAAATGCCCCGTTATTCACGAACCGAACAAATTGACATGCTTCTCATTTATGGTGAATGTTCAAAAAATTCTTATGCCGCTGAACGATTGTATTTAGAGGGAGGCAGCAACCGTCAAGAAGGTATTTCCAGTGGCTTGAAGAAAAATCACGAAGACCAAGAAGCATTTGTTATTAATGAGGAAACTGAAATAAATGTATTAGCTTTAGTACAATATGATAGCACAATTTCCTCAAGGCAGATTGGCGCCGAATTAGCTATAAGTAAGGACTCTGCTAGGAAAATTTTGAAAAAACATCGATTTAAATACTTCAAGTATCAGTTGCATCAACATTTGTATGAAAATGACGGTGAAAGGCGCCTGGAATATTGTAATTGGTTTCTTCGACAAAATGCTGAGAATCACCTATTTAACTATTATATCTTGTTTACGGACGAGTCAAGATTTACCAACAATGGATTATTTAACTGGAATAATACAAGGTAGGTACTGTACTTTATTTGGATTATTGTCGATAGTCGAAGTGTAAAGTGCTAAAAGTGTGAACGGTCTTTTGTTTCAGGTACTGAGCGATAGAAAACGAGCACCGGTTTCGACAAGGTGGCTTCCAGGAGAGATTTGGTGTGAATGTTTGGGCAGGAATAGTTGGAACTCATATTGTTGGCCCCATTCTTTTTCAAGGCCAACTAACCGGAGGGAGATACTTTAATTTTTTAACGAATGAAATTTCTGAATTCATTAACAACCTACCAGCGGAAATAACTGAGAGAATGTACTTTCAGCAAGATGGCGCCCCTCCGCATAATTCAAGAATAGCGAGAAATTATCTTCAAAATCGCTTTCAAGAGAGACTTATAACAACCCATGGTCCAGTCAGGTGGCCACCAAGGTCACCTGATCTTACTCCGTGCGACTTTTTTCTATAGGGGCATCTTAAAAATAGGGTGTATTCCACACAGCCTACAACTCTACATGAGCTAGAAGTAAAAATTCGTAGAGCTTTCCAAGATATCACGCCCCAAATGTTGAGAAACGTTTTACATGAAAATATCACCAGAGTCAATAAATGTATTGACGCTGAGGGAAGGCATTTCGAAAATTTGTTTCGAATTTATTTTATCTTCAATCCTATCAATTTGAATTTATTTTTTTCGATAAATCTATCGATAACGCCGACGAATGAAAATAAAATATCACAGTAGTAGCAACTGTTATCAAGTGACGTATGGTTTCCATAGCCAACTTTTCAATTTTTGGCTTTCATTTTGCTTCCACGGCCTACTCGGTGAATTTCAATAATAATTTTTTTCTGATCTAGTTTCTGGTTAGATACCAACTTGTGATATGTCATTAGAAAGGGAATTGAATGCTGAATAAAGCGAAAAGAAAAAAAAATAGGGTTTCCATTTAAAATAAGAAAGTTGATGTTAATTCCGGTCAGAGCGGAAGTTAACTTCGACATGTCAATATGCTCAAATTCTAGCTCTTATGTCATTATATCGACGCTCCAAATTTCACAAACCTACTTCATACAATAACTGAGATATTCCGTAGGCAATACTTCCGTAGCCACCCGGTATAACTGTCTTCCAAACGTAGAATGAATATTGTGAATTCCTTTATGGAAAATATTCAGCGTGCTAAATTCAAACGTTGCTTTGGAAATATTTTGAAACTGAAGAAGGTGCCCACTTTTATTACGTTCAAATTCAAATAATGTGACTTATAAAACCAGTACCAAATCCTTCCCACTGATGGCTTTTTGATAATTGTTTTTACTACAAATACTACTCTGTACTCTGTAAAGAGCTACAAGTAGTACAGCAAGTTTCTGCTTGACTGTTTTTCCGTTCTTTTCCGTCTCTTTTTTCCATAAAACATCATTTCTAGATGTGATCTAGGATCTGTTTTATAGAGCTCCTGTTTAGATAATCATCTTTTTGCTTGTGTTTGTAGATTCTTCGTTTTGAAGATTCTGGCGGAGGATTCTTAATTTTACTCAAGCTCTTGTTTGCAGATTCCTCGTTTTGAAGATTTTGAAGGAAGATTCGTAACTTTATAAGATCTTGCTTGTATATTCTCCTTTTTGAAGTTTCTGGAGCAGAAATCAAAATTTCATTAAAGATCTGGATTTTGGATTCTTCTTTCTGGAGATTCTACTGAAAGATTTGTCATTTATGAATCTGAGGAGGATTCGTAACTTCACTCAAGATCTTACTTGAAGATTCTTTAATTTGAAAATTCTGGAGAAGGATTCGTGATTTTATTACAGATCTAGGTTATAGATTCTTCTTTTTAGATATTCTGGCAGAGGATGTGATTTAACTCGAATTCTTGTTTGTTCATTCTTCTTTTTGAAGATTCTGGAAGGGTACTCTCAACTTTACTGAAGATGTTGCTGAAAGAATCTTTTTTTGGAGATTCTGGTGGAGGTATCGTGAATTTATTCAACCTTTCATTTGTAAATACTTTCTTATGAAGATTCTGGCGGACGATTCGTATTTTGATCGAGCTCTTATTTGTAGATTCTCCTTACCGAAGATTTTAGAGAAGGATTTGTAACTTTACTCAAGATTTAGCTTGTAGATAGTTATCTTCGAATATTCTGAAGGAGGATTCATAACTGCACCCAAGAATTTGCTTATAGTTTCTCTTTTTTGAAGTTTTTTGAGGAGAATTCGTGATTTCATTGAAGATCTGGTTGGTGGATTCTTCTTTCTGAAGATTCTGCCAAAAGATTTGTGATTTCACTCAAGTTCCTGTTGGTAGCTTCTTCTTTTTGAAGATTCTAGAAGAGGATTCGTGATTTCATTGGATTGGATTTGAATTAACTCGAATTCTTGTTTATAGATTCTTCTTTTGGTAGATTCTGGCAGAGAATTTGTATTATACTCAAGCTTCTGTTTGTGGATACTTCCTTTTAAAGAGGCTGGAAAAATATTCTAATAACTTTACGCAAGATATTGCTTGCGAATTTTTTTTTACGATTCTGGTGGAATATTTGTATTCTATTCATGCTCTTGTAATAATGAAGATGATGGAAGGGTATCCTCAACTTTACTCAAGATCTTGCTTATATATTCTTCGTGACTTTATTAAAGATCAGGTGTGTAGATTCTTCTTTTTGAAGATTCTGGCGAAGGATTCGTTATTTTACATTAATTCTTGTTTGTAGATTCTTCTTTCTGAAGATTCCAGCGAATGATTCGATATTCGATATCGTCTGTTATTTTTCACTTCTTTCTTGAGAAGAAATGACCATGTGTGGTCCATTCCGCCCTAGTTTGCTAAAACACAGTTGCTCGACTTTCCTCCACTAAATCAAACTCTCAATCAATACTGGATTGTCCTTCTGCAAACTCGCAAGATATCACGAGTTCAAGGTTTCCTAGCCTTTTCATTTCCTCCGCCATCGCAATTAAAATCTTGTCCTGATTTCGCCACTCCCAAAGATTATCAATCATTCTGTTCGATACGGGATATCAGCGGAAGTGATACATTATGAAAGACCCTATTTCCTTGTATCATTCCTTGTCAATTTGTTGAGAAAGCGAAAATAAAGGAGCGCCACTCCTCGGCAGTTTGACGGGCCGCCGACGTAATTTAAGTCTTCTTTTAATTACAGGTCCTTTTATGTAAACAAACATAGGAGCTGGGTGAGTTTTCTTTATTGTCGAACATAATGAGTAACGAATAGTTAAAAGAGAAGGAGGTAGATAAAGTAAACGTGAAGATGCAAATTAGATTGATTATTTACCCCCTTTCATGTTCTTGGTTCATTAGTGACAAAGATACTTGCGTAACTTTCAACATCCTCTTCAGTCAAGCCAAGCCTCCTCAATCTTAACTTTTTTGGTATGAGATATGATGCTGGGCAAGGAGACTTGATATACCTTGTAATGAAGGAGGCAGTATCGGATGGTAATGGTTCTGATAAAAGTTTTATGTTTCAGAGAAAGTATAGTTTCAGTGTCAAAAATGAGTTCAAAAAGCCTCTTAACCTTTCGATAAATGATGACGATCATCAACTGCAGGTAACAGATCATGATATCCCTAACATCGATCAGAAGAACTCTGATAGCAGACAAGTTTTGGGAATTCATAAGCTGCGAGAACGAAATTATGATGATCGGCTGTATTTTATTTTTTGGATAGATCATAGTGCTTTTCTCTACTCTAAAGTTGGAGCGCATTATTTTTCCGATCATCTGTTTCCTCATGGATGGATAGAACGATATTCAGTGAATTCATGGCCTTCTAGATCTTCCGATCTAACTCCATGCGATTTCTTTCTATGAGGATATTTAAAATCTGAGGTGCTGGCGGAAGATTCGTGATTTTATTCTCTAAAGCTATTGCTTGTAGATTTTTGTTTTTGAAATTCTGACGCAGGATTCGTAATCTAACTCAAATTCTTTTTTGAAAATCGTTCTTTTTGAAAATTCTGGCGGAGGATTCGTACTTTAGTCGAGCTCTTATCTCTACAATCTTCTTTTTGAAGATTCTGGTGGAGGATTTCTGATGAGACTAGAGCACTTATTTGTATATTTTTTTTAAGATTTCGGTGACAGAATCGTAATTTTAGTCACTCCAGCTCTTGATAGTAGATTCTTCTTCTTGAAGATTTAGCAGAAGATTCATGATTATAATCGAGCTCTCATCTGTACCTTTTTCTGTTTTAAGATTCTGGCGAAAGATTCGTAAAATTTTTGCATGCATGTTATATCAGAATCCTGAATGAGCCCTTTGTGCCAGAATTGCGACACACTTAGTAAACATTGCATCAGCTTCTACGCAGTGGACGGAGGATATTCCTCAGCATGTTTGAAGGTCTTCGTGGAATAACAGGAACTACGCAGTATCCAGTCAGCATTCCCGAGCCTATAAATTCAAGAACCGAAGAGGATACGCTATATAAGCCGTCCACGTCTTCGAATCATTAGTATAGTTGAATTTGTATAATAATTGTATTTCACCTAAATAGTTCAATATTCCAGTATTGTAACTTCGAGAATAAAGTCCTTTTTTAAAAACAAAAACCAGTGAACACTGATTTAACATGCATTGTGGATTCTTCGATTTGTGTTTTTATTTACCTGAGCTTCTGTTTGCAGATTTTTTTTTTTGAAAATTCTGTCAGAGGACTTGTAATCTTTCTCAAATTCTTATTTGAAAATCGTTCTTTTTGAAAATTCTGGAATATGTTTCGTAATTTTGCTCGAACTGTTATCTGTACATTCTTCACTTCGGAAATTCTACAGGAGAATTCTTGATTTTTTCGTCTTCTCTATGTAGATATTTTTATCTGAGATCTATAAACACAGACCTTTTAGATAAATGAAGATTCCATCCAGTTGTTGCGTACCTTTTAAATGTCACTGTATAATAAATATGAGTCTGACCAAAATACTTTAAAGGAAGATAAGTTTCTCCTAACCTATGAAGTCAGTTTATATGAATGAAAATTCTTATAAGTCGTAAAATATCATAAAATATCTGTTTATTAAAACCAGGTCTATCACATCTATATCATATATACTTTGTTTGATCTCCATCTATATAATTCTCACGTATTCCGTTTTCCACCTTTTCTTTGGCAGACATTCAAATCTCGTTAAAAACTGAATCAATGAATGAATAAATTATAGGTACGTGGAAGACTACTACATCTATTTTCGTTTTCGAGTGAATCGCCCCTCTAGTGCCACCTCGTCGTGATTTCGAGCTTGTTTAGTCCCTAACAGCTATAGTGGTCGTGAATACAAGAGTGGAGTTGGAAACCGACTGAACAATTTAGTACAAATATATCTTTTATCAATGCAGACTTCTATAGAACGTGAAATCTATTCCTGATTCACATTAGTGAACTATTCAGTTTAGTGTTGAAGATCGTGAAAATATACTCCTACATTCTGTTGAAATTGTGATTCTAGTTATAGAAGTCCTTGGGGGAATGATGGACACACTGCTCTCGATTCGGAAATTCATATCGGCTTGCCGTAATATGGCAGGAATCCTAAATCAGTTGCTGATACATCTCATCGAACAAATTATGAATATTTGAATGACCGTGATTTCAAAATGACAGGATTTTGCTACAGCTTTTGTTTGTACAATCTCCTCTTGTAAGATTCTGGCAGAAGATTCATATTTTTATTTTCTTCAGCTCTTGATTGTTGATTCTTTCTCTTGAAGATTCTAGTGTAGGATATTTTTTTTACTCGAGTACTTGTTTGTACATTTTTCCTTTTAAGATTCTGGCAGAGAATTCCCAACTATATTCACTGAAGCTCTTATTCGTACTTTTTTCTTCTCTAAGATTTTGACTGATGATTTATTATATCATTTACTTGTGTTTTTGTTTTTATTTTTTCCTTTTTGAAAATTCATATTGTATTATTAAAATCGTTATTTATAGAAATTATAACGGAGGATTTGTAATTTCATTTACTCCAGTTCTTCATCGTAGATTCTTCTTTTTGAAGATTCTGGCAAAGAATTCGTAATTTTTTTACTAGAGTTTGCATTTGTAGATTCTCCTCATTCAAGATTTTGGCGTGGAATATTCGTGATTATACTAGAACTCTTCTTCTTCTTTCTTCTTTTAAATTCTGGCGCAATATTTGCAATTTTATTTAATCCATCTCTTGATTATATATTTTTCTTTTTGAAGATTCTAGCAAAGTATTCGGGATTTGTTTTTACTCAAACTCTTGTTTCTACATTTTTCTTTTTCAATATTCTGGTGGAGGATTCGTAATTTCATTCAGTTGAGCTCTTGATTGTAGATTCTTCTTTTTGAAAGTTCTGGTAGAGAATTCACTAAAGATTTTGTTTGTAGGTCCTTTTTTTTATTCTGACAGAAGATTCGTGATCTTACTCAATATGAAAATCGTTCTTTTTGAAAATTCTGGAGGAGGTTTCGCAACTTCGCTCGAGCTTCTATCTGTACATGCCGTAATGCGGCAGAAATCTTATTCGAAAGAATGTAGAAAGTCTCGTTACTGGGTTCATTTCGGCCACTCGGGGCACATGATTCTCGGACCTAGTGTTCACTCACCCCACGGACGTAGCACGACAGGCACGACTGGGATATTCACAACAGGATGAAAAAAAAATTGTTATACATCTATTCAAGTGAAATGGGCGAAGTGTCAGCAATCGCTGTTCTTCATCTAAACCCTTTCTGACAAGCATTTTTTGGGAGTAAGAAATGCGAGCTTCCACTGTTTTCGATAGTTATAACAAATTAAATATTCGCAGACACCACTCGTACTTTTATTTGATTCCACAAATAGTTTTTGAAACAAAGATTGTCATTTGAAATTTATCTAGCAGTTATTAACATGTTATCAAGTCTCGTAGGAACGAAGCCGGTGATAAAAAATCCATGTATCCTGTGATATGCTGACAAACTCGTTCAATTCCAGGATGGAATGAAAAGAAGAGGTAACTTTTAAATTAACTTTATGCAAAGTTGGCTCCAATTTTAGATTAAGTTGCACTGATGCTAATACTATAACCGTGAGACTTCATTGAATTACGAACCCTACAATTTACTGGATGGTCATGAGGGTAATTATGTTAGGTGTCTTGCTTTGTATTTTCATCTCGTTCATCTTCATTTTGAAAAGAACAATGCAACCTTGACTACCTTGAATTTGTCAGGTTTCAATGGTCGACAGCCTGGAGAAAGTTAATTTTCCACTTCAATTAAATATATACAATCATCTGTATTATTATATAGTTTTAGAATATTTGCATGGGAGATAAAATTAATCTTTGATTACCTACTTGATTGTGAGTAATTTGTTGTAAAAAACGTATTATTTGCTGAACACCACTTTCGATGTTATTTTTCAATGCTTTCAGGTATCGACGACAGATATCAACTTCCCTACTGAGGTCATGTTGAAAATATCATCAATGTATAGAATGGAATTGGGCCAAGAATAGTTCTTTGTGGTACCACATACTGAACTATCCAGTAGTATCAGATGTTGAGTTATTTCCCTGAAATGATACTGCTTGTAGTTAATGAATATTTAATATTTTAAATATTTAGTACAAGTGTTTTATTTCAGCAGTTTTTAAAGCATGGGAAATTTTTGATCACGTACTGTTTCAGTAATCAAATATGATATTGAGGAGGCAATATCATATTTTATTTCTTTAGAATCAGCTCTTATTTTTTTCCAAGAAAATTTCAAGATAGAATCAATGAAGTCCATTTTAATGCTTGGTTTAATCATCAGATATTATCATTCATTATCGAGAGGCATTCAATGTGAGGAACAACTCGTAACTGAAAGTTTTTAAAATGGTCTCCTAAGTATTCCTTCATATACTTTTTTCCGATACTTTTTCCATTGAATCTCTCTCTCTCTCTCTGGACAAAACTTTGCAAAACTATTTTGGACGTCCTACTTCCGAAGTAACTCATACACACTTCTTCCTAACGCAGTTATCCATCATTCCTCTGAATTCAATTTATTGTCCAAAACTCGTTTTGCGAGTTTTCACAAAAGGGCGACGCGGAGAAATAAGGCACGTATTTGTTAAAAGCTTATCTTCCCATATTTTGTTTCTTTTGTTCGTGTTAGGCCGTGAAATGTGAGAGCCATCTTGAAAACAAACTGAAGTTTCATATTTTTCAAGCCGCAACAAACAGTGCATGCTGGATGGCCAATATTTTTTCGGGAAAACGAAGGAAAATGCTCCGGAAAATAGAATGAGCGACAAATGGAACTGCTGGGGAGTTTCTCATCCATGTAACCGAAGTGAAATGTTTGGGAACGGAGGCGACAATTTATTGAGATTGAGTTGTCATGCTCTAGACAGAAAAATTCCAATTATTATTATATCGATTGTTTTCGGAAAAAAAATTCAACAAAATGAATTTACTTAAAAACGCATGTCTATCAAACCGTATATTATCAAAGCATCACACCAACACATCGAAATAGGCCACGACGAGTTGAGTCGGATATTTTTCGAAAAGTCCATGTTTTCGGTGGATTGCCCTGTTCGAAGGATTCGATGTAACCGAACGTCGATCGATAATGTCTGGGCGTTACTAAACGAAGCTGTTAACAGCTTATATTTGCATTCGGAAGGACATGGAACGTTAGACGACCGCCCCATGTTTGCCGTTGACTGAGTGTCAGCCACCAACACCATCTACCGAAGGCCTATTCAGAAGATAAACAGCGGCCGGATTGCTAAAGGTTACGAGACGTTCCCCATCTGCAGAAAATTACATTAGACACTCCCCACCGACTCAATTACGGTAATACTGCAGATCCGTGGGGTCATCGCAGTTAGAAGGATTTGCTATACGCACATATAGGGCAGGGGCAATAATTTTCCCATTAGAAAATTGAGAAAATATTTCAAAAATGAAAGGAAAATTATTTAGAGGCGATTTGATATGGAAGGGGTGAGATTTTACGAGTGGAAAACGATTTGTCACGATTTCAGTACTATAAAATAAGATAAATGGTAAAGTTTTAGGTAATCAACTATTTACCCATTTTCTATTTACATTTTTTCACATAACCTGAAAATTTATGCGAAAAACTCAAAAAACCGACTGTTTTGTTTTTTATTTTCATCGCCCACAAAAAAAATTGGCACCAAAAAAATTTGTGTGCATTTTGTTCGTTAGAAACTCTACTTTCTTATGGTATCGGAAAGCATCATGATATATATAAGATAAAAAAATTAAATTTCATTAAATGTTTGTAAATGCAACTGTCAATTTTTAAACTCATCAGCTAATTTGTTTCCTCAAGTAGGAGATTCGGGACAGTTTTGGGCCATATCCCACCACTTTGATGTCACCAGTAACCTTCCAGTGACCTTCAGGGTCTGTTTGATGCGTAGCTGTAATTGTGTGACTATGACATGAATTTGTCGTCAGTGGTCTTTGAAATTATTGTGGTTGTTTGGCCGTTTGGTTGTTTTCAGGTATGTAATATACCTTGAGGTGTTATTGATAGTAGCTGGGAGAGATTGCACATAGTTTTATGAAGAGCTTGTCTCCATACATATTTTGTAAATATATTTATGTGTTATTGATTGCAGTTTATTTTAATCTAACCTCTCGTGAACTTGTAATGGAATTATCAGGTACTGGTTCATGGAATATATGGAAAGTAAGCTCATTTTTATCCAAACTTCACTTTTTAAGGAAAATATAGGGGATTTGTATGTCTTTGTCAATTCCTTGATAATTCTATCATAAGAAAAACCCATAGCAATAGCTATTAGATAGGCGTGTTTGTAAAGCCGCGTGGTTCTTATGTAGGAATGAATCCAGGCTCCAACTTGATATAAAAAAAGTGAGTTTCTTCATTAAGTTTCTATGAAGCAGAGATAAAATTACAATTAAACTGAATTAATTTCAATAATAGTGATAATTATTGGTAGTAGAGATTCATATATCTGATTCGGTTCAAATTCGTCAAAAATGAATCCCTCCACAATTGCTACAGAATTTGGAGAGGTCACATAACATACACAAAAGAGGTACATTTTTTGCCGGTTTCGGATTCCTTTTGTAGCTCTCCGAGATATCCCACTGATTTCCGGTACCATAATCACTTGAAGGTGTCAAAAATATTCCATTTCCGAAGAGGTTTTGTCTTGATGAAGTTTCAACCAATAGCTCATTCCGAAATTTCGTCCGGTATATTGTCATATAACCCCAGCCATCTTCAAACTTCACAAACATCCAAAATGATAGTCGCTTATTGAAACGATGTAGCAATTACGTATCGAGATTGAAAACGCGGTTAGTCCGTCCAAGGAAATTAAATTGCGAACCCCAACACTCACCTGAAAATCCATTTTTCCGCCGAGAACGCCCGTCCATTAAAATTTCATTCGACTCGCTCTCCATTGTCTTTTCCAGCCAACGCGAATAATATGAAATGCTTGTTTTTCGTCGCTGGAAAGTTTCTGCCTAGACGTAATTTCATTAAAAATTATCCGCAATTGTCGTTTATCCTGGAAAAGCTCGTATAAAGAGACCGTCAAAGTGGAGCTTTCAACTCTTACCGTTCACATAATCTTTTTAGTCGCTACGTCGGTACAACAGCTCCACAATTAAGCTTTTTTCCACTCTAATCACGCCCTCTACCGGACGTCCTGTCCACGTTTCCATTTGTTCTCGCGAACAATGACTCAAGGGCATAATGAGAGTCGAAAGGCTCGTAATTTGAATAAGAGTCGCAGACATAGTTCTAGAACGTTCCCAGTGATCCGCAAGGTGGTCCAACGGGGGCGCTACCAAAAATACTTGCTGAATAGTTTAGGCAAGGAACGCGAAATATTTATCATCAGACAAAATGTTTCCAAACAAACTGTATTTTGCGACACAGAATCATACCTCCACATCTAATTCCCTGTCCGTTCTTTCTATTCCTCTCTTATATCATGCTGTAGGTACATAAGGGACGTAACATTACCTGCCAATACTCATCGGGAAGAGATATTTATCATCCTTCACACTGAGGATATCCTTGAACCGCGCTTCCTCGATTTTTTCTCTTATCTGTGTTTATTTTATAGCTCTGGATGGTGTCGGTGTAAATCCTACGCCATCCGGAAGGCAAATACAATAAAGTTTATGAGTGTGTGTTCGTGAATGCGGGATAGTAAATAAGGAGCCATTTACTTGAGTCGTTTTCAATTGTTTATCAGCCTCTAAGGCGCACCTGGAATAGAGAGGGGAAAATTCTCATTTCCTTTTTTATTGTAAATGTGAGAGAGCATGTTTTACTGATCGGAAGTTACTTTCGAATCGTCACAACGAAATGTGTTCGTACGGAACCTTTTTCTAAAAGTCTTATGTTCCATTTTTCAAATAAAAAAATCCCGCCAAATTTTTTTCAAACGTTTTGTCCTCAATATTCCTTCCTCCAATATTATCGTTTCTAATGGAGTATACTAATTTTGTCATTCTGAATCGATTGGAGTTCGCAGAATTGCTCTGTTTTTGATTTAAAAGTTCGTCTAGAGTTCAGAGCTGTTATTGCGATTTAATTTTGTTTTGTTTATTACAGTTCGTTTACTTAATTTTGTTCTTTAATTTATTTTTTATTTTCATGTGTTGATTTGATAAATTCAGTTAAAATTTGATCCAAATGTTTCTTATTTTCCTACAAATCTAATTTTTGAGATTTTGATGATTTTGTAAAATTCACTTTTTTACGAAACTGAAAATCACTAAGTGAATCTGATATAGACGAGCATAAGCTGATGACGATTTCTTTTTAATCTCATATAAATATTTATCCCATTTCTTGCGTAGTATCTGAATGTCACTATATAAACAAATTAATTTTTTTGTTAAAATCTGTATGACCTGATTCCTTATGGCATTTGGCCATCGATCTTCATCCAGGTTATACAATATTTGTCGATGATAAACCATTTCTAATGTATGTTTCCTAGCAGTAATATCAGCCATTAGTACCCTAATGGAATCTGTCGTTAAGTTAATGGCCGAATTGTGTAAATGATGAGTACATTTTAGTAGTTCATGAATTACAGTATTTTTCTGTATATTCATGAATTAAATCCTGTTCCTTGGGGTGATAAAATTGAAGAATACCCTATAATTTTAGTAGACAGTAGAGTACACATCGTACATAAACGAATATTATATTTCAAACCACAGAGACTGTAATAAATGATAATTATGTGGTTATTAGTGAGCATACTTTGATAAATTGATCGATTTATCATTTACAAAATAAACAAAAATTAAATCCACAAACATAACAACATGATTTCTAATAAATTGCACGGTTTATGATTGAATGAAATTTCACTATATAAATATTAGCCTCAATGCAACTCAATCTAAAATCGGAGCAAACTTTGCATAAAGTTAATTAAAAAGTTACCATCGCTTTTTAATTCATCCTGAAATTGAAAGAGTTTGTGAGCATATTATGGGATACATGAATTTTTTCAACACCAGCTTCATTTCTGTGAAACTCTGTAATTAACCTGGCTATAATTGTCAATGAGAGACCCGTGTCGAGTACTGTTGGAGTTGAATAGCCGAACAAGTGAAGGCTGAGAACACATGATTTGATTTTAATTACGGCGAGGCCAGAAAGTTCGTATCAGTTAGTTTTGAAAATTTAAATGACTATAATTATTATTATTATGTGACAGTGAGTGGCAAGGCATTTGGAAATCCCACTGAGACTTTCTTGTGACCACAATCACACTTTTGACTGTGTATAATACAGAACTTTTTCAGACAAACTGACTAATATTGTTATGGAAATCATTCAAAATGCATAGTTAGTTTGTACCATATTTTTCCAATCGAACCAAAACTGTCAAAATACGATATTCGAACGATATTTGCAACAAATCTTCTCATTCTGGAGTTAGTTAATAACATAGGTGTTCCCCAAGGATCAGTTTTGGGGCCGATCCACTTTATTATTAATATAATTCGCCAACTGTTGTGCAAAAATCATGCACTTGTCTGTGTATTGATGATTCTTTCATATTATTTAAATACAAATAGTTGCCTAAAAAGTTGGATAGCTTGCAGTAGCAGAAGAAAGATATTCACACTAGCGCATATATTACAGAGAGAAGTAGAAAATACATCCTCATTGAAAAAGTAATATCCCTTGCTTATTTTGTGAATTATTTTGACAGTTCAAAAAAAACTGTTTTGTATAATTCTGTTAGATGTATTGGGTAATGGTACATTTCTGTCAATATTATTGATGATGTTATAAGGAGCGCGTATGAAAAAGTTTTTGAAGGCTTCCGTGTGGTATTGTTTTTTTTCACATGATGAGTCAACTTGGCACTCAAAAAAAAAAACAAAATGTCGCCAAATTGAAATGAACGTACAACATATGGTCACCGATCGTATACCAGTAAACATAACATTTCCAAAGCGTTTGTGTGTCGTGAGAAAACACACAAGGAAAACACCGAAAGTGTCATTCAAGTGTGAGACACGAAACTAACATAAAGTTATTTGAGACACGCATACTGTTACCGATAACTTCATCTTTCAACTTTCCGAACTGCCACTTTATACACTTCGGCGAACGTTTTTACCGGCTACATTTGCTTCCTACGGCCGTAGCGAAATTGACGAGACACAGCGATAGTTACACTGATTGTAGCCATAAAAGTGTTTTATAACTTTGTAGAACATCGATATGGAGTGAAAAATGTTTTACTTTGTTTTCGCTGCCGCCGGATTCCAACGTAAACAACGATCGAAAATTACCATCGAACTAAGTATCGTTTGGGGAATGCAAGATTATACCGTTGGTGCTAGTGTGTTCATGTATTTTCACGACGTCCGTGCATGTATTTGGAAATGAAACGTTATTTTTTAACACTGATCGGAAACGTGGAAAATCTTCTAGAGAGGGGAAATAGTTATTTATGTATTAAGGGAATTATAAGGGCCTTAATTGCTGGTGGCTGACATGGAATAATGTTATGTCAAAATATGCCACTGAAACTGTATTCCTGGCGTATTTTCAGATATGGTAATGGTAATGGTAATTGTAGATACGGATTCCTTGAGGAATTTGAGGATTTTGAGGGGATCTATTCGTGGTATTTCTCGTGGTATTGCAATCTTTTGTGCTGTACAGCATAACACTCAATATATGGTGTGGTGTTTCTGGATGTTCCCCACAGAATCTGCAGGTGCTGTTCTCCTCTAAGCCTAGCTTCCTTAGGTGTTCTTTGAGTCTGCAGTGCCCCTTCAGAAATCCCGTGATTGTCTTTAGACTAGTTTTGCTGAAGTTAATCAGTATGTTCGATCTTGCTCGGTTGAAGTTGCCGAGGAGATCTTTGGCCTGCCTTAGCCTTGGAAGTCTTTGCCAGTATGTTGCTCTCATTGCTCCTTCAGTTTTACTGAGTTCTTCTTGAAAGTAATATATTCCAAATCCGCAGAATGGTTCTGGTCCGATCAGTGGCGTTGATGCCCCTTTTCGTGCCAGGGTATCTGCTTGTTCATTGCCTTCCACTCCGACGTACCTCGGCACCCAGAGGAGAATCACCTGGCCCAAAGTCTCCTGCTCCAGTTACGTCGGGAGTTTTGGACCCGTCTGTGTACCATGTTATGGTATTTTTTCCCAGTGCTCGAATGGATTCTATGCTCCATCCACTCTTGGTATTTGATTCTGTTCGAAAACATATCTCGATATTAAATTTTCTAGGAGATCGGCAAGATGTGCATTTTAGGTGGGAACTTTGCCTCGTTAACGATTTTTTTACGTCTCTGTTTCAGAGTAATTTTGAGTCTAGGGTAAGCCCTAGATACTTCACCTCTTGCTTCCATTTTAAGTCTGCTCCCTTTTTATGAGATCGCAGAGGGCCTTTGGCCATAATGACTATGTCGTCAGCATATCCAAGGCACCCGTTCCTGGTTAGAGTTCCGAGTACTTCATCTACTACGAGACTCCACATCGAGGGGAAAAGTTCATATCAAGGTATGTCCTAAAACGCATCCCCTCTGAGATACAGAGAGTTAAATGTAAAAAAAAAAAATATTTTTTTTTCTCCAAAATTCCCGAAGCAAAAAATATCAAACTTGGTACACTAATCAAGGTTTATCAACGTGATAATTCAAAGCTAAAATTATGAATTTTCGTAAACCAGTGGCGTAGTTGGTATGTGGAAATGACGTGAGGAATCTGTAGTCGGAGTTTGTCAGTCTCATTCTGACTCACCCTGTTTATTAGCATTTCTTAGTTTATTTTCACTTGTGAAAGGTAGAGGGAATTATAGAATCTATAATGTCTCAAGGGAGTTATAACCCTCTTTTTTGACAGCGTGAACAGGATCTCAGGGTTTTAGGGGTGGGTTGCTGATAGAAAGAATCACGGCGAAGGTTGAACGATTTAATCGAAGTTGTTCTTGACTTTACAGGAGTAAGTAGCTTATTGTGGTGTCTAAAGAAAGGCAAAAACTAATTACAGTAGGCAACCCACAGAGGTAAATTCTACCTACCTAAAGAAAGGCCGGCGCGAACTAAATAGCGGCAATACTGCTTTGAGTTGTAAAATTACCAATAACACTCTATTGAGACACACAATTTCACAGTAAGTTGAAAAGGAAATCTGCCAAAGCCAAACGCGGCTGGGTACCTGTGGTTTTTGCGTCCCCCTAGTAGATCACTTCAGCTAAGTGCGCAACAACATTTTAATATCGCGCCACGGTGTTCGCAGAGCTGCCTCAGGATACCCTCCGGCAACGATATACCGGGTGATTCGCAAGAAGCGTAACTATGACGATATAAGATTACAATAACCCAGTCAGAAATAAACAATTTTTTGCTCTCATTGAGTGACACCACAGGTATCCAATACCATATTTTCTCATTATCCATGAACATTATCGTGCCAACTTCTCAACGGGATTGATGCCGTACTCTTTGCCGTCTGCAGCAAAACTTCCATCCTCACTTATCACTCAAATATGTAACAAAGCATCACCTAACATAATCAACGATGAGTATCCTGAACAAAATTTGCAATTCAAAATCAGTTCTTGGAGAACCTTTGATTACTCTTTTCTTTTATGTAATTGTGTTCGGAAGTTTTCGAAGAAGTTGCAGTGAATTCCAAATTAGAACTCTAATCGAAGACAATGACTTTCCAACTATTATTAGATTTCAGTTGAGATTCAGTTTGAGCATATCTTCTAGAGCGCAATATCCAGCGTATTACGTATTCTCTTCTTTTCCAATTACATTTGTTAAATCCCGGCTGGCTTAGACGAATTTCATAATTTTATTCCAAAGAGAGTATGTCTCTAAACTCGTTTTATGTGTGGTACCTCCAACTACAAGGCATATTTTCACGGTATGAGGTAAAAATGGTACATTATACATCAAGAGACAGAATATTTGTAGCCCTCGTGGTTCAACCTCCTAGGAGGGGTAGATGTTGCCCTTAGAATCTTAAATAGGAAGGGGAGTCAAGTGGCACATCATTTTTATTGGCGTTCAATTCTATTTCCAATGATACCCTGACTTTTTATTTTTTGGTGAGTAGTTTCCGAAAAAAAGTGTTCTAAACTTACACATAATTAGAATTTGCCTGTTCTGAGATGCATTATTGTATTGACTCATTTTGATAAATATGGTTAGAAAAGTAGGTGGCACCCATCCAAATCTTGAATGACAGGAATGAATTTATCACGTGTAATTTGCTTGAAAGACATTACAAACATAAAATCTACTTACGCTTATTTTGAAAACTGTTCGAAATGTAGTCCATTTTGCTCTAAACAGTAATAAAGTCTGTTTTCAAACCCCCCTCTAACATTGCGGAAAACTTCACTAGGAATTTACTGGAGTACTACTGTAATTCGTCTTTTGAGTTCTTCAATATCAGAAGGTTATTAATTATTATAAAATACAGTCGAAATTTAGATGCAATAAAAATAGTCGCCTATTTATCAAAGTCTTGTTATATAACTTTTGAATATTGGTCTATTCAACATCCAACCCATCCCTGCTGAATATTCATTCACCTGTCCAGAAGTATTCTTCGTTTACCGATGGTTAAATCAAGTCTTCTAGCTAATATATTTTATTTCGCCAAGAGGGGTAGTTGCCGCCCCAGAAATGATTCTTCTCTATTTGTGCCGCCCTATCCGTTCAAACATTTTTTCACATAGGCGAACTCTATTGATTGCAATTATAGGAAGAAGCGAGCTGCAGAGAGAAAAATGTGAGAAATCTGCTGAAAATCGAGTTCCACGGAAATAGGGTTGGCGTTGATTGTCTGTCGTGTTTATTTTCCTTCCTCTCCTTTTCCACTGTCTGTTACTGTTTTTGTCAGATCGAGTAATAAGACACCTGAACAAATAATAAGAATTCTTATATATCTACGTAGGATTGCTTTCTCGGGATTTGGAAGGAAAATCGATGAATGAACCCCGATGGATTCGGTTTGGAAGCGTGGAACGAATATACGGGGTTGTGACGACGTTAACATTCGAGGTGAGCGAGTACGAGCCGAGGCAAAGCCGAGGCTTGTCGCTTACAGAGGATGTTAACAGTCAATACATTCCGTGTTACTTATTACGTTTTTCCCGCTTCTGGTTGACGTTTCTCAAAATTTGCCTGGATTGAAGGTTGTTTTCTTACCCTTCCTTCATGATTATTCGTTCCGCTTTTTCGTTCTAAGTTGCTTGTGCGCGTAACTAAGTTACCGAATGAACAGACAACAATAATATTCAAAAAGTCTCATAACCAAAAAATTGTCAAAGTCATTATTACCCTATAGGCATGTAAATGACATTATTTACATTCCGTTGTCAAGAATTAGTAAACGAATGATCATTTACCTGTTTTGTTGCTGAGCATGTATGGACTATTCACAGTGTCGGCAGCGGGAAAAAAATATACAATATGCCATCAATGCTATTGTTGAATTAAAAGTGATTTTTCAAAGACCCAGAAATAAACTTTTTCACAAATGGTTCAGTGGATTTTTTTTGTAAGAAATTCCCTTTCAGTTATTGCTTTCTTCCTAGGAAATAAGGCATATTCAATGGTTTTATCACTGTTATAATATTCCTTCTAACTTTAGGATTAGATTTTCGTCAAAAGTTCATTTTTGGGTGTAGATGGAAATATGGCCTTTTGAAATGTCACTCTTCAAATCTAGAATGTAGTAAACAGAAAACTGCAGAATTATTTTTTACTTCCTAGTGCAATTTTCAAATAAAATCGTTCAACTTACAAAAATATTTTATCTATTTTATTTTTTAATAACAAAAAACAACCTTTCCATTTTTAGCAATGCCTCATTATTACAAGGTTTATTGACTGTCAATTTTATTCAATCCAATTCCTCAATCCAAAGTCTATCAAGCGATCTCACACGACTCAATTCAACATAAGCGTGCCCTTTCCCAAACATAAATCCGAAAATCACATGTTCGTGTCTGTTATTGGTTGGATATTGAAGTTCTGAATTATTTACCCCCTTCAAACCACTCACCCGCCACTTCTTTCCGTTTTTTTTAAATTGTATTGAAACCAAATCAAATCATAAATCTGAAAACCGCATATTTGCATCTGTTTTCGTTCCGAAGTTCTGAATTAACCCCCTTTACACCCCTATCCCTCCACAGTATTTATGATTTTACATTTAACATTTCTCTGCCAAACTTCATTCTGAAAATATATCATATGTGTATGCTCAGGTAAGGTTTGGCATATAAAAGGGGTAGACCGTTAGAAATGACTCCTTTCAACTCCAGATGAACTTTTCAACTCGAGAACGGTTGAAGATAGAGCAATTCCGCGAACGCCAATCGATTCAAAATGATGAAATTAGTATAGTCTGTGGATTTCGAATCGATAGAAATAAATAAAAAAATAGGTACTCGGAAAATCAAAATACTTAGTCAAAAGTGCTAAAAATCGTGAAAAATTGTGTGAGCCCATATACAAGTTTTGGTGTATTAATGGAGTGAAAAAATGAAGATTCATTAACTTTTTTTTTATTTTCAAAGCGGAATTAATCTACCAATTCTTCCCGCTATATTCCAATAAGCTACCGATGATATTAGGAGTTCTGTTGTTGCTAGGTTATTGCTATATTACTTGTTTATAAACAGAACTTTGGTATCAAGCTGAGTATGCCTTAAAAAAGTGCTTTTTGCCCCGAATATAATGTGGGATATTTTGAAAAGAGCTGAAAAATCAAGAGAATCATTGATTCCATCGAAAAGTGAAGCCGTATCCCTAAAAGAATACAAGATACATCTGGAGCGGCTGACACGGAAAAATGTTATGCCAAAAGATGCCACTGGAACTGTATTTCTGGCATATTTTCAAGAACAAGTAAAGTATTTTCTATGTTATTCGGCAGATATGGAAGTAATCGTGTTTATTCGTTGCAGTCAGAAACATATACAGTGTGTTTCACTTCTCATGGAAACACCCTCGTATCTTCCATAATTTTTGACGAAATATCATGAAATTCTCAGGATTGATAGATACACTAAAGATGAACTCTCTGCACGAAAGGGGTCATCCTACGTGATACACTGCTCGCCAGCAGCGATGAAACCACCCATTTTTCCGGAAAGTAATATTAGGGAGCAAAATTGGTCAAAAATTCTTTCGGATTCGTGTTTAGGATCCCAAAATTACTACCGATCGATCCTGAAAATTTCATGGTTCTACGTCATAAATTACGGAAGATACGGGGGCGTTTCCATGGGAAGTGAAACAAATTTGAATTTTTCAAGACTGAAAATTTTTCAAGAAACAGGTGTATTAGTAGTAATTCGGGGATCCTAAACACGAATACGAAGGAATGTTTGGCTAATTTTGACCCCTAATATAAGTTTCTGGAAAAATTGGTTGTTCCATCGCTATTTTCGTGCAGCGAGTTCATTTATAGTGAATCTATCAATCCTGGAAATTTCATGGTTCTACGTTGAAAATTACGGAAGATACGGGGGTGTTTCCATGAGAAGTGAAACACACTGTATACATGAGAAACGAAATATCTGAAACGGAAGAGTAAGAGGTATAAGCCGAAAAATCTACCGTTTCATCTCCTAAAGATGTAATCAGATTTCTAAAGAACGCCCCTAATGAAATTCATTTATTGTATACTTTTTCGTATTTTTTTTTGTGTATTGTTTCCTTTTTTTTGTTAAAGGTTGTTTTGATTATTGGTTATTTTGGAGGATATAGAAGACCGGGATTCCGTTATGGTATAGTCGACGTACCGGAAAGTAAAACTGGTGTATCAAAGGAATTTACAGTTGTGGATGGAAAAGAGTTCTCCGTTTTGCTTTTATCAAGACTTTATATGTCTTTGAGTCCTGCAGGTATTGAACGATTTTTTCAGCTTCCGACAAAAATAATTGAACATCTCAGTCAATTGGAAAAAGCATGTTTGGGAAAATCCCCAGCAAAATCGCAATGTATTTAGGATTGCCTAACCCATCTCCCTATACGGGACATTGTCTTCGTCGCAGAAGAAATTTTTTCCAGTAGCTGAAGTAATTTTCAGGGAACGTTTCAAAATTGTACATTTATTATTTTTCATAGCATAAATATATTCACCTATGTATATATATTAACATTTCTTATTTTATTTTTACTTTTGTAAGGCAGAGGGAATTATAGAATCTATAATGTCCCAAAGTAGTTATGACCCTCTTTATTGACGTAATTATTACGATATGAGCTTATACTCCTTATGAAATATATTATTACATATCAGTTATGATGCTGATGATATGATTGCTGTGAATTCCAAACCATCAAAAAACTACCGTGTATATCACGTCGACCTCATTCTCGAACACAAAAGCAATATCTCCAGGAAAACCGTCGATGCAGTTTTTTCTCAAACTAGCATCTGCGAACGATATACCACAATTCCCCAACATCTGCACAAATGCTACAAACTCACGTTCCGGTTCTACATAGCGGAAGATGAAATTATTCGGCCTTTTCCATGATCCGAAAATATGGATACACGATTGTTACATCCTGCATATTCCATTCCGGCATAATTCGGATTTTCCAATGCACTTTGCCGGTTAGAGGTTTTGTTCGGGATGCAGACCGACTTGTAGACTTTGCATTCGCATTTTTCTCACGTATGCGGTAGAATCGATAAGTGGAAGGATTGCGGGTGAATCTTCGGTTAGAGTACGAATCCGAATTTCGAAAAATATTAAGTAGTATGGTCTCCTAAACAAAAAATCCGAATGAAACTTTTGGTGGTCACGACTATTTTCAAAGATATTGGCCCATTTTGTTGTGAAACTTCACCATTTGACAGATTGAATATCTGTCATTGAAAACACACAATACTTATTTATTTTTCTTTCAATGAAAACACCACACACGCCCTCATTTACTTGCTTGCCACCTCAAAAAATCAGGAACTAGCCGTATAGTCCAAAGAACCCACACTCGCCCTACTGCTGACAAAGCTGACCCAAAGCACAGTGCTTAGTGCTCGTGAAAGTGCTTCAAGCATTTTAGTGCTCGTAAGCACTGTGCTCCCGAGCACTTTCTGGATTCAGAGCTGAGTGCTTAGTGCTTCGAGCATTTTACGATATGGTTTAGTGCTTAGTAATCCCGAAATGTGCTCCCGAGCGGATTTTTCGGGATTACTTAGCACTAAGCCTTTTCTCAGCTATCTATAAATGTTGTTGAAAATATAAAACGCGGTCAGCGGCACCCTCATCCCCAAGAACTACTGATTGCGTCCTTATAATATGCCCATTCTAGGTTCGAAGGCTCAGTCTTGACATAAATGTAGTTGAGAGAGTTTTGTGTTATTAATATTACTTTTTTTTGTAACAGTTTTAAGGAGGTTTGAACAAGAATAATTTAATATTTGTTTTACTTACTGACTTTTTCAAATGAAAACACTTAATTTTGTTTCACCACACTAGACTATTTAGTGCCACACACAATAAATAATAAATCCACCAAAAATATAACAACATCCTTTTTCATTTAAACCAAATTATTTATTGGAGCTAATCAATATAAAAAAATTAATTAGAGAAACTAAAAAATCCGATTGCGGTATAAACTAAAATGAAAAAAATAAGTAATATAATAATCTTTTCATAAAGAAAAATTGGAAGTAGCCGAGACCCATTCTATTTCTATAGATTTTTTTAAGCAAATAGGTCCCGGCTGCTTCCAGTTTTTTTTTTATTTGAAAACATATTACTTCTATTTTAATTTTTATTTTAAACCACGGTCAGGTTTTTTAGTTTATTTATTTAGTCTTTTTATTTTCTGCTTTTTAGTACCCAATTATTATGTTGTATCAAGACGAAT
Organism: Chrysolina americana; assembly: GCA_958502065.1. NCBI lineage: Eukaryota > Metazoa > Arthropoda > Insecta > Coleoptera > Chrysomelidae > Chrysolina > Chrysolina americana. Next base: position 99,048,930 of record OY293413.1, on the reverse strand, counting down.
CTGACGACCGAAAATTCATCAAAATCTGTTCAACCGATTAGTAGTTACAAGAAAAAAAGCGACTTTGTTTTACAACATTTTGATTTCATATTTGATTTGTTACCTTAAACTTCTGGGAATTTAATTCAAATATTTATTTTATTCCCAAGTTGAGTTCCTTACCTTTTATTCTTGCTGAAATCATAACCTTCCTGGAAAAAAAACGGATCTGCTCCCTCACTCGGATGCCGAAAAAGGTCACGCCTCAAATATTCTCTTTTGCAAAGAGGCAGCTTCCCATTCGGTGCCCGAGGAACTTAATTTCGGAGTCAAACTTTACGAAATGCTTTGTAAATGTTTACAGTGTACCAGCTCAACGGAGCAAATATTAGAAAGGACCGAAACGGACAAGACTTTCGGTTCGTTCAGGAACCGGGGGAAGAGTGACAAATTACAGAGTTCTCGCTAGTGCTCTGTGTGCTCAAGGTAGAAGAAAATTCTGATTAAACATCTCGAAATTCTATATAATTTGTCGCGGACGGAAAGTTTGCCGAATATCTTACTGCGTATCACAATTTTCATTATCAAAGTGGCTCCATTTTGTGTTTCGACGGGCGCTCATCTCAAACATTTATGAAATATACATGGTGCGGGGGCTGAATTGAAATATCCAACGTTATCAAGAAAGAATGAATGGACAGGGTAGCCCAACAAAGTCTATCAGGAAGATTTTAAGTCATATTAACATAGATAGGAAGATTAGTTATTTATGATACAAGTATTGAAAGTGAAATTTCATTAAAAAAACTCACATCACATCAAATCAAAATATACTTCATTATCAGAAGATTTAAATCTCATAGATAAACTCATAATAAATAAAAATTCAAAATTGAATAAATATGTATATATATAGTGCATTCCATTCAAAACGAGCAACCCTGAATAAATTTTGAAACAATGATTTGCAGTAAAGATAAAAAACAGGCCAACAATTATACAGGAGGCCACATTTTGAAATATTCGTTCTAGAGACAAATATAGAAACAATAAATCAGAAAAAGAGATTTTTTATTAAATTCTTGAATCAAAATCTGATGACTTGTCAATGGAAAGAAACAAATTTTCTATAGTAAATGTTCAAAAACGTTTCCACCAACTTCCATTCAATGGTACAAACGAGCTTCCATTGCCGCCCTCACATAGTTGAGAATCTCGGGAGTTATTTCTCTACAATGCCTCATGACATTCTCTCTCAAATTTTCTAATGTTGTTGATTCTATTTCATACACTTCAGACCTCAAATGACCCCATAGAAAGAAATATGAAGGAGTGAGTTCCGGAGACCTTGGTGGCCATTCTGTAGGACCTCTTCTGCCAATCTTGCAACCAAGAAACTGATCGTCCAAAAATTGTCGCACTGGAGCTGCATAATGAGGAGGTGCACCATCCTGCTGAGAAACTATTTCGTCTTCGAATAAATTCATATCCTCCTCAATTACCCTATCGATGCACGGTATTATTCGTTTCTCCAACATATCCAAATATTTCTCACCAGTCAAATTATCATCGATAAAAAATGGTTCTATGATGTAGTCACCTAACATTCCTGTCCAAACATTCAGTATTTGAGGTCGTTGGGTATAAACTTGACGGTATAATTGAGGATTCGTATCACTCCAATATCGAAAATTTTGCCGATTCACCTCTCCATTCGAACTAAACGTACTTTCATCTGAAAATCAAATTTTTTTCAAGAAATTCTGATGCAAGTTGATCCGTTCAGTGAGACTTTCACAAAACTCGATACGTCTATCGAAATCATCTTCGTTCAATTCATGAACTAGTCCAATCTTATGAAATTTGTACTTTTGAAGGATCCTCAAAACATTTGTACGACTGATTCCTGATTCTCCAGATAACTTAGTTAGAGATTGCGTTTTTTCCATTAGTCCAACGTGCCCAAAAACTACAATAGAAACAGCTTCATCGTTGAAAACTCCTGAACGGTTATGCTTTTTATTGTTAACACATCCAGTTTCCATAAATTTGATCAATAATTCCGAAACGTATTTGTGACGTACATTTCTTCCTGGATGATTATCACTACATACGGGCAGCAGCTCTAGCACTATTTCCATTCTGGTAGTACAAACTCACTATTTCAATCCGTTCCGAAAGCGTATAACCATTGCTTCTCAAGAATTCACAAAAACAGAAACAACAATTGTAACTTCACCTGGTAAGTAATCGTTATTGTAGAATGAGACAAATACAAAATGAAGAGAATATCGAATTCAAAGTTAACTAGCAAAGTAAGACTTCAAAAAAACACCTATGAAACCTAGGTAACAGATTGTACTTAGAAGATCATTCAGAGTGGCTAGTTCTCAACTCAAATAATTTATAGCTACCGAACCATAAGCTTCAGACCATATATTTATACTTTGTTGAAATCTGTTCATCACGGAACATCTATTAATGCAAAACAATAGAGAGTGGTCCATTAAAAAAATAGTGACATGCTTTGGGGGTGCGTTAGGGAAAGTAACATCAATTCTGATTATGTCAAAATATGCCCCCTGTATACTATTGTTGAGGTGTTTTTTATTTTTCCCGAAAATCATTGTTCCAAAAGTTATTGAGGGTGGCTCATTTTAAATGAAGTGCACTGTATAATGGAAGTTGAAGTGGTTGATTGAGATTTTTTTCTTCCACCAGATATTCAAGAATCTGCAAACGGAGTAACTTTAAATCTGTTGCCTAAAAAATCATGGAAACAATATGAAATTGATCTCAATGTCCTATTTGTTCTAAATCACTCTAACAACAAATGCACTGTTCAACCAGTCGGATTAAATATGTTTGTTAAGATGCCTTTCACTATTACTGAATTTCTGAAATTACCAGATCCGCACCAGTTTACCGGCCAATGCTTTTGAAGATCTTCAGCATCTCTGATAGCACTATCATTGTTTTCCATGAAGGACCTTCTACAATTGGACTGAATACTTCGTCAGAAATTTCACATGGGATTAATATTTCCAATTGCACAAACTGCCAAATACATTTGAACGATCATAAATAATTCCATGTAGAAGTGTAGGTGTTCCCATTATTATAATTTCTGATTAAATGAAACCGAAAAATTCCAGTGGGTGACTGGCTGTCACTACATTGCGCCTCTAAAAACTTCAATATAAATAATTAGTCCTTCGTTGAAATTGTTGATATACATTAATTTTATGTATGGGAGTTATTTTGATTAGGACCTCAACTTTGGCCTCCTGGATCTTCAGACTCAAACCCTATGGAATTTTGCATCTGGAGTCTCTACTAATAGTACGCTTTGAGCTCCTGAGGATGCCAACTGCATAGGCGAAATGTGTGTCGAGTGAAATTGACGTTGTTTTGTTGTGTGACGTAGTATGTTTTCCTTGAATTTTATTCTTACCAAAAGTTTCAACTACTCATTTATTTGAATTGCCATTGTTATTATCGTCATTCAAATATACTTTCACCCCACATATTTTCGTCCACTACATGGAATTTCCTAGTAATCGAGTTGTTCGGATATCAGTGGTGCTGTTTTGTGATCATTACATCGAATGTTTTGAATCGATTCTGCTGCGACCTCACACTACGTAAATATTCCTCGATTTTTCCATTACATTGTGATCAGATAATACCTTGGAATGGTTTGTATACAGTCGATTATCACTGCCATGCTAATGTGCGGTTTGGATTCGGGGTGGAAACGAGCCGATCTGCATAAATCACAACTCTCAATCAAAAATATATTTCTTGGCAAATATCCATTCGAAGCGGAGAAATCTTGACATGTCTGAATATAGATGGAAACATTAAAATGTTGAGTGATTTGAATTTTAAAATGATTGAAAACAGTGAATACGTAAAAATCTGGAAGCAATAACATTATTTTGATCTACTGTGGTTGTCTAACAATCTCATGAAAACTCTGAGTAGTTTTAGATAAGTGAACATGTGTTGCGCTTATGTTATATATTCGAATGTTATATTACAAGACATATAAATTTAATAGATTAAACTATCAAAATGTTTTGAGCATGATTTTGCTTGGAAAATAGTTGAATGCACAATAATAATTTTTAAAATGACCGACTCATCCTTGCCTGTCTGCTAATTGTTATCAGTTCAAATCAAAAGTGATTACCATTTCTACTGGAAAATAACGTAGCACCATTAGTAAGTATTCTCTTCCAGAAGGAACCGAAGTTTCAAAGCACGTCGCATTCGCCAAATTTTTGATTACATGGTGGCATTCGCCAAATGTTAGAAAACGGATGAAAAATTAATTTCAGATATTTCCTTAAAATGTTGCATTTTACTAAATTTTTAGAATGACTAACTCATCCTTGCCTCTCTGCTTCTTGTAATTATAGAAAGTGATTATTTCTACTGAAAAATAACACACAACAATACGTATACTTGATCAAAAGGAACTGAATGTTTCAAAACGTGTCGCATTCGCCAAATTTTTTATTACATGGTGGCATTCGCCAAATGTTAGAAAACGGATGAACAATTAATTTCCGATATTCTGAAAATGTTGCATTTTACTGAATTTTTAGAATGTCTAACTCATCCTGGCCTCTCTGCTTCTTGTAATTGAAAAAGTGATTATTTCTACTGAAAAATAACACACAATTCGTATACTCGATCAAAAGGAACTGAATGTTTCAAAACGTGTCGCATTCGCCAAGTGGCACTTGCTAAATGTTTGAGAACGAATGAACAATTCATTTGAGTTCAAAAATATGTGAAAATTAAACGAATGAACTCGGCGAAGTCGAAGTACCACACGTTTCCACCAAGGAAAAAAGTTAGACAAACATACCTCTTTATTGACAGCGGAACTATGATAATAATAATATCCTGATCAGATATAAACTATTACATGACTTCTCATACTGTTCTGTAGACAGTTTCCATATGATTCATCGATCGAATGAAAGGAACTGTACACAAATGAGCACGATAATTCATGTTGTTTTCAGTTTTCAGAGGTCACGGTGAATGTATTCATTTGCCATTCCGATTTCGTGTTTTTATATTCCACATAGCGACTGAACAATACGAACGCAGGCACCGAAGAAGTTTCAACAGTAATAAATCAAACAGAAGGAGTGATCATCGTATATTATATCGCAGGATTCCGCCAGACTGTACACCGCCTGGAAATATTCCCCAGATCTGGATCGAACAATCTTGATTTGATACCCCGAGTACGATACTCGAGGCTATCTAGTCCCTCTCACAAATCCCCGGTTTTGATGGAGTGAAAATTTCGTGTCGAGAACATCAGATATATCTCGGAAGGATCATGTTACTGGTCGATGAAAATTGAAATGGCGAAAAATGGTCTCAATCTCCATTGTCATACAAGTTTGTCAGTTCCTTTATTTGATTCAAGCATATATTAAGGATTGTATATACAGTAACACCATTGAAGTCAGCAATATACAGATTTTTTTTCGTTAATAAACTTGCAAGAATTTAGAATTCGTCATTGGTCTTTGCTTCATATCAGACCAGAACTATCATGAATACTTGTCACTAGTTGACATTTGTTTCCTGGCAAAACTGACATTTGTTTGAAAAAAAATGCAGAAATGGCATATTCTGATCAAATTCCGTAGTTATTTATAATTAAAATATATATTTTATTTCACATGGCAAAACTGTCAATGAAAATCCACTAATTCTTAACATTAATAATTAAGATGGATAGATAAATGTGTTTTATTGTCTGAAATGATATACACTTTGTTGAAAACGTGTGTCGTGTTTAAAAAGATATATACATAATAAAATAATGCTATAAATATACATATACTAGCAGACCCGGCCACGCAGATGCCATTTGTTAAAATACATGGCGACCGCCATCATTGATTTTCTACTACCGTTGATATTGATTCTGGAGCCTTGAGTACCTCATAATCATCAAAATACATATATCGTACATCGTCATTTGATGTATAGCAAATATATAATAATATAACTAAGTGGTAATACTTACATGTATATACTAATTGAAGATTGTTGAATAATAAAGCACTAATAATTAAAAAGCAAGAAGGATTCAACTGTATTACTTTTACTATAATATGAATTCAATTTATAATTCAGTCTAAATAACACGTGGCCGGCTATGGTAATACCAAAAATTAAGAACAATTGAACTTCACTGTATTGCGTTTACTACGAAATAAATTTAAGTTATACTTTAGCCTCAGCGACACGTGGTGGTTATGCCATTAAATTGTAACTTATGTGAAACGTTAGTACTTTCAACACTGCGCCATCTGTTAGAATACTTACTCAATCCAGTCAGCAGATACCGCCATCTGTTAGAATCGTTTGGGACTGACAGATAATTGTGACTGTCGAATAATAAACAAATATTGCTTAGTGGACGATAGTGTGGAAACTACGAAGCATCGCACAAAGAGGAGACCGAGAACGTGTAATGTGTTCTGTCTCATTCTCTCGCCATCAACAAATAATTTGCAATAAAATAATATTGCGGCTATAAATTGAGATGTGAGCTAAGCTATCTGTTAAGTTAGATCGAACTGCACACGGTGTGCAAATTTGATTGAAATCGGTTAAGTAGTTTGGGAGTCTATAGCGGACAAACAACGTGACACGTAATTTATATATATATATTAAGAATAGAAAACAATGAAAGTATACGATGAAAAAAAACATGAAATGAAACAAAACAAACAGTTTTTGAGATTACCTAATATAAAACGTTCTATGAATATAAAAAAAAATAGGAATAATGTGCAAAATACTCTTCCAAACTGTAAAAACACTTCCCTTTCAAAAGATTTTTCACTGATTTTCGGAATTGCTTTTTGTCAGTGGTTGTTGTTATTTGTTTTGGCAAATGATTATATATTCGTCTACTTCTGTACATTGCAGAATGTCTGGTCAAACATAATATTTGCAGTGGTAATGCAAGTTTTCTATTACTACGAGTATGCCTTTCGGTTTGGTTCAAAAACTTTGCTATATATTTGTGAAGCAAGCAGACAGTCTCTTAAATGAAAATTTCAAATATTGTGAGTGATTTGTTATTGCAGAAAAGTGGCCTACATGAGTCTCGCATCTTCAATTTAAATATTATACTCAGAGCTCTTTTCTGAACTACGAAAATACTCTGCAATAAAACCTGGCTGCCAAAGCCCCAGAATGGAAATCCATACCGCAGGTGACTTTCCTTAAGGGAGTAGTAATATGCTCATCAAATTTCAAATCACTGTCGATATGTATGCCAAGAAATGTTTATATCGGTTTATTTTAATTCATCTGACACCTAATGTTACCTGCTCCAAATCCCACTTGAATGATATCACATTTGTTTTGGGAGCATTCAACGATATCGTGTTTGATTCACACCAGTTTTTTTTCCAAATCTAAGTAGATACATCGAGTCAAAGTGGCTAACACTGACCCTTGAGGGACTCCGCATATAACTTTTTCCAATCTTGTCCTATAGCTTTGCCTCCTCAAATATGATTGAAGCACTGCTTTAATGCAACAGATTTGTGTTTTTGTGCACCATCAAGCTGGTATTATAACTTTTGTCTGGCATGAAGGTCCATATTATCCAAAACTTCACCAATTTCATTGGTTTAAAAATGTCGGTAACCCTTACCTATGGAATTTTATGTGCAGAAATATGGTCCAATTGTTTCAATGTCAAATACACCGCACTGAACGTTGGTTTCAAATGAGTATTGATCCTGACATTCGATTTACTTGGGACCACCACCGGAAATTTTGGGAACTAACGGTTTTGTTTGAAGAAAAAGTTCTTTCATGTATCCTCAAAATGTTACTAGCATATCGGAAATCTTCTCCTATTTCTCCTTGGCACCAGAAATAAAACACCATTCAGATATACAAGCTTTTGAGTTGAGCATCTTGTACTTGCTAAAAACGTGGTATTTTTTTTAATAATTTTCTTTGCTTGAACTATTCTATTATTATTGCCACGGTACTGAATTTCTCTCATTGAAAATATTAGGAACTTGTCGAAAAGTACGGTCTTTTCAACACATCTTAAAACAAATCCAACTTTTTCCTGAAGAGAAAATATTATTTAAGTTTGACTGAATTATAGTTTGACACTACACGTCATATGCATTTTACTATTTTTCAAGCCGTGCAAAAAAAATTGTTGCACTCTGTTAAAAAAAGCTATCATTCTTATTGAAAAAAATATTGTTTCATTCGTAAAAAAACGGAATTATGGGTCCGTCAACTTCCGTGTCTGTCCCAAAAACACTAATTATCACAAGTGGAAAAAATCACTATTGGAAGCCACTTGTGTGACAGACGTACATGAAAAGCTATATTTGACTTCTGTCACTTTATAGGCCTTTCTGATAAACTCACCCTTTTATACAGACTTCTCCCCTCTTGTAGTACTTGTATCATCAGGTATACTAGCCGTTTACCCATATTCTGTAGAGATAAGAAATTATTTGAGGACTTCCACCAGACTTTAAAACTTGTCAGCTGACATCGTCGCATTCGCCAAAATATAAACTAAACTTCTGACATCGTCGCATTCGCCAAAATATAAACTAAACTTGAGGCGTTTTCGCCAATATTTCATCTACTAAATGACTGCGTATTCGCCAAAATATAGAACCAGACAAAAGTAGGTATAAACACGTTAGCTATTTTCTCATTTAATGTAGTCAATAATAAAATATTGGGACGTAAATTGAAGGATATTATACGGAACATCTTGATGGGTATGAAAATATTCATTTTTAAACTCAATTGAATTGCTATTAGAAAACACCGTTCGTCCTATGGTCTCGTGGTTTTATTTTGAATCAATTCAGTTTGGGTCAGAAATTATTCGACAGACTCATCACCAAAATTGAACCATTTGTGGTATTACTATTAATAATCATGTAGTGGGTGGATTTTACTTGTTTTAAGGAGGAGAAGAAATAACCCTAGAGTACTAAATGAAGAAGCTGAAATTGAAGTTTTGGGAACATTTGCTGCAGATACCACGAACTCCAGTATAGATTTCTTTCTATATGAACATTCCAGTCCCTTCAGCTGATATCGATGAACCTAGAAGACGAAGTACACCAGCATGCTGGTCAATTCCCAGTGAAGATATCCGAAATGTTAGAGATAGTCCAATAATATAAGGTTTCAAAAGGAAAAAACTGTCGATCATTTTTTCTCAATGAATCTATGCGTTTTTGAAGTGCTGAATCCGAATCTGAAGTTTGCTACCACGGCAGCCATCGGCTTCATATTTGAAATCGCGAAAAGTTTATCAAAATAGTGGTTATTATTGTTTTTTTTTTTCCTATAACATGACACCAAAGCGTTTCTTGTAACTCAAACCAATAATTTCTACTACGATATCTAAATTTGATTTATCGTTGAGATTTGAGAAAGAAAGTACTCGTCAAGTGAACTAATATATAGGTGAGTAGGTGCCTCACTCTGATTTGTTTTCTTGTTTTGTAGGAATTGGTTTAAGCTACAATTTAGATTTCGATTACTTTTTTCAAAAACCGCTTGTTAACGTATTATAGGTAAAAAAACCACAATGATCGCTATTTTGGGTATGAAGCCGACGGCTGCCGTGGTAGCAAACTTCTCCATAGATTATTGGACCAAGAGGAATTCTAAAATAGTTTCTATTAGCAAAATGAGTAAGTAAATCCCATTTTTTCTAATTTCTTTCTCGCGAATTCAAAAATTTTTGTCAAATTAACTAACCAACAAATAAAAAATCGCACCTGTAGGATAGATTAATACCTACTCTTCTAACCATTTCTATGAAAAGGAGATTCAATACAAAAATGAATCAATTTCAGTGCAGGCAACTTCTTATTACTTCTGTAGGTTTAGAACATTGTTTTTCGGAAACTGCTCGTCAAAATATAATAAGGGTCTACACTGGAAAAAGAATTAATTAAACGCCATTCAAAATAATATGTAACTTGATCCCTTTTCCATTTAATTTTCTACAAGTCCTCTTTGGAAATTGATTGCGATATAAATCCTTAAAAAAATCTTGTTTGACTGTGTACAGGCTGAAACACAATGGAAATTTTATGTTTTTATTTTTAATTTTCAAATTTTGGATATTTCTTTAACGCGAAACCATCATGGCCATTATTATTCTAATCACGCCTCATGAATAATCTTGTTGATAAAATTAAAGTTTCATTTTTCAGTACTCTTCTGTATCTTGTTTTATTTTGAAAATTGATACCCAAAATCCCAAAACATAAAACTTATTACATAAAACTCTCATTGTGTCTACTGCTTTAAACATCTAAGTTATTGGTAAAAGGATAATCCGTGATTTTTATGGATCAGTATTCTATTTAGTATTAAATTTTATATGCAGTTTTTTCCTTCCCTTGTGAATTTTACTCCAATAGAGTTAGAAGGTTACCACAATCAGCCGAAGATATTAAAAATTCGTAAAAAGACCCCGCACGGAATACATGGGATTTTGGTTGATTGCGGAATTTAATGAAACTCGGGTATGTTTCAGAAACAGGATGATTTTGAAAGATGTTACGAAAACACACACACACAAATTGAGATTATTTCTGATTTATTCACGTGATTTGGCTAAAATATGTCATGACTTTGAAAACGCCATACTATTATGATCCAAAACAGTATTTCGCTTACCGGGGGAATTCAAAACATCCAATTTCGACGTTGTTTACTCCATTTAGTATTATTGAGATATTTTCTAATTTAATTTCGAGGTATGGCTGGGTAGTGTATACAGTTTTAAAAAGCAAAACTATTATGATACAAACACAGTATTTTACTATATCGGGGTAATCAGAAAAGTACTTGAAAATATCCTATTAGGAAGTTGTGTACGTCATTCCTTCAATAGAATCCATACAGAGCCCTACGTTTTCGACTTTCAACATTAATTAATATGTGAAAACCCTTAAACCATGATATTTGAAAAACCACAAGCCAAACTTATATATAAAAAATACAAGGGCTCTACAAATATGTTTGCCAGTGGCTCTATATCTTCGCATTTTCTCTAAAGAAATAAGTAAAAAAACAATTTTATTGTAAAGAAACATAACGAAGATGCGGATATTATAATAAAAGCTGAAAAATAATTAGGTAGGTACCATCACACCACTCTCCTAATCAATATTGGACATGTTATTATATGCACATTAAGTAGCCAGGTATATAATAGAGTTCGTTTCTGTAGGGTCCTTGTATTTAAAAAATTTAAGTATGGCTTGAGTTTATCATATATTCATTATTACTTAAGGATCTTCACATGTTGACGTTTTGAATGATAAAACTTATGTTTCTTCAAGGTTTCTATTGAAAGAATAAAAAACTTAGGATGGTTTTGAGTACTTTTCTGATGACCCCGATATGGCAAAATACTGTGTTAGTATTATAATAATTTTGCTTTTCCGAACTGTCGCATTACTGAGCCAAATCTTGAAATTAAACTAAAAAAATCTCAATAAGTGATAAGTGACATATTTATTCAGGTTACGCTACGCCCCAGAATGATGTTTTAGTCTGATTTATTTTTCAGATTTCGTTATAACTGCATCTTCATTATGTTCCTTTACAACAAAATTGTTTAACTTAACAGTTTTTTTGATTATTTTTTTAGAGAAATTTCAAAGATACAGTGACACTGGCAAACATATTTGTAAACCCTTGCATTTTTTGAATATAAGTGCGGCTTGTGGTTTTTCAATTATCATGGTTTAAGGGTTTTCACATATTAATTAATACTGAAAGTCGAAAAAGTAGGGTTCTATGACGTACACAACTTCCTAATAGGATAATTTCATGTACTTTGTTGATTACCCCGATATAGTAAAATACTGTATTTGTATCATAATAATTTTGCATTTTCAAATTGTATTCATTACCCAACCATACCTCGAAATTAAATTAGGAAATACCTGAATAATACTAAGTGGAGTAAACAACGTCGAAATTGGTTGTTTTGAGTTCCTCCGGTAAGCTAAATACTGTTTTGAATCATAATAGTATGGCGTTTTCAAAGGCATGACATACTTGAGCCAAATCACGTGAATAAATAAGAAAATAATCTCACTTTGTGAAAATTACTTTTTATTTTGTGTGTTTCGTAAAATCTTTCAAAATCACCCTGTTTCTCCAAAACATCATACGATTTGATTATGGTCCATTTAAAGTGTTGCCGACAGATCGTGATCTACAACATACCCGAGTTTCATTGAATTCCGCAATCAACCAGAATCCCATGTATTCCGTGCGGGGTCCTTCAACTGAAAGCCATTTTCCATAGGATGGTACAGGGTGCTTATGTTTGCCAACTCCAAAAACCTCGAAAAATGGGTTGAATGGAAGAAAAACCGATTTTTTGAATTTCGTCCACGTGAAACATGCTCCTTTCGGAACTCCCCCGTCACGCGACTCCCGGTCGCGGTGTCCCCGCCGGGCCGGGGGCAGCATCTCCGGCGGCGGTCCTCCTCCAGGAGCGAAACCCGCGACTCACCTCTTTTGGACGCTGCGGATCCATGCAGCAGCGCGGCTCGGAGCAACACCAGCCACAAGGTAGCACAACAGTATATCCAGCGGCACGGCATCTTGTCCTACGTGTACGGAACATGATTCACGGCCATGACGATGCTTTTTTAGTGGAGTTCGCGACTCGTAGTTTAATCACGCGCACACCCTCTACCTGGACTGACTCGCGACGAGCCCCATCGCGATATGCATGCGCGTCCCGAAGGCCCAGACGCGGATTCTGTGCGGCGGCGCTCTCCGTCCGATGGGCCCTACCCTGCTCCTGACGCGCTCAGACTCCCCAGCATCCCGCCGATGTGGAGAGCAGCGGCCCAGCAGCCGAGCCGGGTCGAACGGGGCCTACGCGCGACCAGTCAGGCCGGACTCGATTCAGATTCACCCAATTCAAAAATCAACATTTTCTTTTGCTTCTTCACTAGAGAGTTCAGGAGATAATCTAGTACGTAGCTGCCAAGTCGCTTCGATTTTTATGTAGTAGTTAACAGTTCAAATCGCTTTTGATTTTATATGGTAGTTGAAAGTTCAATTATTGTGCCTTTTGAATCTTCAATATGAATGATTACACTAACGCTGAACTGGCCAATGTTGGCACCTTAACTTATTGGATCTCCGCCACTGACTTCTGCAAAGTGGGTTGACAACTCGGCCTTCTGGAAAAATAGATTAATACCTCGGCCTTCTGGCAAGGTGGGTTGACACTTTGGCTTTCTAGCAAGATGGGTTGACATCTCGGCCTTCAATCAAGGTGAATTTACCCCTTAACCTTCTCACAAAGTGAATCAACACTTCGTCCTTCTATCAAAGTGGGTTGACACCTCAGCCTTCTGGCGAAGTGGGTTGATATCTTGGCCTTCTGGAAAGGCGGATTAATACCTTGGCCTTCTGGCAAGGTGGGTTGACACTTTGGCTTTCTGGCAAGATGGGTTGACATCTTGACCTTCTATCAAGGTGATTTTACCCCTTGACCTTCTTGCAAGGTGAGTCAACACTTCGTCGTTCTAGCAAAGTGGGTGGACAACTCAGCCTTCTGGCAAGGTGGATTGAAACCTCGGCCTCTTGGCAAAGTGAGTTGACACTTCGGCTTTCTGGCAATATGGATTCCTTCGGGCAAGGTGAGTTTACACCACGGCCTTTTGACAAGGTGCGTTTACACTTCCGCCTTCTGGCAAGGTGAGTTTACACCACGGCGTTTTGACAAGGTGCGTTTACACTTTCGCCTTCTGGCAAGGTGGGTTTACACCTCAATTTTCTGGCAAGATGGGTTGACATCTTGGCCTTCTGGCAGGGTGAATATACACCTAGACCTTCTGGCGAGGTGTATCAACACTTCGGCCTTCTAGCAAGGTTGGTTAACACCTCAAACTCCTGACAAGGTTGGCCTTCTGGCAAAATAAGATGACACCCAGACCTTCTGACAAAGTGGGTTGACTCCTTGGCATTCTGGCAAAGTAGTTTCACATCTCGGCCTTCTGGCAAGGTGGATACACACCTAAGCCGTCTGGCAAGGTGAGATGGCACCTAGACCTTCTGGCGAGGTGGATTGACACTTCTGCCTTCTGGTAACGTGGGTTGACAACTCAGCCTTATGACAAGATAGGTACACACCCAGCTTTTTTGTCAAGGTGACATGACACCAGGGCCTTCTGGCAAGGTGGGTTGATTCCTTGGCATTCTGGCAAGGTGGGTTTACACCACGGCCTTTTGGCAAGGTGAAATGACACCTACATTTTCTGGCAAGGTGGGTTGACACCCAGGCTTTCCAGACAAGGTGAGATGACAAGGCCTTTTGGCAAGGTGAGTTCACACTTCAGCTTCCTGGCAAGGTAGGTTGACATCTCGGCCTTCTGACAAGATGAGTTGACTCCTTGGCCTTTTGGCAAGGTGGGTTTACACCACGGCCTTTTGGCAAGGTGAAATGGCACCTACATTTTCTGGCAAGGTGGGTTGACACCTCAGCTTTCTGGCAAGATGGGTACACACCCAGGCTTTCCGACAAGGTGAGACGACAAGGCCTTTTGGCAAGGTGAGTTCACACTTCAGCTTCCTGGCAAGGTAGGTTGACAGCTAGTCCTTCTGACATCATTCCCAAAAAATGAAAAGGTTAGTATTCGACCACATAAAGTGCAGGTTATCACCAAAAGAAACGTATCCAAGTATATGCTATCCCCTGATGGGGTATATCTCATCATTTTCACTCTAGCCGGTAATCACGCTTGATGATATTATAGCGAAAACTTTCAATTTGAAGAACTAGTCTTCAAGATCCTTCGTTAAATCTGAAAACATATATAATGGAACCACTTTGGAGATATATAGAAAGTAATCGAATTTACGGCTTCCTACCATCACGAACCGTCGTTTTTCATCAATTATAAAAAAGGCAAATGCTCTGTTCAGCGCGTAAGCGTGAATACATTTGATAAAACGCCGGTCGATGTCGCTACCTAGTTAGGCCTACCCAACCCAGAACGTTACACAGGTCACAGTTTTAGACAATCCTCGGCGACATTTCTAGTAGATTCAAGTGAAGGGATAACCAACATAAAACGTCTTGGAGGCTGGAAGTCTACTGCTGTTGCTGAAGGATATTCGGAGGACTCCGTAAAACAGAAGCAAACCATTTGAAGAAAATTCTTTTATATACTGACAACTTGAAACCAATGCCGTCTTCGTCATCTTCATGCACTTTACAATTTACGAGTGTTACTCTAACAGTCAGTTAGCACCAACTAACTACTCTGGACCGGATATTTTGACTCATTTGCAGAATGCATAACTATTCCTTGCGAACAAGTTAAAATGAATCCACAAAATCTCATTCCTCATGGTTAATAAGTTTCCTTCGGGTGCTAACTATGGAGAACTTATATGGGAGAAATTCTTAGTTAGAAAATATTCTGTGTATTGACAATCCTGATTCCCTTGCAACTTATCTCAATAACATTGTTCGATATGCGGCAAGATATCTCATAATAGCTATTTTAATATCTTCATCATCAACTTATTGGCTATTTCTCTATACTCTTGCTTTGACGAATCCAAAGTTTGTCCAGATTTGCATGATTCGAATGAATGGGAATGGATACTCTACATCAGGCAGAACTAGATCTTCTCAATTTGGTGGACAGAAGCCAGCAATTCCGTAAAATTAATACATGTTTTCCCAACGCTGTAATCGGCTGAGATAGATGAAATTCAATTGTAGGACCGTATAGGGAAATTGATTCGGGCCTGACTGTCTGCCGTAGGTCTCGTCCAATCCTGCTGCTTCGACTGCCGGCAAAGTTGCAGGAATTGACAGAAAGCCCTAACTCTAACCTTTCTCTCCACACTCACTATTCCAGTAGCCCAGGAAGGTTTACTGGTTCACTAGTAAGGCTCACGTAATACCGTCGATAGACGAGACAGCTTTCCCGCCATTTTTATGAATACTCGCTTTGAGCGAGCGCCAGAAAAATAATAATTGATTTATATTGTGGGCACTCACTTTGAATTTTTCTTTTGTTCATCTTCCGCTCAGTAGTCTTTCAATAATGGAATATTAAAATCATTCATATACATTCTCAAGGAATATTTCCCATAATTGGAAAATGCGGAATATTTCAAGTGACCTACACTAAAAATATTGTTTTCATCCATGAAAGCACTCAATTTGCTCAACAGCTTGGAAAATTCACCTTTCGTTTCTTCCTCAAACAAAACATATTTGGTATATTTCAATAAAATCACTGATGACTTACTTGTACGAATCGAGCCAACTTTCCTGTTCAAACGAAAAGAAACGACAAATAATGACCGAGTAATTTTTTCCTGAAATTGTCAACAGTCGAATGAGCAAATACAGCTGATTAGGCAAACTTCGCGACAGTCATCTAGATTGTTTTATATGTTAACAAAAGACGAACAAGACGCAGGAAATCTTTCTAGAATCTTAGTCAACGTATTGAAAACAAAGATTTTCCAATAAAAGATGTGAAGGAAAGAAACTTCAAACTGAAACGACTTGAGGATCATTTTCAACTATACAAGTATTCAAATGAATTAATGATGTAGTTTCTCGAGATTTAAAATATTTCTGTCTATTAATCTATTGCTTTCTTTGCGTATACAAGGTGAACCAAACTCTTCCCTGAGTCACTAATATAATCTAGTTTAAAATGGATTTGGAAAACAAATAAGCTATTTTCTACAGATATTATCAAAATTTAAGACAAGAAAGAAATTCTGGAAGGAAAACCATCTTTTCCTGGTCGAAAGAAAAATAATGTGATTATAGACGAATTCAAATTCTATTAAAATGGTTTTATTTATTTAGGTAATCGTGTTTTAACTTACACATATTTATGTTTTATTTGACTTACTATACAGGCAGTTTCTTTTTTCATGTGGTAACATTATTCTAAACCATAATAGATACAAAGACGATTAATTGGGAAAAAATTTAACTATTGTGGTGAGCAGTACATTGGTCAGAGAAAATCTACGGGGACTCGCGAACTTCCCGACTTATACAGGGAAAACTCAAAATGCTGTTTTCGGTTTTTTACGAATAGAATGGTTATTTCAGATAATATAAAAAAATTAAATAGGAAAGTTTTATTGTATTCCAAATGTACTAGAACTACGTAATGATGAATTCTTAATTAAAATTGTTGTCACTGATGATGCTAGTTATTTTATATGAAATGTCGAATGTGATATACCACTGAATTGTGATTTTATCGCTCTATCAATATTTGTGATGAAATAGACAGGTCCGTATTAAAAATTTATCATTACGTAGTCCTAGTACATTTGGAATACAATAAAACTTTCCTTTTTAATTTTTTTATATTTTCTGAAATAACAATTCTATTCGTAAAAAACCGAAAACAGCATTCTCACTTTTCCCTGTATAAGTTGGGAAGGGCGAGAATCCCCGTAAATTTGCTATGACCAATTTACTGCTCACCACAATAGTTACCTTTTTTCCCATTTAATCGTCTTTGTATCTATTACGGTTTAGAATATAGCAATGTTACGACATGATAAAAGAAACGGCCTGTATGTACACACCGTACCAAATTGTTTAATGAAGTATCATTATTATATAAGAAATCAATACCCGTTCACTCACATCGAAGGCAAATGAGTGATAATAATACTATTGTAGCCTTGATATTACCAAAGAATGTCATCAAATGACAGTATTTCAAGCAAGTGTATGTCACTCAAGAAGAACTTTTCGTATGCTATTTGGAATGACTAATGATCCTCCAATATGGCACCTAACCTATTTTCGTGTTTTGGTCAAGATGAAATTGTACTACATTTGAACGATATTCCAAAACAATTGAAGGAGGATTGAGTATATCGAACAGGATGCTCATAAAATCAACCTCAATGGATACTCTTCCTCTGTAATCTCAGTAAACTATCTGCGGTATGAGGTTGATGAAAATGGAATATGCTGAACGAAAGGCACTATACGAAGAGTAACTCTCAATACTCCATGGTGGTAAAACAATTGCACTCGGTGAAGAATGTGTCGATATATAAGAACTGAGGAATTTGAATTTATCTGGTAATCTTATCCGGAGTTGAAACGAGTTATTTCCCTCCAAAATATTTTTTTTTTACTGCTTTCCGTGGAATTTCTTTTGTTTTATTCATTCTATATGTCAAACCTAGTATCCGAGCATACACAAATCATACATTTTCGATATCAGCATCAAATTTTGCGTATATGGTGCGAATTTCGAGTGAATCTGATGATTTTGGATTTTTTCGATTATTTAAGTAATTTCTTTTTTACGTCAATTGACTTGAAATCCACAGAATACACTAATTTCGTCATTCTGAATCCATTGGAGTTCGCAGAATTGCTCTATCTTCAACCGTTCTTGAGTTGGAAAGTTCATCTGGAGTTGAAAGGAGTCCTTTCTGACGTTTTTTTCCATTTATGTTCCAAACCTTGTATATGAGCAAAAATAAATCATATATTTTCTGAATCAGCATAAAATTTTGAGTACATGGTGCGAATTTTGAGTGAATCTGATAATTTTGTATTTTTTGCGATTTTTAGGGGTCTACCCCTTTGGATTTTCTTTATTTTTCCGAGTAATTTTTTTTAATGTCAATTGACTTGAAATCCACAGAATACACTAATTTCGACATTCTGAATCGATTGGCGTTCGCAGAATTGCTCTATCTTCAACCGTTCTTGAGTTGAAAAGTTCATCTGGAGTTGAAAGGAGTCCTTTTTGACGTTTTTTCCATTTATGTTCCAAACCTTGTATATGAGCATAAATAAATCATATATTTTCTGAATCAGCATAAAATTTTGAGTACATAGTGCGAATTTTGAGTGAATCTGATAATTTTGTATTTTTTGTGATTTTTATGGGTCTACCCCTTTGGATTTTCTTTATTTTTCCGAGTAATTTTTTTTAATGTCAATTGACTTGAAATCCACAGAATACACTAATTTCGACATTCTGAATCGATTGGCGTTCGCAGAATTGCTCTATCTTCAACCGTTCTTGAGTTGAAAAGTTCATCTGGAGTTGAAAGGAGTCCTTTTTGACGTTTTTTCCATTTATGTTCCAAACCTTGTATATGAGCATAAATAAATCATATATTTTCTGAATCAGCATAAAATTTTGAGTACATAGTGCGAATTTTGAGTGAATCTGATAATTTTGTATTTTTTGCGATTTTTAGGGGTCTACCCCTTTGGATTTTCTTTATTTTTCCGAGTAATTTTTTTTAATGTCAATTGACTTGAAATCCACAGAATACACTAATTTCGACATTCTGAATCGATTGGCGTTCGCAGAATTGCTCTATCTTCAACCGTTCTTGAGTTGAAAAGTTCATCTGGAGTTGAAAGGAGTCCTTTTTGACGTTTTTTCCATTTATGTTCCAAACCTTGTATATGAGCATAAATAAATCATATATTTTCTGAATCAGCATAAAATTTTGAGTACATAGTGCGAATTTTGAGTGAATCTGATAATTTTGTATTTTTTGCGATTTTTAGGGGTCTACCACTTTGGATTTTCTTTATTTTTCCGAGTAATTTTTTTTAATGTCAATTGACTTGAAATCCACAGAATACACTAATTTCGACATTCTGAATCGATTGGCGTTCGCAGAATTGCTCTATCTTCAACCGTTCTTGAGTTGAAAAGTTCATCTGGAGTTGAAAGGAGTCCTTTTTGACGTTTTTTCCATTTATGTTCCAAACCTTGTATATGAGCATAAATAAATCATATATTTTCTGAATCAGCATAAAATTTTGAGTACATAGTGCGAATTTTGAGTGAATCTGATAATTTTGTATTTTTTGCGATTTTTAGGGGTCTACCCCTTTGGATTTTCTTTATTTTTCCGAGTAATTTTTTTTAATGTCAATTGACTTGAAATCCACAGAATACACTAATTTCGACATTCTGAATCCATTGGAGTTCACAGAATTGCTCTATCTTCAACCGTTCTTGAGTTGAAAAGTTCATCTGGAGTTGAGAGGAGTCATTTTTTTCTGTTCCTATTCGTGATATTTCAGACGTTTCATTCCTTTTATTAAGAATGAGTGTGTGAGCAGATATAGCTGCAGCTCCTGGAGTAGTTTGCAGAGGATTGGGGGCCTCATTGAGTAAATAATGTACATTCCTACTCCTGGTTGGCAGAAAAAAAAGGAAACAGTTCTCACACATACTATGCCACTGCCAGGACTTGTTGAGGCCAAGGTTTCTAACGCTGGTAAAAGAACACACAAGAGCTCCGAGATACATGTATTTTTTTTTAAACCAGTTTATTGCTATAGCTTTTTTCACAGTGATACTAATATTCTTCATTTATTATAATCTACTGCTTATACTAATAATTATTTTTGATTTGTTCAATGTGTTATAAAATAGTGATTTTTATTTATTTAAACTATATTTATTTTTTACGATTAGTCACGGATTATTTAAATTTCTGGTGAAGGTTCTCACACAGAGTTTAAGAGAGGCATATTATTTAATTCTGGCGATCCTGATCAGCATAATGAGACAAACTTATCAAATCATCGTATTATCACCGGTTCTTGATAAGTGTACAAAGTTTCAATTATATCTGTCTATTTACAATAGGTCAAATTCAAGTGTAAAGGAGTCGGTGACAAAAATTTTAAATTATGGCGAAGGCTCTCGCTCTCGTATGAGAGACAAATTATTTAATTCTATCGATCCTGATCAGGATAATGGGACAAACTTATCGAATTATCGTATCGTTACCGGTTCTTGATAAGTGTACGAAATTTCAATTATATCTGTTCATTTAAAATAGGTCAAATTCAAGTGTAAAGAAGTCGGTTACAAATTTTTAAAATTATGGCGAAGGCTCTCGCTCTCGTATGAGAGACAAATTATTTAATTCTATCGATCCTGATCAGGATAATGGGACAAACTTATCGAATTATCGTATCGTTACCGGTTCTTGATAAGTGTACGAAATTTCAATTATATCTGTTCATTTAAAATAGGTCAAATTCAAGTGTAAAGAAGTCGGTTACAAATTTTTAAAATTATGGCGAAGGCTCTCGCTCTCGTATGAGAGACAAATTATTTAATTCTAGCGATCCTGATCAGGATAATGAGACAAACTCATCAAATTATCGTATCGTTATCGGTTATTGATAAGTGTAGGAAGTTTCAATAAAATCTGTCTTTTTAAAGTGGGTCAAAATCGAATATATAGGAGTCGGTTACAAATTTTTAAAATTATGGCGAAGGCTCTCGCTCTTGTATCAGAGACAAATTATTTAATTCTGGCGATCCTGATTAGGATAATGAGACAAACTCATCAAATTATCGTATTATCACCGGTTCTTGATAAGTGTACAAAGTTTCAATTATATCTGTTCATTTAAAATAGGTCAAATTCAAGTGTAAAGGAATCGGTTACAAATTATTAAAATTATGGCGAAGGCTGTCGTTCTCGTATGAGAGACAAATTATTTAATTCTGGCCACGATAATTAGAAAAACTCATCAAATTATCGTATTGTCACCGGTTCTTGATGAGTATAAAGAGTTTCAATCAAATCTGTCAGAAGTGGGTCAAAATAGAGTGTAAAGAAGTTGATTGCAAACATACAGATGGAGCTAAATAAAAGCGTATAATAATAAAAAATGGGAATGATTGAGTAAAAATGATAGTATGTTTCAATTTTGCGTATTCCGATAAAAACTATCGAAAACGCGTCATTCCGTTTTTCATTCCGTTACTTCGCTCGCATTCCATTCATGACAGCAATTTCCACCTCTCGAACGTATCCTTTCGCACGAAATACTGCTCTCATTTCATCAGTCTCGAACGCGAAATCTACCCCGCAGGACAAATCAACGATCAACACCGAACGGAACTGGAAAACAATCGGGCATCCGAGACCTCAAACGATACGGCTTTAGAGGCAGATTGAAAGAATCGGGGAAGGTAAGCCGTTACCAATACCCGAGACTTTCGTAGACTCTATAAAGGATTACGCTCCGGCTAGATGGTATTTCCAAGATGGAAATCTCACAATATGTAACATCCTCATTGGATATTAGATAGTGTATCCATGATTGATAGAATTCCGGCAGGAGACATCCGGAATACACGGGAATTTGATTAAATTTTGATACGATTCCCTGAAGGTAGTGCAGGCGTCTGAGAAAATGCCTGCCTTACGTACGATGATAAAGCTTACTAGTAGATAGTTTATGTAATCTATGTTAAATGTTATCATTCAATGTTTATTGTTATCGCAAGTTGCAATGTTAAACATAGGAACGAAAGGTTGATATTAATGACATGATATAAAAAAAGTCAACTTTCATTTCGATAAAACCTTATTTTCACTCAATACGAGAGAGGAAACAACTATAAATAAAACTCAACAATAAATTATAGACTTGAATTGTCCCCTCGTTTTGATATCAGTTTATGAAAAAGACGTACAGGGCAGCTTTGTCTCTCGTTATTGGAAACCAACCATTTACTTCTTGTACAGCTTTTAGAAACACCTTGACACATTTTACTGTCGATTGTATTCAATGCGATTTGTTGGAGAGTCATCGTTATTTTTCTCGATTTCAAAAAATCCACTAAACAAGCAACTGCCTCTCCTCGCCATGGTAATTCTTAAGCAGCAATATGGTAAAATTTACGCATAAGACCTTCAGGAGTATTTTCATCCCATAGCAATATTATTTTGTTAACTTCAGGTGAATTTAACGATACTGAACTGGACTTACGTTCACATATACTGTAAATAGTGTTGAACGGGTCAATCATGATATTATAGTCATTATAGTACTTTTCTTGCAAAAGTTTGCACAAAACGTTCCACATTGTCTTCACCGTTGCTTCTTTAAATTTGATCCTGTCTCTCTTTCTCATATTGACCGCCCAATCTTTTAGTATCAACGCCAATTCTTCTAAGCTTCTATGTTCATTTGATTTATATTCTTGTTCGCAGCAAATTTTCAGTGGTAATATCACAAGAGACTGAGAATAAAGTGAAAATAATTTGACAAATTTTTCAAAAACTTGTTGCCAAATGGCAACAAGTTTGAGAAAAAATCTAGATTTGTTTCAACAATTTACTTGAATCACTATAAACAGAATGAAATTTGGAATTTGAAGTTCTCATCATGAAATATACAATTATTTTGGATGTTTTGTCCTTGGCTGGAGGATTCCGTAACATTGCTTTGTTCTGTTGGATTGAAAGCTATTGCTTTCTCTCTGTCCCTAGGTTATCAATTAAAATTGTATCCAAATTAACACGTTACTCAAAATAGTATTCTTACATGTATTTTCGATGATTTTCTTAAAATTTCATCGACTGATGATGTACTAAACCGTTTCGAATCATTTTCCACTTTTCATGCAAACTGATGACAGACGTCAGATCAAAAGTATCAGTTGTCACATAATAAAAACAAAATACCACAAAAAATTCCCGCGGCAATTTTCAAGGTAGAGAATTCCCACTATGATAATGCTGTGATTGGCCTGAACTTACATGAATGCTTTGAATTGATGGTTTCGATTGGTTGCAAGAATTGTCAAAAAATAATCGAGGGTAATATAACAAGACCTTGATAAATAGTCGACTATTTTTAATGCATCTAAAATTCGACTGTATTTTATAACAATTCAACGAGAATTATTTTGGCATTAATAATCTGATGAAAACCCGAGAGCGAAGCTCGAGGGCTTTCGTTTTTAGCAGCAATAAAATAGTCGACAATTAATTGAGGTCGTGTTATATTTATGAAGATTATTTCTTGAATCCAATTCTTTATACCAGTCATACGAATGACACCGTATTGTCAGGGATTTTGTTGTCTCCAAACCGATTAATTTCAAATGTTAACATGATTGGATGAAATTGTTTCATATGACACAAAACGGCAGAATTTGAATGGTTGTTACAACTGTCAAACAACTTTCATTGCAATAAAACCTTATTTTCCAACTATTTTTCCCCAATACCTATCAATCTAAAGAACGAATAACGTTTTCAAAAATACGACCATCATCTTCCATTAAATTTTTATTACGAAAGACTTCATTCTTTCCTATAGTCGATGTGTATTTGATGTTAGTCATAATAAAACATCACAAACAGGGACTGGCAGTTTTAATTCCCAAATTCACTGAAGTTTCTCTAACTGCATAACATCCAGAAGAGATCTTACTTTCAAGATGCTTGATATGGTTATCAAACGTGAGCCTTTTGTCTATATGTATATCTAGAAATTTTGTTTCAGACTTGTTCTCAATCATTAAGTTTTCACCAAATGCTAGGTCGTCAAGAGACGTTGATGGTTAATAAATTCGCATCGCACCACTCCTTTATTTAATTATTGTCTGTAAATATTGCGTTGCGTAAATTATTTGAGTTTCTGTTGTTCCAAAATATCTTCGTGTCATTATCAAATAGAGAAATGCTCAAAAAATTGTAATGTTATTAACATATAATCGAAATCAAATGGGCCCTAAAACTGATCCTTGTGGTACCCCAGACAAAATATCCTTTTTTTTCAGACAGTTTTGTAGTTCTTACCGTTCGAATCCTTCCTGAAAGGTATGATCAAACCATTCATATGTCATTCCTCTACAACCCCTGTAATTTTTCGACGGGATTCGGGAATAGAGGAACGCAACACCATAATTTACCTCTTTCAATGCACCGAATGGTATGATAGCGCTGAATTATTATAAACACAATTTCCCCGTTTCAAATTCTAATTTTCTTCCCTACCTGCTGGTGGTATAATGAATTTTGTTTACATATGTAAATTTCGGTACAGGCAGAATAAGGTTTGTCTTGATTTTACACCATTCTCTGACAAGCCCATTAGATATGCGGAATTGTAGATTTATGCAAATGTTTGTATTATTTTAATAATCACCATCGCAGATATCACATCATTTTCCCCAATTTTATACGAATCCAAATATTAGCATTTGAATGGGTAAATAATTCTGTCGCGTAACAATGTGTGGGCGGATTAGGGAGTAATTGAATTTCAGAAGGACGGCGGAACATGTAATTATTTATCGCTTTCCAAAATAACTATACTTTTTGCTCGTCAACAACACCGTTGAAAACATCGTGACTAACACATAAGTCGCAACAATGAAAATTCGACTCAGCAGGTAGTTTGTGCTTGAAAATTAGTAGAAAACAGTCTCTTTCCTTTTGTCACTCTACAGTTACTCTAAACCTGTCAAAGAAAGATAGAAACCCAACCATATCAAAATTCAAAAAATTGTCATTAGGTACAGAGTATCCAGAGGATGCACACAAGGTGGGGAACTTTCCCCTCTTTCATGGTCACTCCTGACGGACAACATGCTCAATGTCCTCGAGAATAAATACAACCTTTGGAAAAAAATCAATTTTATATAATGGAATTTTGATATTCAATGAAATACCCAAAAATTTGAAAAATGTAGTGAAAAAATCTTTTCAAAAAACATTTGAAGAAACAATTATTACAATGATGCCTTTGACAACCCTACTTTTTTTTTGTTGCAATCATTTCTTTGAATGTTGTTATTTATTGTTTAAATTATAGAATTAGAACCCTATTATAAACATTTATGTTTCTTGGGACAATAAAGATCATTCCAAAACTTACACGATAACGTACATATGAGGATGTATTGATATCTAGTTAGTCTAGACCAGTTCCCTGCATAAACAAAATATTGCGTTACCGTAGCAACGAACAATAGCTTATTAGAAGTGTCAGTGTGAAGTTTGACGTCAAAAAAGTTAACCAGAGTTACGCAATAAATTGAAAGAAAAAATATGTCCACCGAAATTGTGAAAATCGAGAAATTTGAGTATCGAGCCATCATCAAGTAGCTGTATTTAAAAGGGTTGAGAGGTAAGCAGATTTACGAAGATATGCTTGATACCCTTGGTGATCAATGTCTTTCGTATGCGACCGTGAAAAATTGGACTGCAAGCTTCAAAAGATGTGAATTTTCCATTGAAGATGATGCCCGATCGGGAAGGCCAGTTTCTGTGTCAGTCCCCGAAAATATCAATGCAGTTCATGACATGATTTCAACAGACCGTCGAATTGGGCTAAAACGGATATCTGAAGCACTGAATATTTCATACGAACGCGTTCATTATATGAAAAATTGCTGCAAAATGGATCCCCAAATGTTTGAATGTTGACTAGAAGCGTGCAAGGGTAGTAGCATCGCGTTCGATCTGTGCTCGATTTGAAAACGATGTAGACTTCTTAAACCGAATTGTTACTATGGATGAGACTTGGGTACATTTCTACGATCCAGAAACAAAGCAACACTCCGGTTCTCCAAGACCTAAGAAGTTTCGTGTCCAAAAATCTGCTGGAAAAGTTCTTGCTTCAGTTTTTTGGGATTGCCATGGAGTAATCATCATTGATTTTTTGGATAGGGGTAGAACAATAACTGGAGATCACTATTCGACATGACTGACCAGTCTACGGGAAAAAATTAAAGAGAAAAGACGCGGAAAGCTATTCAAAGGTATTTTGTTTTTGCAGGACAACGCCCCTGCACACAAATCTCATGTTGCCATGCCAAAAATTCGTGATTTAGGGTTTGAATTACTAGAACACCCCCCTTATTCAGCAGATTTGGCTCCGCCCGACTATCATCTCTTTCCTCAACTGAAAAAATGTTTAAAAGGTCGTAAATTATCTTCCAACGAGGAGGTAATGAAAGCTGTGAAGGTCTGGTTTGCAGAGCAAGAAGAAACATTTTTTTTAAGGTCTAGAGACGTTGCAGGGTCGCTTTAATAAATGTATCCAATTAAGAGGAGAATATGTTGAGTAATAAAATATTTTGACATTTAAATTTTGTTTGGTTCTATAGTAGGCTAAAATTTTTTCAATATATCCTCGTACATTGAAAATCCGAATTACACTCGCAATGAAATGAGAAAACTAGATGAACTTTGCAACAACAAAAACGAATTTCTGGAGGTGCATTTATTTTTTTATGGTAAATTCCAATGAGGGTATTTTCTGGGTAAGATATAAAATTGAAGTATCGTTTTCATCAAAATTATGAAATTAGAATAATTTTTCGTTCGACTTGGTGAAGCGAAAGTTCAGAACCCGGCAAACACACTGGTTACATTTACGTAAATGTGATATAAAATTAACGGAACATAGTTATGTAAAATAGTTACGTAAATATTCCATCACATTTCTAACATACTTAAACCGCATATTTACGCAAAATCTTTATGCAAATATGTCGTAGCTAATTACGTAAAATCTTGCGGTCAATATATTATCTTGTGTTTTTCTTAACTGCTATGTAAAGTTGTTACTTCCATTGAGAATTGAACTTAAAGAGAGTACTCCATCTGGTGTCGAATTTTGAAAATATACCTACATCGTGATTATTGTTCTCGTCAAAATTTCCAAGACGTTACGTAATTTTTACTTTTCATGAAATGATATAAACTATATGTAAAGTAGTTATATCAGTGTTATATTAAAATAAGTTAGTATTTGTGGTGGACATTTGACCATACAAAGGCCGTTAATTTTACATAACATAGTTACGTCACAAGTAATATTAGTTTTATAACATTTATGTCAATTTTACATAAGTGTTTTTGCTGGGAAGTAACAGCAGAAAGTAAAACTTTGATAAAAAGGTATTAAATTCAACACTGAGCAACTTTTGACTTTTTATGAATTTTCGCAAAAAACTCGTATTTGACATCACTCAAGCTATTTAATAATAATAATAATAATAATACCGGGGGATATTGAGTCCGTTGTGGAGAATGAGAAGTGCCGAATCTATTGGAACTACTCATTCCCCACCCTCAGGCAAATACAAGCCAATAAGCCTGATGTAGTCCTCCTCGACCATCAAAGTAGGACGGTTTTCGTCATTGAGTTTTCAGCTCCTGGCGAACGAACATCGTACAAAAAAAGAGGGGGAAAATCGGACTAAATATCGAGATCTACTCTTTGAACTCCGCAGGCTTTACCCAAACCTTTCTGTCAAGATGGTGGTTCTGATAATAAGGGTCCTTGATAAAAATCATACCGGCTTGCCATGATACGGCATAAAACTTAGCTGGAAGAATGCAGAAGGCCGTAATACTTCTCAGGGCACATGACTCTCGGACCCAGTTATCACTCACCCCACGGACGTGGGGAGTGTTTGCTGGGGTTTAATGACACACCAGCGCGCCCTCCGGAAGTGTCTGGGCTCTGGCGACAAGGCCTGTGTTGGTAAGACCCAACGGATTCGAAGAAAAAAAAAATAAAAAAATAAAAAAAAATTAAAAAATAATACTGGAGTGACAAGGCATAGCCTGTGCGGGTAGAGCACGGCTATTATTATTATTTGCCGTGGCTAGTGTAATCCTACGCGATGAAACGTACGTAGTCCGGGTCGCTCCATCTAGCGAGCAAAGCAAGAAACGTCCCAAGTCTCAAAATGCTTATTACAGTAATTAGTCACACTGAGATTTCTTTTAATATCTCAAGAAATCCACATCTGACGCATTCATAAATAATGCATCATAGCCAACTGGACCGAAGGCAGTCTGTTCCCAGTTATTATTGATTCTTTTTGTTATTCTAATACAAGATATGCAAAGCTGCAAATACCCTCCAACATGTCTGTAACCTGCATTTGATAATCCGCGCAATATTCACGTTGCAAAAACACTTCCGAGAATTGAGAGAGAAGTAGAAAACGGAGTTCGAGAAAGACACTGACGTCCGGGTGGTTATTCTAGGGGTGGGTGTGGTTACACATTTTGTTATTGCACTGTTTTTTACGCTGAGTGATTGCATTTTTACTGAAGATTTTGTTATGATATTTCATTTGCTTCATTGTTAAAAATGAAACAAATAATCAACCATCAACACCATCAGTGTTTCTCTAAAATGAATCGTCTGTATACGATAGTTGAAGGTGTAACTGGTAACTTACCCTTATGCATCAAACATTCTTGCGATTTTTTGAAAAATAGAAAGTAAAAATGTTCGAGATATTTATTCAATCGACTTAAAATCGCTCTATCTTCAACCGTTCTCGAATTGAAAAGTTCATCTGGACTTGAAAGAAGTAATTTCACGCCACTATATTTTTTTTTATTTTTCTAATGATTTTCGTAAATTTCAACTTTTTTTGTATGTACCGACCAAATTTGAAATCGACTTCGAGTCTATTTTATGGAACCTCTGCCTCTGCAATTAATACTGCAGCAGAATTAATTTTTGTGGCATGACTTCAATATGGTGTACAAAATGTGTCTGAAACCAAGTAAAATTCTTCTGAGTTCTGTCTTTGTTCACCAATGGCTCACTGGCAGATTATTTAAGGGGGATATCCAAAATATGACGTCCTCATATTTGATAAAACCAAACATATTCCGGAAAAATAAATAGCCACTTACAATAGCTACATTTATTCAACGTAAATATCAAAAATTCTAACAGAACTATCAGAACTACAGCTAGCTAATTGTAAGACACTGTCATCGGAATTTTTGTGTCCTGCTAATCCAAAAACAGGACGAAACGCCAACTTCCTAACAGTTTGGTGATGGGCAATGCTGAAAACATAAATTGGATATGTCATCACTGAAAATCGACAGAGAATCAACGAGAACGATAGTAAAAAAGAATAGCCTAGGACAGAAGAGGGTAATAAAAGGACAGGATAGGACATAAAAGCCAGAAATAGACCAAAATAGGGCAGAATAGAACTGACTAGGATGGAAGATGATAGGAATAGGTAGGATACTGTAGGGAGAAGGTAAGATATGTTAGGATAAGGTAGAATATGTTAGGATATTGTAAGGATGAGGTAAAATGTAAGGATAGAGTAGGATACTGTTAAAATAAGGTAAGATATTTTAGGTTGAAGCAGGATATGTTAGAATACGGTAGGATATATTAGGATAAGATAGGATATGTTGGGATAGGGTAAGATATGTTAGGATAGGTTAGTATATTCTAAGGATAAGGTAAGATGTGCAAGTATAAAGTAAGATATTAGGATAAGGTAAGATAAATTATAATAAAGTAGGATATTGTTAGGATTAGGTAGAATATTTTTGATACGGTAGAATATTTTAGGATAAGATAGGATATGTTAGGATAAGGTAAGATATTTCAGAATGAAGTAGGATAAAGTAGGATATTTTAGGATAAGGTAGGAATTTTATGGTAAGGTAGAATATTGCACGATAAGGTAATATATGATAGGACAGGGTAGGATAAGATAGGATGTGCAAGGATAAGGTAGGATATTTCAGGATAAGGTTGGATTAGTTAGAATAAGGTAAGATATGTTGGGATAAGGAAGGATATGTAAGGATACGGTAGGATATGTCAGAATAAGGTAAGATATGTTAGGATAAAGTAAAATATGTTTATATGAGGTAGTATATCGTTGGGTTAAGGTAAAATATGTTAGGATAAGGTAGGATATGTTAGGATACGGCAGGACAGTGTGGTGTGTGGTCGGTTACATTATGATATGGTAGAATAGGGTAAAATGTAGCAGGTTATGGTAATATATAGTATGATGCGATATGACAGGAAAACATAATTAATGAAATGGAACAAAGTAAGTTAGAAAAGGGTTAACAGAAGTGGACAGAGTGAAATAGAAGATAACAGAATATTACAGGATGGAATAGGGTATAATTGGATCAAATAGTTCGGAATATAATCAAGTAGAATAGAATAAGTTATTCCACAAAAATTTTTTCATGTTTAGAAACAACTGAAACATGATAATACCTCTACAAAAGTATTTTAATTGCATTTGATTGATTTTGTTTCATTAATATTACGATTTGTTTCTTTTATATACTTCAATCATTCATGTTTTCACTTCAATTTTGAAAAAGATCAAAATATATTCGCCCCCAAGGATGAACAAAACATCGTCGACAAATATTACGAAAATACTGCTAAAAGTAACCAAAACTCCAAAAAATTAAGAAAAATGACGGAAAAATACCTTTTTGACAACACCATAACTTCACTCCATTCCTTCGGACTCCAACCATACAAACTGATGATGCCAGTTTCGAAACCGATGGCCAGCAAGTATTTTCCAGAAACTAGACTCGGTGCGAAAGCAACAGCCGTCACCGATTCATTCTTGAATTCCAAAAATTCCGATGCCGTTTCCCATTCCCCCAAAGTTGTAGTTTTCTCTTTTCCTCTATTGATCGTCCAGGCGACAACTCTACCATCTCTTGCACCTGAAGATTTTATGTAGAGAGTAAGAATTGTCTCAATTTCAATTCAAAAGCGGCCCTAGTACGAGACCACGTGGTATTCCATAATGAAATAGGTGTACAGAGATAATTTAGAGTGAAAAGTTTTAAAAATTGGATACATGATATAACAATAGAAATAAAAAAATTTAAACGGTTTGTACAGACGATAAAAACTGAAAATGTTCGTACATTATTCTTAAAATATGAGCTGGACAGCTAAAAATCAATATCGAATCAAAAAACACCTCACCAGTTACAAAATATTTGGAATCGTGAGACCAAGAACATGTCCAAATTATTCTCGAATGTACCGCATTCTTTTTATCAGTGGTAGCTGCGAGTTCAAAGTCCCCCTGTCCGTTTTTACTGAAAACAGACCATCGTCTATCCCTCGATACAGAAAGAAGATGTTCGGAATTTGGGGAAAACTGTAGTTGTACCACCGTCAAAGTGTGGGACATGAGTTTTTTTATTTGTTTCCAATTGGATGTATCCCTAAAACAAAAATTGACGCTGATGGAATCTCAACACGTCATTATGAAAGAAACTATGAGAAATGTATAAGGTGGAATGAGAGAGGATAGGCTAGTGTAGGGTAAGGTGGGATAGGAATTGGGATAGGTAAGGTAAATGTAAGGCAAGTGTAAGGTAAATGTAAGGTAAGTGTAAGGTAAGTGTAAGGTAAGTGTAAGGTAAATGTAAGGTAAGTGTAAGGTAAATGTAAGGTAAGTGTAAGGTAAGTGTAAGGTAAATGTAAGGTAAGTGTAAGGTAAATGTAAGGTAAGTGTAAGGTAAATGTAAGGTAAATGTAAGGTCAGTGTAAGGTAAGTGTAAGGTAAATGTAAGATAAGTGTAAGGTAAATGTAAGGCAAGTGTAAGGTAAATGTAAGGTAAGTGTAAGGTAAATGTAAGGTAAGTGTAAGGTAAATGTAAGGTAAGTGTAAGGTAAATGTAAGGTAAGTGTAAGGTAAGTGTAAGGTGAGTGTAAGGTAAGTGTAAGGGACACAGGGACACAAAGGGGCAGGGACAAAGAGGGACAGGGACAAAGAGGGGCAGGGACAGGGACAGAGACAGGGAATTTGCATTTTTTCAGTGCCATCTTTAAAAAAAATCCTTTTTTTTTCTTCTTGTGTTTAAGATGTTATTTTGATATTGCCGTAATATAAGCAGCGTATGTTCCTTGAGAATATTGAAAATATTATCATCATTACTCTGACAAAAGTTGTGATACTACTAGATTCAAGCTAAAAAACAAATGTTGTGCTATGGTTGTCTAGTAAGTATGTCTTAAATTCAGCTCTTATTCGATTCAGAATCAAAAGTGTTTTGTTTTCTTTGAGCTCCTGAAGATGCCAACTTTGTTGGCGAAACGTAAGTCGAGTGAAACTGGCGTAGTTTTGTGCTTTTTTTTATCGAATTAGAACATCACATCTTTCGATTCAAATCAGATTCAGTTGTTTCTCTTACCATAGCAAAATGGCAGCATGCTCTGGTTTTGTCGATTTACAAGCTGATGCCAAAAATTTTCCATCCGGTGAGGCAGCTAGACAGTACACTTCGTACCCGTGTCCGTAAAGTTTTTGAGTTTCCGGCCAGAGTGTGTTTTGCATCAGAGTTTCTTCAGTAGGAGGCTCTGGGAAAATTCAAGGCTATCTAAATTTTTTTGGATAATATTCTTGCAAACTAATCAATAAGATGATGTACTTTATTATAAAAACGGTGGGATTTGTTCAAAAATTTTGTTTTTTTTTCTTTTTACTATGTGCGGCAAGCTGTTTTTTGCACCCAATATGTCACAGGTCGATTAAAGATATATCATTTGAGAGAGTCACCAACGTAAAAATGTTACCAAAAATTGATTTCAATAGGACTTCGCACAACTTTTTCAATTATTATCAGAGACGAATTTTAAAATAAAACTGTGCTAAAAAGATAATTGAGTATTTTTTTTATTTGAGGCAAAATTATTGATATTTCCTCAAAATTATTAAACAATATACAATAAAAATTGATTTCAATAGGACTTCGCACAACTTTTTAATTTCAATTATTATCAGAGACGAATTTTAAAATAATACTGTGCTAAAAAGAAAATTGAGAATTTTTGTTTATTTGAGTCAAAATTAATAATATTTCCTCAAAATTATTAAACAATATTCAATCAAAAATTGATTTCAATGGGACTTCGCACAACTTTTTAATTTCAATTATTATCAGAGACGAATTTTAAAAAAATACTGTGCTAAAAAGATAATTGAGTATTTTTTTTATTGGAGTCGAAATTAATAATATTTCCTCAAAATTATTAAACAATATTCAATCAAAAATTGATTCCAATGGGACTTCGCACAACTTTTTAATTTCAATTATTATCAGTGACGAATTTTAAAATAAAACTGTGCTAAAAAGATAATTGAGTATTTTTTTTTATTTGAGTCAAAATTAATAATATTTCCTCAAAATTATTAAACAATATTCAATCAAAAATTGATTTCAATGGGACTTCGCACAACTTTTTAATTTCAATTATTATCAGAGACGAATTTTAAAATAAAACTGTGCTAAAAAGATAATTGAATATTTATTTTATTTGAGTCAAAATTAATAATATTTCCTCAAAATTATTAAACAATATTCAATCAAAAATTGATTTCAATGGGACTTCGCACAGCTTTTTAATTTCAATTATTATCAGAGACGAATTTTAAAATAAAACTGTGCTAAAAAGATAATTGAGTATTTTTTTTTTATTTGAGTCAAAATTAATAATATTTCCTCAAAATTATTAAACAATATTCAATCAAAAATTGATTTCAATGGGACTTCGCACAACTTTTTAATTTCAATTATTATCAGAGACGAATTTTAAAATAAAACTGTGCTAAAAAGATAATTGAATATTTATTTTATTTGAGTCAAAATTAATAATATTTCCTCAAAATTATTAAACAATATTCAATCAAAAATTGATTTCAATGGGACTTCGCACAACTTTTTAATTTCAATTATTATCAGAGACGAATTTTAAAAAAATACTGTGCTAAAAAGATAATTGAGTATTTTTTTTATTGGAGTCGAAATTAATAATATTTCCTCAAAATTATTAAACAATATTCAATCAAAAATTGATTTCAATGGGACTTCGCACAACTTTTTAATTTCAATTATTATCAGAGACGAATTTTAAAAAAATACTGTGCTAAAAAGATAATTGAGTATTTTTTTTATTGGAGTCGAAATTAATAATATTTCCTCAAAATTATTAAACAATATTCAATCAAAAATTGATTTCAATGGGACTTCGCACAACTTTTTAATTTCAATTATTATCAGAGACGAATTTTAAAAAAATACTGTGCTAAAAAGATAATTGAGTATTTTTTTTATTGGAGTCGAAATTAATAATATTTCCTCAAAATTATTAAACAATATTCAATCAAAAATTGATTTCAATGGGACTTCGCACAACTTTTTAATTTCAATTATTATTAGAGACGAATTTTAAAATAATACTGTGCTAAAAAGATAATTGAGAATTTTTGTTTGAGTCAAAATTAATAATATTTCCTCAAAATTATTGAACAATATTCAATCAAAAATTGATTTCAATGGGACTTCGCACAACTTTTTAATTTCAATTATTATCAGTGACAAATTTTGAAAAATAAAAAAGATGTGATGCTAAAAAGATAATTAGGAAATTTTTTGTATTTTTTTTCAAATTTGAGGCAAAAGTATTATTTCATCAAAATTATTGTCAAATAAACCTTACCTATCAAATCTGTAGCTGTAAAATGAGACTCTTCAGGAAACACATTCTTCTTATCATGAGAAATAGCTTGTCCTATGTTATCATCAGTATACACAGCTTTATTCGACAGGCCCAAAGATGGCACTGAGGCTCCTTTCGGCCCCACCGCTCTAACTAGAAAAACCCATCATGAAAAATAATATCACAAGCATAGAAATAATCATCGCACTATAAGGTATGAAGTCTCTTTCAGGATCTTCTTCAACTCGAAATATCCTGCGGAAATTTTCCACAAAATTGTTGGGCGCTTCGAAAGTTCTTATTATTTTTTCCTCGGCGCTGGAAGCGAACTTGTATCGCGACAGAATGGCTACGGAGGTCATGTCGTAGCCGTGGATCTGGGGACGAGCGATTTCATGCCACGTAACCTGAAAATCAAAATATCACGCGATATCAAAACATTTTTACGTTATTCAAGCTTTTCAGTTTTTAAAGACTACCAAATTAAATGCAGGATGGAGAGAATAATAATAAATTTTGTCTGATTTCCACTACGATATTTTGTTGTTACGACCGGTTTCGGTTTGTTAAACCATTATCAGGTGAACTCTGCTCTCACATCAGGCCTTCATTATACCCTGACTCACGGTCGATGGTAGGTTAGACGTTTCTGGAAAACGCAACTCAGGATCTAAAATATTTTCAGCATTGCGACGTTGCCGCTTCTATCAAAAAGCCCTAGCAACTTTAATATTTTAAATAGAACACCCCGTATATTGACACATTTTTAGAATCGCCCTTTTATTACAATAGTTTTTTGTTGATAATGCCCTATACCTATCTCTATCGGGTTTCGAGATAAAAAATAATTTGTGTTCAATATGGTCCAAAACATGGCACTAATTGAACTTATGTAAATAAGTACTCTCAACTCATGAAAAGTTCTAATTTTGATGTTAGTTTGGACAAACTCGAAGTATTTAATCTACACCGAGAAATCGACTCCCGCTAAAATTACTATTATTTCCGTTTTGCATGAAAGTGGTCAAAAGTTCGTTTTTTCAAAAGAAACCCCCTGTATATTACTCTATAAATTGAAAGATGAAGAGAAATGCTTTAAAATGATATACCATGTCCTAAATCATCAAATTTTCTTAATAAAGCCGCTTTTTTAGGAAATATTGTTTTTTAAAGAATTTAATTTTAGGTAGCCGTGAAAATATCAAGTTTATGACAGTTCGGTGACTTTTATAATATGTAGTCAATAAATAGTTATTGACTGCGTTTCAAAATATCTTCCAAATGAATGCAAGTATTGAATGTTCAAAGGGAGTTCTTATGAAATTATTTATTATAAACAGATATTGTGATCAAATCATTGTCAGAACACGCAGAAAATTCAACCAAATATATCCTGAATTAACACCAGTAAACGAGAAGTTTGTAAGATTACAAAATAATTTCCTTAACTACCTATGATGACTCAAAGTTTCCAGGGAACAACTGTACCAAAAATCAGTTTCTTATCTCGCATTTTTGGGTAAAAAGCTAGATTTACTTGTCTATAACATGTGAAAGTACAACAGAATTAGGAAAAATAAAAATAACAAAATTGTAAAACAAAATATCACACTTTCACAATAAATGCTGGAAATGTTAACCATCACGTTTTAAACATTTTAAAATGTGCTTTTGCACGCGACTCGTGGTTGCTTTTTCAATTTCATGGGGATCCAGATCTTCAATACACCGCAATATTCGCCGTCGCAGTTCCCCTTTGGTAGGTACTGAAGTACTGTACACCATTTCTTTTAAAACAAACCATAAAAAAGCCAAGCAGCGTGAGATCGGGTGATCTCGGTGGCCAATCCTACGGCCCTAAATGCCCGAACCAACGATCGTCAAACATTTCGTAAAGTTCCCTGGACACTTCTTGGGTGGAATGTGCTAGCGCTCCGTCAAGTTGAAACCACGAATTTCTATATTCCTCTAACGGCAAATTTTCGAGGAAATCAGTAACAGTCGTCGTTAATATTTGGAGATATCTCTCAGCATTTAGTGTGTCATTATAAATAAAAAAGGCAATTTTATTGTACTTTAAAATACACAAAACATTTGGGTCGAATTTTTTTTTGAAAACCTCTATTTTTGTCACTTGAAGTGTCATTGCCGCTCCCAAAGATTACCGCGCTCTGCTTCGCGAAGCGCGATAACTCTCTTTGTCGAGCAACAATCAATCTCTTTGCGCTTGATCATTTAGGTATAGGGACATGGTATATCATCTTAAAGCATTTCTCTTCATCTTTCAATTTATCGAGTAATATACAGGGGGATTTATTTGAAAAAACGAACTTTTGACCACTTTCATGCAAAACGGAAATAATAGTAATTTTAGCGGGCCCTGTATGGTATGGAGTCGATTTCTCGGTGTAGATTAAATACTTTGAGTTTGTCCAAACTAACATCAAAATTAGAACTTTTCATGAGTTGAGAGTACTTATTTACTTAAGTTCAATTAGTGCCATGTTTTGGACCATATTTAACACAAATTATTTTTTATCTCGAAACCCGATAGAGATAGGTATAGGGCATTATCAACAAAAAAGTATTGTAATAAAAGGGCGATTCTAAAAATGTGTCAATATACGGGGTGTTCTATTTAAAATATTAAAGTTGCTAGGGCTTTTTGATAGAAGTGGCAACGTCGCAATGCTGAAAATATTTTAGATCGGTAGAACAGGTGAAAAAACGTGAAACACCAAATTTTCAGAAAAATCCTGAGTTGCGTTTTCCAGAAACGTCTAACCTACCATCGACCGTGAGTCACGCTGTATATAGTGCGGCTTTGATAGTCCTTTTGAACGGTTTGACGTACAAATATAAAAAAAAAAACAGTTTGGAGGGTTTCACCGATACTACTTTTTGAAATAAAACTCATCGAGACAGATGGCGCGGAGAGGCACAAAAAACTTAAATGGCAATGGGGGTCATATGTCACATCGTTGAAAAGATAATTCAATTCTCTTTTCAAACATCCAAAAATGTTTTGAATTTCGTTCCATTTAAAAAAATTCAGTTCGGTTCCACATCAAACCATTCAAAAGTTATCGTGGTTAGGTGAGAAAAGGGATTGAGATCCGCCAGATCCGTACTTATTCTGACATTTCAAATGCACATCGAGAAAAAATGTGAAAACGCACTTCAACCCACCTCTTTATTGCCTTCTCTCCATGGCGCATGAATTCTTGTAGTTTGGTCGGCGCCGACAGTGACCAAGAACTCTCCACTGGGTTCCCAAGCACAATCAGAAACTTCGGAAAAATGCCCGCCTACAGTTACGCAAGGTATCCATCCTTCGACTTGGTCAGTGTCCTTCCAAATGTGGAAAGCGCCGTGGTAACTATGAGCGAGGATTTTGTCACCGTTTGGCGAAAACACACCTCCATAAAACCCCAGAGTATTACCTAAAATCAGTTTTCAAGTAAGAAAGCGGCAAAAAATGAGAAGATGTAGAAAACAAAGGATGAAAAAAATTTTTTTTTTTTCATACGGAACGTACCAGTCAGGCCCTGTCTCCGGAGCTCCGATACTACCGGAGGGCGCGCTGGTGTATCATTAACCCCAGCAAACACTCCCCACGTCCGTGGGGTGAGTGATTACTGGGTCCGAGATCATGTGCTCTGAGTAGGCGGAGTGAACCAAGAATTACGGCCTTCTGCATTTGCCCGGCTAGGATTTCTGCCATGTCACGGCAAGCCGGTATGATTTTTAAGTTTGAGAGCAGCGTGTCCATCATTAAACCAAGGACCTCTATTATCAGAACCACCATCTTGATAGAATGGTTTGGATAAAGCCTGTGGAGTTCAAAGAGAAGATCTCAATATTTAGTCCGTTTTTCCTCCTCTTTTCAAACGATGTCCGTTTCGCCAGGAGCTGAAAACTCAATGACGAAAATCGTCCTACTTTACGGGAGTGAAGCTAGCCACATCCACAAAATACACTGAGAAAAATATATAGAGGAATAAAATAAATCATTATCTATGTTAATACGCGTTGTACATGTATTTTGATGGCAGGGAATTATTCTAGGGGCCAAATTTAATAAGGGCGTTGTTTTATTATAGTTTGTTAGGCCGTCCAGGGGGTGGAATAGGGGTGGATATAGAAAATAAATCATTATCTATGGTAATACGCGTTGTACACGAATTTTGATGGCAGGGAATTATTCTAGGGGCCAAATTTAATAAGGGCGTTGTTTTATTATAGTTTGTTAGGCCGTCCAGGGGGTGGAATAGGGGTGGATATAGAAAATAAATCATTATCTATGGTAATACGCGTTGTACACGAATTTTGAACACAGGAAATCAATCTAGGGTTTTAAGTTGATAGGGAAGTTGTGAAATTATAGTTTGTCAGGCCGCCCGAAGGGGTGGAAAAGGGGTAGATATAGAAAATAAATCATTATTTATGGAAATACGAGTTGTAAACGAATTTTGAACACGGAAAATCAATCTAAGGTTCAGAGTTGATGAGGTAGTTGTGAAATTATAGTTTGTCAGGCCGTCCAGGGGGTGGAAAAGGGGTGGATATAGAAAATAAATCATTATCTCTGTTAATACTCTTTGTACGCGTCTTTTGAACACAGGAATTCAATCTAGGGTTCAAAGTTGATAGGGTACTTGTGAAATTATAGTCTGTCAGGCCGTCCGAAGGGGTGGAAAAGGGGTTGATATGGAAATTAAATCATTATCTCTGTTAATACTATTTGTACACGTCATTTGAACACGGGAAATCAATCTAGGAGTCAAATTTGATGAGGAAATTGTAAAATTGTAGTTGGTCAGGACGTCCAGGGGGTGGAAATGGGGTGGATATTGAAAATAAATCATTATCTATAGAAATACGAGTTGTAAACGAATTTTGAACACAAAAAATCAATCTAGGGTTTTAAGTTGATAGGGGAGTTGTGAAATTATAGTTTGTCAGGCGGCCCGAAGGGGTGGAAAAGGGGTAGATATAGAAAATAAATCAATATTTATGGAAATACGAGTTGTAAACGAATTTTGAACACGGAAAATCAATCTAGGGTTCAGAGTTGATGGGTTAGTGGTGAAATTATAGTTTGTCAGGCCGTCCAGGGGGTGGAAAAGGGGTGGATATAGAAAATAAATCATTATCTCTATTAATACTATTTGTACACGTCTTTTGAACACGGGAAATCAATCTAGGAGTCAAAGTTGATAGGGTAGTCGTGTACAACGCGTATTACCATAGATAATGATTTATTTTCTATATCCACCCTATTTCCACCCCTTCGGATGGCCTGACAAACTATAATTTCTCAACTACGTTATCAACTTTGAACCCCAGATTGATTTCCCGTGTTCAAAATTCGTTTAAAACTCGTATTTCTATAGATAATGATTTATTTTCTATATCCACCCCTTTTCCACCCCTTCGGACGGCCTGACAAACTATAATTTCGCAACTACCTTATCAACTTTGAACCCCAGATTGATTTCCCGTGTTCAAAATTCGTTTTAAACTCGTATTTCTATAGATAATGATTTATTTTCTATATCCACCCCATTTCCACCCCCTAGACGGCCCCTAGATTGATTTCCCGTGTTCAAAATACATGTACAACGCGTATTAACATAGATAATGATTAATTTTATCCTTCTATATATTTTTCTCAGTGTATTTTGTGGATGTGGCTAGCTTCACTCCCGTTCCTACTTTGATGGTCGAGGAGGACTACATCAGGCTTATTGGCTTGTATTTGCCTGAGGGTGGGGAAAGAGTAGTTCCAATAGATTCGGCACTTCTCATTCTCCACCACGGACTCAATATCCCCCAGAGCATAAAGCAACACCGGTGTCTCGTCTACACCGTACGAGTGTCGTAGATGGTAGTACAACACTCGTATTATTATTATTATTATTGGGTTTCTGGGTGTCTTTGATATCGCACGATTAGGCATAACTCACCAAAAACTTCAAAATTACTATTTTTCCCGCTCATTTTTGATTACAAGATTTATTAAACTTCAAAACTACAAACTACAATAGAAAATTTTCAATTATTAGATATGATAATAAATTATCGATTTCTGCCCTTTGAAAAACTCGGGATTTTTTTGCATAAAAAAAGCCCGTAACTTCAGATACTTTGCCAAATCAATGTTATTTTTTATGTTCAGGGTAGCTTTCAACATCGAATAGGTAGACCATAACGTTGAAGGCTTTATTTTCTTTGAAATATTGGAAAAGTAGGCAATCAGCACATTTTCAGGGAAAAATCCTATATTTTGCTACTCTCTATATTTCATGAATATGTGAGTTAGAACATATTTGGAAAAAAAAATATATGCTTCACACGGCAGAAAAGCAGATTTAATGCCTTGGCTAGTTTCATAGCTATGAAACACCAGCCGCGGCATTAAATCTTGTGCTTCTATTTCTAGTAAAAGAAAAAATAACTATTTCTGTCCTCAGATTTTTCCAACCGAATTCTCCGAAAATCTCTTTTTTATTTAACGTCACCAGATTGTTTGGAAATTGACATATCAAGAAGTATAATATTTGCATTTCGCGATTTGCAGCAGTTTGAAGTTGGCTATGCGTGAACATTTCGACTTTCAACTGTTTAATTTGCGCCATTGTTGAATTATGTTTATTACAGTCGGAAACTGTGAAAAATGTTGAATAATAGTGAAATAAGGGCTGTTAAGTGTTTAAAAAAAGTGTCAATACAAAGAAAGTGGCATTTTGTTTGTATTTATAGTGAAAATTCGTGTGTGAAAGTGGTCGATTTTCAAGGTTCAAAACAGCATAACTCCAAAAGTGGTGGAGACCTCGAAACTTTTTCGGAATTGTTTTCAGAAGATAACAGTGAGTACTTTTCTATTTTTAATTTGACAAGTCCACTGACCTCAACTTTAATAAGTAACCGATTATGACAAAGAACAGTAAAATTTCGTTAACTAACAGCCACAAGCTATCAAAAAAAAATTTGGGACTCGCAAAGTTTGGTCTCCTGAACAAAAAATCCAAATTAAATTTTTGGCGGCCTCAAGTGATTTCGGAGATATGGACCTATTTTTGAGTGATGACTGGCATTCTTTAAACACATTTCTACGGCATTGTTTATCCAAAAATTCAACCTTCTTTTAAAAACATCAAAACAAATCAAATTTGACAGATTCAAAACTGCAGCACACTTTGGACATTGAATTGATTCTAGGAATATTCCTATGGTTACAAGAAAATTGACGAGTGTCATTTTACTTTGAACCAGAGCCGTATATTCGACTAATTTCAACATTTTGAGTTTCTTTGAATAAAATTTTTATTCGAAACGAATCTGTCAAATTTTATTTGAATTTCGTAAGTTGGCGGTGGTTGAGCGTACCGTTACCAACCCAACACGAGTAAAGTACACTAGATTTTTGGATGTCATTTATCAGAATCACAATAAAAATGTCGTTTGTAACAGTCCATAAAGAAGGAAGAATTTGTTAATAAAAATACAGTTTTTAATTTAAAAAAATGTATGAAACAGATGAATGAGGGTGTGTACATTGTGTTGACAAAAAGAAGGAAGCATTGTGAGTGTTTGTTCACAACAGAAACGTGTGCTAGAAAATGCCTGTTTGCATCCAAAGAAAGGGCCGTATCTCCGAAACTACTTGAGACCGCCGAGAATTTCATTTGGATTTTTTGTTCAGGACACCGAGCTGGGTAAGTCTCAATTTTTTTTGAAAATCGGTTGCCTGGCGTTAACGGAATTTTACCAAATCCACTAATCATTTTGCCTAGATTTGTTGTTTATGTGGTCATAAAAAAAGGAGGAGTTTTTTCATAAAAAGAGCTGTTTTCAATGAAGAAAATGTTTTAAACAATTGAAGTGTTCACATTCTGCTGGTTCTAAAAAGAAAGAATTTTGAGTGTTTCTACTGTTTTTTTTTGCGGTAGAAATTCGTCCCAAAAGAGCAAATCCTTACTCAAAAATAGGCCCATATATCCGAAATTACTTGAGGCCATCAAAAATGTTATTTGGATTTTTGTTAAGATCAAACTGTAAGTCCCAGAAAAATTGTTTTGATACCTTGTTGATGTTAGTAAGTAAACGGAATTTTACCCAAAAACCGTTTTGTTCGGCGAGTATTCAACAGAAAACCACTACTGCTCTCTACGGCCGTTCAATTATATCTGCTTCATACTTAGAAAACATTTCTTCAAGAACGACTATGCAATGCTATTCAAATATCATAGCTGAAATTATGTTACACCATAACCTTTCAAATAACCCATTTTGGTCCAATATTAGTAAGTAAATGAATTCACTTACCTCCTACTTCTCCCACTCTCATCTTTTCGAGCCACAAACCAGAACCCACATTGAATTCCCAAATAATCATCGACTTATCTATGGACGATGACAAGAGCTGCAGGTTTTTAGGATTCCAGTTCACAGAATAAATCCATCCTTCGTGTCCGGTCAGAATAGATTCCAGGTGAACATTAAAGACTTGCGACTTGGACTTGATTAGAGCTTTTTCTGTTGTTTCGAAGTGAATGTTTGCGACAGGTTTCGAAGATATTCGCCAAAGACGGATGAGAGCGTCTTGTGAACTTGAGGCAAGTAAAAGATCTCCATCTATGGGATAAAAAGAATTATCCTCCATTCGGTATTCACTTGATTTTAGTTTGTTACTAAAGGACTGAACAATCACAAATGCAACTAAAAGTGGTGAATTTTGAGTCTGATTTTAATTTTATTCAAAGATAAACATTATTCCTCTGACCTACTCAAGAATAAACGTGTGTTGAAAGGATAGAGGTGTGAAATGGAAGATAACACATACAACATTTATATCTGCAATATTATGAGCAATATATCACAAGTCATTTATTTTTCATAACTATGTTTTCAAAGTACTCTTTTACCGTCTTCTGTGAAGTCAAGGCCGCGAACCCAATCCTCATGGCCTGTCAGCTGACACGAAGGTTCGAATTTGAAATCTGCATCATCCGTCTCAACAAATATCTGTAT
Organism: Chrysolina americana; assembly: GCA_958502065.1. NCBI lineage: Eukaryota > Metazoa > Arthropoda > Insecta > Coleoptera > Chrysomelidae > Chrysolina > Chrysolina americana. Next base: position 99,004,709 of record OY293413.1, on the reverse strand, counting down.
TTTGGAGTTATCCAAAGCACAAGCAAGCAAAACTTCATTACTGCTAGGTAAAAATGAGAGTTTCAACCCTACTCCAATATTATAACCCATATTCATAGTTTGGCTACAGATAAAAGCACCTAAAAATGACTCACTGTAAGTTAATTAAAATCCACACCTGAGAGCTCACCTGACGGAATCTTTCGCCACCAAACTTTGATACAGCAGTCCATGGATACGCTAACCACCACTGCACTGTGCTGATCATTTTCTTTATACAAACCATCTACAATGTTTACATTCGAGCCATGTCCTTCCAGTGTTGTTTTTTTATACCCTTTATCATTCGAAGACCAAACGCATACGTTACCATCTGCAGATCCAGAAACGAGCTCGGTTTCTATAGAAATATTCCTGCCGCTGAGCCATTTTACTGAATTCACGCGTTTCGAGTGTCCAACTACGGAGTCGACAACTTTTCCGCCACTTCCATACTAAAATGTATTTTTCTAGGGATCTATTTATGAAAAAGGGAAAAACTACTCACATTTGGATCGTAAATCATGACAGAGTTGGATGCTCCGTAACAAATTAGGTTGTTTCGGCCCCAATGTGCAATCGTTGGGGTCTGATTGCAATTGCAAGAAGTGTAACATGGTTTTATTTTCATTTTCCAAACAACAAAACCTAAAATTTTGAAAATCAAATTCCTAACCTTAAAATGAAATGTATGAAAAGTTGCGAATAGGGCGACATCTACACTTGATATTAGTAAACATAAATAATTCAGGATGTCGATTCGCGAAATTCGTTCCCGCTAGATGGCGCTCAGAATTAAGGCGCGAAACTGTGTAATGGAGATCAGCCTACAAATTCCATAAGAGACCATAGTGTTTAATTTTATTCTCATTCAAATTTGAATAAATTGCTGAAGATGTCGATAATTGAAATATGTTAACCAAACATTTTCATATACGTAGTCATTGCCACTTTTTGCCTAATTCTATGTTTTCAATGGGTAAATTATGTAAAGAAACTTTGTGTTTGGTACTATTGATATGATGAATATCACCAAACTCAATTTAATATCCAAAACTCGATTAATTATGAGAAAACAGATTAAATATATACACAAGCTCTTATGGCAAAACAAGACCTTACAACATTACATGAGTTCAACGAAATAATTATAGGTGTCGCACCCTTCGCGCAGGTCACGAATTGTTACTGGCATCAGAATTATGAAGTAGAACATGTACTAATTCCGTAGGTGCTCACCTTGCGTTTTTCAAGCACGCCGACAGACACATGTGTGAACGTCAACAGACATGCGTTTTATCAGATAAAAAGTTGCCTTTTTTATTCGCGACCTGCGCGAAGGGTGCGACACCTATAATTGTTTCGTTGAACTCATGTAATGTTGTAAGGTCTTGTTTTGCCATAAGAGCTTGTGTATATATTTAATCTGTTTTCTCATAATTAATCGAGTTTTGGATATTAAATTGAGTTTGGTGATATTCCTTCATGTTCATAGTTTCAGAATAAAATAACTAAAATGGCGGCAGAATTAAGCAATCCAAACAATAGGCGTATTTGCTCAGTGCCCCAATGCTTAATGCAACATCAATAGTACCAAACACAAAGTTCCCATTGAAAACATAGAATTAGGCAAAAAGTGGCAATGACTACGTATTTGAAAATGTTTGATTAACATATTTCAATTATCAACATCTTCAGCAGTTTATTCAAATTTGAATGAGAATAAAGTTAAACACTTATGGAATTTGTAGGCTGATCACCATTACACAGTTTCGCGCCTTAATTCTGAGCGCCATCTAGCGGGAACGCATTTCGCGAATAGTTTTGAATTGATATTTGATCAATGTTCTTAAACTTGCGAAATGTGTTTCCGCTATAAGGCGTTCAGACTTTGGCACGAAACCACTGCGAAATCAGCGCCAAATTACAAATTACATCTGAGACTCTTGTGTAATTTTATTTTATTCTTATTCAAATTTGAATAATCTGCTGAATATGTCGAAAGTTGAAATAAGTTTCAATGAACTCAGTTCCTCTATTATTGTCTTGTAATATCTTTTAAATGTCATCTACGCTCGTATCATATTTACAGCCACGTTAAATGTCACAACACGTTAACGTCAAGGCCACCTGTTCTATTTCCATTATCATGTTTTCATTTTTTTAACGTATGATTAGATTCACTCAACCTTTAACCTCTTTTATGTGAGGTCAAATTTCTTTTTTCTTCCTTACAACTCACACCCGTACAATAGTTAAAATGGTTCTTTCGAAACCTCTGATAAGTGCCCTCAGTTTTTATTTTGGACAACTGTATGAACATCCATTAAGAACCAAGGCCTTAACCTGGTAAGTATTTGGAAAAACTGAAATAATGTAATTTATTCGTTGATTTCTAGCTGTGCCCTAGCAACGGCGGGCAGCTATGTTTCCCAAAGGATAGCTAGTGATAAGTATCTCAATTACCAAAACCTCATTGCTTTCGGAGTCTATGGGTACGACTGTAATCCAAAAACCCTATATAGTCATTGAATAATGAACTGACTTTCAGATTGTTTCTCGGCGGCACTATTCCCCATTACTTCTATGGTTTCCTGGAACGAGCAGTGCCTGAGGATGCTTCGTTTGCTCTAGCCAAGAAATTGTTCCTAGAAAGGCTCGTGTATTCGCCCCTATATCAAGCGTTCACTCTGTATGTACTTGCGAGGCTTGAAGGAAAAGATCACAAGACGGCTGTGAAACAACTGCAGGATCTCTACTGGGTAGTGCTTTCCAGTAGCTGGAAGTATTTGACTGTTATTCATTTGCTCAATCTTAGTGTAGTTCCTCCCATGGTAAGTAAATCTAATATTCTAATGTGATTCGAAGATAAATTGAAACAGCCGGCATAAATCATAACATGAAGTTGAATTATATTTTATAGTTTGGATTGTGTGACCCATTTGAAAGCTGGCCACCTCTCTAAAACTGTTATTCATTATCCAATTCAAAAGTTTTTTTCTTCAATAGATAGAGCATCAATGGTTCTAGTTGTTGAAATAAACATATGAAATTCAAGGCCTACATCGAATTGTTTTCAAGGTCGAATTCCAAAAAACATACTAGCAATTTTTTAAATGAAATTTTACGACACCACTGCATTTGTGATGCTTTCAAATGGGTGTGACTGAAATTTCACAACAAAATTATTTTTTTCAACAGAAATATAGCATAAGTTAAATATTCATATGAGTGAAATTGTCAAGCTATGTGCACGTGCCAATATACTTGAAGGGAAATTTTGTAAAAGTTTTTCCTCCAAAAATATTCATATCACTATCAAAATAATTCAAATAGTTGTATTTTAAATCACAATTTTGTAAATACTATGGTGTATCCAACACATGATAGTTATGACAGTCATTATTGTCATTTTATATAAATTACTGTTTTTTACCTGATATTATCAACCTGGACCTTATATTGCTGGGCGTTTTAATTAGGTTTCTGGTTCAATAGCTTTAAAATGCACAATTTTCAACATAATTCATAAAAGTTCAACACAACAGACCCTAATTCGTTGGTTTCTGGGCTTATTGGTCATTGTGTTCACTTAATTCTGCCTGATTTATTTTTCACTTCTTTTCTTCTTGGTTTCGTCCCTTCCTTCCTCTCTTTCTCCTTCCCTCTGCCCCCTTTCCTTCTTCCATCATTTCCCCTTCATCCTTCCCTCCTGTCCCCCCTTTTCACCACTCTTTTCCCTTCTCCATTTACTTCCATCCCACCATTATTCCATCCCTCCCGTCCTCCCTCCCTCTCTCCTACCTTTTATCCCACCCCCGTTCCTCTCCTCACCAGCCCCTCTCTATCGCTCCTACCATCCCCCTCTCCCTACTTCTCGCCCATCCTCTCTCACTCTTTCCCCATCCTCTCTCACTCTTTCCCTTCCTCCTTTCTTCTCGTTTCTTTCTTGATCGCATCCTCGCTATGGTGCAGTATATTATAAAAATATTTGACAGAATAAAAACACTCCACAAATATTGTTAAAAAAAAAATTGTTATATCCGTCAACCGGTTGTACCCCTACGTGCAACCCTCCTAAGTCAGAGACTTGTGTGAGCTAGGGGAAGACGTAGCCCTTACCTTTTAATACGTGTGATGCCATGCACGAGACCGGTGGCAATGCTGAGATTCGAACTCACGCTCTCTGGCTTATGAGGCGAGGACTCAACCCGCACACCACCGCGGCCCATAAATATATAAATAACAACTTTAGTTACCGAAGTTTCGGCATTCTCAAACACTTTTTTGCCTGTGCATTTCTAATTCTGCCAGTTCTATGTACTCTTTTAAAAACTTGCATATTTTTTAGCCATACATTTTCATTGAAATGCACCGTTATATTTTGAGATACGAGGCACTAACGTCAAAAAACAAATCGTTTTCTAATCTTGTGATTTGTAGCTGATTTATTTGCAGTAAGTAGCCGCATTCATGTATCACATTGGTATATTACGATGGATTGAAAATAAGCGGGGTGGAAATTAGTAAATGTGCTTTTTATATGGATATTATTTTTTAATGTCCGAAAGTGAATGTCAAGTAGGTAATTGGAAAATAATTTTATGGATCCGTTGTTGGTACGTCCTGGTAAATTTTTTTCCCGAATAACTCTGACACATCAGATGAAGTGATCGTCATTGGAATAGAGCATTTCAGAAATCTCACTCTTTGGAGAGTTTGAAAAAATTCGAAAAACTGGTGGAAATGTACAGAGCTTGAAAGAAATAATAATACTCCTGATAAACAATCACATAAGCTGAGTTGGTAGCTATAGGAGACAGCTATTATTATTATTTGCCGTAAAGCTTCAAGGCCACTTGATTTTGGTGACGCATTCACTTTTCAGTTCACAGAAAAACCTACAGAATCAACAATAAATCAAAAATATTTTTCATTTCACTCTCCTATGTGAACATGCTCTCGCTAGCGCCATGAAATCTTGAACTGCGGCATGAGCTCCCCTGCTGAAAGGGTATTCATACTGCAAAAGTATGAGGTCAAAACGATTACCTAATTAAGATGGCGGCAGACATGGAGAAATACTTTTGGAGAACTAGCAATACTCACCTCAGCCCATTGCTGTTGACTTCGCTTCATTTCCAATAAACTAATGTGTCTGATTTTTCCTTTTCTCTCTGTAACCTCTTATTTCTTTCCTTGCTAACAAACCTTGCTTGACTTTCTGCTCAAATTTTGCTTTTTGCTAAGTGTCAGGGCTTTTGCAGTTCTTGATGGCGCTAATAGTTGCCTTTTATGAATGGCAACACTAATACCGGTGTTTTTTTGTGCTTTCTGCCGTTTCTGCATGGATAGGGGTGATACTAACTTATAAACCGATATAACTGCATGCATAAAGACTTATTACTATTATTTTTATTAATATATTTTTGATAGTTTACCGTTAGAAAAGCTGAACGTCTAAGAAATATCAAAACTTTCGAATTAATTAAGTAATGACGTATTTAAGACATTCAAGAAAGAGGTGCGAAACGTAATTATGTAACTCAAATCAAACAAATCACCAGGTTATAATCTCAGATTAAATAATTACAAGATGAAGGGATTCTCTGTGAAATATCATCAGCGAAACTTTTTATTTCGTCAGTTGTATCGCGACGTAGGACTTCCATATATGGTGAATAAAATTGGTCCCAACACGGTACCTTGAGGAACTCCACACAAAACTTCCTCCTCACTGATGCTCTAAGATTGACGGATTTATATGATTTGTTTCTCCTCGCATCAAAAGTTAGTGAAGGACTAGATGCCAAGAAATTTACTGTTGACCAATAGTATTACAGAACAGAGCTCATAATATTGACATATTATGTCGAATTTACTGATAGATTTGAATGGGCCAACTAACTTTTATTTCTTTAACTTTCAGTTGAGAGTTCTCATCACGAACCTCATGGGATTCTTTTGGACCATCTACATAGCAAATAAAAAACGTCAGCAACAAGCTAAAAGTAAATCGAAGTGAGGAAATATTATTCCGTTTTGAATTTTTTTTTGTGGGAATACAGAATGGTAGCTGGTGGTTGTATACAAATATATTATTGTTTTTAAGCGGTTTTCAGAATATTCCTTAACATTCCAAATAACCTTAAGGTATTTTTGTTGTAAATATATATATTTTGATAATGTTGAGTATAACGTTATAAAATAAACACGAGTTTTAATTGCACTGTTTGGAACCTTTGGTGTAGGTATCAACTAATGAATTTAGAGGAGTTTTATCCCAACACGAAACCATTGTTTTTCAACCCCTCAGATTGACTCAGATTGAACATACCATCAAGGAAGTCAAATACAAACCGAACCTTGGCTTTAGATGCGTTGATAATACTTTCATATTATGGGAACATGAGGCCAGATCTTGAAAACTTTCTGGAAGATAATATCAATAAAATCAGAATGACCATGAAATTCACGATGGAAAGTTAAGATAACTTCGGTCTCGAGAAAAAAAAACACTCTTGAAAATACCGATTTCAACCTCTCAACATCTACAAAAAAGTCATTCTGAAGTTAAGATCGGTGATTTCCTGTCAAATTAGTTTTTCTATTATTTATTCTATTATATTTCGTAAACTTTAACCTCTATGCTCACCAATTTTTAAATCAATTCCATGAGTCAATCAAAGATTTCATTCTTGGGCTTCTTACAGAACCTATGCAATTACGAAACAAGGTTTAATTATACGAAAATTATTAGAGAAATTATAAAAAATGTTGGCGAAATAGTAGTAGAAAAAAAGTATGGAGAGAAATGACTCCTTTCAACTGCAGATGAACTTTTCAACTCGACAGTGGTTGAAGATAGAGCAATTCTGCGAACGTCAATCAGAATGATGAAATTAGTATAGTCTGTGGATTTCGAATTGATCGAGGCAAAGAAAAAAATACTCGAAAAATCGAAAAAGTCCAAAGGGGTTACCAGTTTTCGCTCATTCTGGTAGTGCGCCATCTACTGGAGCGTCCAGAAACACATACGGTAGGTGACACAAGCTACAGAAAACAAACAGGGATTTGCATTGCGCAACTCCCTGTTTTTGAAAACAGTCGTTAGATGGCGGAAGGTACACCTAAACCAAGGGGCTGATGATTGTCCAAAGTTAGACAATGAAAATGGTAAAAGGGCCGCAGGATATTTATTCCATTAGACTTTCAAAATAAAGAATTTTCAAAAAAAGTCGAAATTTCTCTAAAAAGATATGGAAAATTGTCGCGTAAGGAAGATTTTTCAATCCCGTATCTACAACCTTAACTACAATGAAAGTTTGAATGAAAGACAGTGTTTTTTTAGGCTTTGAAAAATACTTGTGTAGTTACGAGAATGTATTAAAAAATTCGTAGACTACTACAAGAGTAAACAAAATTTTAAATTCGAAATATATAATTATTCAACATACTCTCCTCTCAATCAATAAATTTTTCAAAACGAACCTCCAACAACTCAGGACCAACTCGAGGGAAAGAAAAACAAAGAGAGAGAGGATGGCAACTTTGTTGAGTGAAATCGACGTTGTTTTGGGTAGTTTCTATTTCTTGAGTTTCGTATTCACAGTAATATATAGTGGTTCGCACGAGACCGACGAGACGAGATTTCCATAAAGTCTTGTCTCGTCTCGCCGATGAAATGAAAAATCTCGTATCGAGTCTCGTCTCGCAGTCTCCACTCTCGTCTCGTCTCGCTTCTCGTACGAGAGTCTCGTAAAAGAATCGAAATATTGTCATGCATAATTTTTTTTTCAGTGCAATAAGGAATGCTTGAATACTTGCCCTAATGTAAGAGTCGGAAAAGAAGATTACAATTGTTGAAACATAACATCATGTATTTGAGAGTAATACATCTAAAGAAAATAAAAAATTAGCGTTATTTAATCATTTTGGCAATGAAATAAGTTGAAAAATCAAAGTTGAAAAAAAAAAATAACACACAGACAGCCCTCATTTTCACCCAGTTGTTTAGGCATAACAAACATCATTATTGAGATGATTTCGATGGTTTCTTATAGTTAACGCAGCACGTGAGACCTATCTTTCAGAAGAGTGAATTTTCCACTATTGAAATATATATGTTTCTTCATTACTCCGAGGCATAGAATAATATTTTTGATGCTCCTGCATCCATTCTCCGTCGGAAAGCGTAGGATTTACTGAATACAAAATATCATAATCAATTAAAAAATCCGATTTTTATCAAGTTCTCAAGTCCGCACGTAAAAATATTCACCTGCGAGACTCTCATACGAGACGCGAAACCTCATGCACGATACTCGAGACGAGACCAATAAAAGTCTCGTCTTGTCTTGTCCGAGTATCGTCTCGAGTATCGTCTCGAAAGTGAGACGAGACCTTGCGAGACTCTCGTACGCATCACTAGTAATATATGTATAATTCTTGCCCAATAAAAACTGAAGAAATTTTTGTTGTTCGACAACCTTTTTTTGCTCTCTGCCAGCTGAATTCGAAGGCAAAGTGTATCAGTGAGTTTATACTGAAAAGACGTTCTTTCACGAACTCATGTGGTAACGCTTAAAAAATTTCTTTACCTCTATATTATGATTCACCAGTTTTACCTCTTTATCCGATATCTTCATATTCATGGGCCGTGATGGTCATGATGGTAGAGCGCTTGTCTCTTAACCTAAGGGTCATGGGTTCGATTCCCAGCATGGTCATCGGTCTCGTGCATGGCATCACACGTTAAAAGGTAAGGGCTGCGTCTTCCCTAGCTCGGTCAAATCTTTCGAAGACTTTTGAGGGTTGTACTCTTAAGGGTGTGCAGCTGGTTGACGGAAATAACAACAAAAAAGATCTTAACTTCTGCATTCTCCAAAATAACCCATACGAAAAAATTTCCATATGCAATAAATGAATTTCATTAGGAGCGTTCTTAAGATGCATTGGGATCTCAAAATCTGTAAGAGCTACAGAGAGAGTTGAATGGAGGCAAATTTGCGTATTATGGTGCTCATTACTGTTGAAAAATCTGAGCAGAGATTATAGGATAAATCGAAAAATTTGATTTTTGTTTTTATTTTAATACAATAGATTCCCAGAAACTGTTTGCACTTTGTTATTGCAACTTTCAATGGGCTGTAAAAATATGCAACAGAAAGTGATCTATATGTTGTTTTCCCTGTGTCACCCCCAACTTTGAAATTTTAAACTCGGACCTGGTGTTTTTATCACTTTTTATTTGGCTTCCACGGTCATATTTTATAACGATTCTGAATACCACTTGAAATTTTCTGTGAAAATTGGATGATTTGGAAATTTAAGACATTCGAGACATCTCTGAAAGTGAGAGGGCTACCTCAGATTTTTCAACACCATAGTAATGAGCTTCATAATTAATTCGGTAATTAATGCCCATATAATTCCCTTGCTACATAAATAAATACTAATATTTTCTTTGAGTGATCACCTTGTAGGAAATCTGTTCCATCATCTCACTCCATAGTTCTCTGTTCTAATTGATGAAATGAAACGGTGGTCTGCTATTACCATACGACAAAACAATGAGCAATTATTTGGGCCAGAATGAGATTCCGGTAGTCGAGTGTATACGATTTTCCAGTGATAGCATCTCGCATACCATTATGTCCAACTATCCATCACTAGAGTCGGAGTTTGAGGATTAGCTTGGCTACCGACGTAGATGGTGATAATATCAACGTTGGAACTAACCGATATATTATTCCGGATCGACGTCCATTGCTCAATATACGTTTCAAAAGTTTTGAGCGTACTAATAGATGATATATTGTTTGTAGAAGACGCATAGTAGGCGATGAACCATTCTCTTCATTTGGGTATACTTCTCGACTATTTTTGAGGCAGTGTTATCATTATCATTGCTACTTAATAATTGGTGCACAAACGAGGACACTTTTTTGTTCAGCCTCTATTCCAAATATTGGTGGAAGCAAGGTTACAAAATTATTGCTTTTGAGACATATAACTTTTTAAATAGACATTTTGAAAGCAGCAATGAGAAATATAGAAAGAACGACAAGTGCTACAACAATATATTGGCGATCATGTAGAATCCGGAGGAATAAGAGATCAACCGACCGAATTATTTTGTACTTTTTATTATTTTTATACCCCTTGTTTTTTTTTTTCGAGTATTAATTTTTCTCTATTTGACTCGGAATCGATTTCAAATTCGGTGAGTATATACAAAAAATATTGGAATTTACGAAAATGAGAGGGAAAAAATATTTTGCCGGGAAATAACAGCTCTCAACTTCATGAAACAGAGTTACTTTCTTCTATGATTTTGAAGTTTTTCGTGTCCTAGTTTTATGAATCCATATTCTCTGTGTTCTGATTGAGTCAGAATAATAGTAAATTTCAACAATGTTCTGAAAAATCTCAAATGTTTTAACTGTTTTTCTTCACGTGCTCTGACATTTCTCCACCACTGACCACTCGAATGATAATTAGTCTTCTTATTTCTCTTGCGATCTGATAGTACCATATAACAATGGAGAATTCCACTCGGGGCTGTCAGAAGCAGAGCACTACTGCCCACCACTCCCTGATGATGATATTGGGGCCTTGGCTCCCAATAGCCTTCATTGATTCTCATGTCATTGTTGATATCTTTCTCTTGATATAAATGTTACAGTGACGAAAATGTATTCACGTACGATGTATGTCATTTAGGCGATTTTTATTCAATTACGAAGTGTCTTCATGAATTTCGGAGATGAGGAAAGGGGTATTGCTATAAATATCAATGGAGAATATGTATGATGATTTCAAAATACGATTTGAATGTACAGTGACATTCAAGAAGTACCCAACAAATGGAAAAAAATCTGTAATGGTGATTTATCGAAAAAAAATCTGTCCAGTCAAAAATTTTACTTACAAATTGTTAATTGTCAAAAATATTGACACTACTTGTTTTTTTAAATTTTTTACAAAGATATTAAATCAGCCTTTTAAAATTATCACAAATCAAAATGAAAGCATTGCCTAATGAATATCCTGTATACGATGTTATATTTGAGAAAATTGTGGTGATAGATGGAAATTTACTATTGAGCCACCCTATTGGCTGTGAGCCGGTTCGTGGACAAATTACCTAATGGTCTTTTGCAGCTCTGACCCAAAGGACCCCGCACATTTCTTATGGGAAATGGCTTTCCGTGAATTTGGCTGACTTTTGGGTATTTTGCAGTTCGTAATGAGCTCAAAAATGGACAGTTTTCGAGATATGAAGCTTTGCTTTGCTTTGCCTAAGGAATGAGGTACAAATTCCAAGAACTTTCAAACACTTTTCCATGCTCAGGATAATTTATATTTTCGTAAAATGAAATATTTTGGATATTTTTTGAAGAGAAACGATAATAACCGATTCCAAATATATCTGATGTCCAATAATATCTAATATGTTTTCCAAAATGTTCATAACGAGGCCCAGCGATATGTAATGACGGAAAATGAAAAAATCTTAATTATGTATTCTCAGAGATAACAATTGCTTTCATTATTGATGTCATTCACATATTATATGTGATTTGTTTCTTACAATCTAACGATAATCTAACACAATGGGGTGCCAAGACATTTTCCTCAAAACGGCTCGAAATGGATAGTAGCTCCTCCTCACAGCCAAATAAATCCGTAAAAATGTCTTCTTCTTTGATACGTGATAGTACTTTCCAGATGTTTGTGGAAAACACCATATTGATTCCAATTCGTCACCGCATATGCTGACTCACCCTCTATATATTTTAAGATCAACCTCCGCGCATTTAAAACGTGGTTTATTAATTGAAATATGCACTATCACTTCCTGCGATTTATGAAACAGATTATTATAATTGTTTACAATTTTACAAGAATCATAATCTTGAAGGTCTCTGGAAAACCACAAAAAATAAACATAATTGCACTCTGAATCATTCATGGAAAACGGTTGCATTGCGAATTAGTTCCATTAGATACGATGAATTCGTTCTTTGTGAATATCTTTGGGTTACGCGCAATAATCACGAGCAATTGATTTATGAAGCATCAAAATATTCTTAAATGGCGGGTGATAATATAGTTTGAACTCGAATTTGGTAAACAACAGGACACAGAAGACCTCAGAGAAAAACTCTAGTGGGGTTATATCTGGCGACCTAGCTGGCCATGCGATGCTACCTCTTCAAACTATCCATCTTTACGCGTTTTTCACCCCAATGGGCAGCGTAGTAATGCCCTATTTTGTATGGCCACTGTAACACCGATGTCAGTTTTTATACATCAACTCAAATTCGTGCTCTCTCTGTAACAACTGAGAGTGGGTCTCCACCAAGCGCGTAAAAGGTGAACAACTCAACAAAAACTAATCATTCCAGATTTATTCGAGTCCAATATCAGATAATATGCATTTGAAAGAAAAAAAAATCCTGATCCCCATTAACTTAATTCCGCACTGATGCCAGTCGGCAGGAAATGAATGAAATAAATGATTGTACGGGATGAGGCCGAGGATTGAACCTTATGGCACTCCAAAGTTGACAAAATTATCCTAAAAATGTGTTGTCAGAAAATGCGTTTGTGATTTCAGGAATGCAATTTTCAAAAGCCAACCAAAAGGAAACAATACATTTGCTCGAAATCGAAATCGAAATCGCAGCCTTTTTGATAGAGAAGAAAAGGACAGACGATAAACGGAGAATTTTTGTACATTGCTCGCATTTCCACTTTAGTTGAAACCGCATTCCATATCGTTATGTTTCCCTGCATAAATCCTAGATATAGTTATGTAAATGAAGATCTCTAGCCGGAGAAAGAAGGCCGAGCATTATTTGGTATCATTTTTAACAATTCGGATAATCTCTAGGAGACAAGATTATTGGGCAACGTTAGTGTCAAGAATAGTTGTTTTCATACATTTAGTTTTCTTTAAAATATGATTGCTCAGGTCCATATATTTATTAGTTGACACGAATATTGGAACTGAACGAATATTTCATTTCAAATTTTCGTTCCTGCATGAAATTATCGTCAGTACATAGTAGCAGTGGAGTAATACATTTATTACTTGTTACCAATGCATATAGCGCTTTCGTGTTCCACTACTAGATGGCGCCAACATCATGTCTTAGAATATGATCTGTTTTGTATGTTGATTTGCATTGCATTAATATGTTTTGAAAATACGCAATGATGGAAACTCGACCATTTTTCTAATTATGTTTAGCATAGCTGCCGCATCGCAGAGAAATAGATTACGTGTCGCCATCTAGTAGTGGAGCTCGAAAGCTCATTTCCATATGCACTGGTAGCAAGTAATACATATATTGCTCTTCACCGCTAATATGTGACTACGATCTTTTTTTTATGAATGTTTAAACTGAAAATAATCTCCCTTCCCTTCGCCTTCCCTATATTTGATGATAAATCATGACGAAGAGTGGGCGATTCATAATGAATAACCCTGTATTTGAAACGAATCTAAAAATTATTAGTGAGCATCAGACGTGTTAGTCGTCTACGTGGGAAAAAACCCTTCCTTCTCTTCGTCGCGACGAAGAAACTCATTTTAATCCCGATTATTGAAAATCTTCATCGCGTGTTCGCAGCATTAACAGCTGAAGATCGATGACATATCAGATTAAAAACAAAAACGATATTGCTGTAATGAGGACTTTTTCATGGGGCGATGACAGCACTAAAACATGATGACTAATCCTGAAAAAAAAAATCGGTTGGTGTCTCTTGTTGGTGCTTTTGAGTACCTATATTGAATTATAGTAATAATAAACAAATAAGAGATGCATTGAACAGCTGATGCCGCTCTGGAGGACTCGCTTCACCATAACATCTGGTCAAGTCAGAGTTCGAACAGAACAGGTTATCTTTTGAAGGGGCGTGTTTCAGGGAGACTCCCTAAGCCCTCTTCTCTTCTGCATATCTTTATTTTCATTGCCATTTTGCTGCAAGAAGCCTTTCATCAAAGTGAGTTGAAAACAATTGGTGTCCTTTAAAAAAGTATGGTTTTACCACTTCAAAACTTATTCAGTGTGTACAGATTGGACAAATTGGGCACTTTTGAAGGAAAAGTCCTGTCTTCAAACTGAATAGATGAAAACTGATGGCGGTGTCTGAGAGTCAAATTTTATGACAAACTTAATGGTGAATACTGCATATCGATTTCTATCATCGTTTCTGAGTTACAGCATGTTTTTCGAAAAAAAGTTGCTGTAACTTTTGTCCTGTCAAAATATGTTTTTTAAATGCGATACCCTGTATATTCCTGCATATTTCAATAGAGGTAGATGTTTAGCTATACAGTCATCTTTGAAATACAGAGTTTTCAGGTTTTTTCATGCAGACTTTGAAACGCACACTTTGAACAAGTATGTTTTGGACGACGTGGCGATAAAACAGAATCCAAATGTTTACTGGTAGATGTCAAATTTTAATTTAAGCAGAAAATACGCTTTTTAATTTTCAAACACATTCGCAATGAAGTATGAGAATTATGAAAAATGAGATATGATAGTCTGTTTTCTCTGTAAAAGTTTAATTCAAGTGTTACGTGATTCCAAACTGCATGCTATTAGAAAGATACAGAGTTTTCCCGCAATTTTCCACCGTTGGTCAGACGACGGTCGCATGCCAATTTTTCCAGAATGTTTTCGTTACTAAAACTTCAATTATTCTCATCGGCATGCAATTTGAAAACATAGAAGTCCCCTTTAATTTTTTTCAGTTTTTCGTAACCCTTTGAGCCCTTTCGGCCGCTGCGAATTGCATGCCATCAATTAGTAGCGTTTCAATTTGTTTGAACTTCCGTATATTACAACGGCAGGCAGTATGACATCGCGGAAGAACACGAAAATTCTCCACAAAAAGAAAAGCGCTTTTCCTTATGAAGTGCACACGTGCGGCGGCCAGGAACCCGTCTATTTTTCATAATTTAAGGTTGATTATCAAGCCTTAAAAAGGGATGCAGTGTAAAATGGGAGAACGTCACCTGTCATCAGCTCATGGTCTATTATTCGGATTTTGAGAAAGCACAAATACAAGACATACAAGACCAGAAGAGTTCATAAACTCAGACCAGGAGATTGTAATCAAGAGCGTGAATTTTCGTTAAATTTGACAGACGAAGCTTGTGTGAACCGCTACAATTCTTATATTTGGGCACAACAAAATTCTCATTCTATTGTGGAACGGAAAAGTCAAGGAAGATTTGGATTAAGTGTGTGGACAGGTGTTTTTATGGGTAGAATTTCGACACGTTCATTTATAATGGCACTGTCACATCTCTCAGAGGTAGGTATGTAGAAATTTTCAGGCAAAATATTTTTGATGAATTGTCACTATAATAGATCTCAGAAAAATATATATTTTCAACAAGACAGGGCTTCGCCCCACAACACTGCAATTGTCACCAACTTTTTGACTGCAAATTTTGGTAATAATTGAATAGCCAACCAATAAGGATCCAACCATTTAAATCCTTTTAAAAGTACCCAATTTGGCACACTCTGTACAAAATAATGCTAGATAGCTTGGGGATCTCGGTATCCGTAAAAGCTACGAAGTACAAATAGACAAAAATTCACGTAGTCAAGGGATCAACAAATCGATGTTGAGATATTCCAAAAAATCAAATCCTATACGATTTTTCGACCACACCTCGTATCCGGATCAGACGAGGCAATATATGAAATCAGAAAGGCGTATTTTGAAGCCTAATCTGATGATGGTTCGCAGTACTGAAGCGTACAGAAACCGGCCGTGACATATTCTTGGTGACAGCCGACTTTACGCTATTTCTCGGGGTTTGATCGATCGCCTCGATCGACTATTAGGAATGCTTGCTCTAGGATGTGCCATCAATTTGTTGCTCCTATCGGTACTCGAGAGCATTTACCGCGGATTAACTTGTCAATTAATGTGGGGAATATTCGTAATTGATTGTTCACTTAATTAGGAATCTAAGGTACATCGCACGTGAATACGCCCTACAGTAACTTCGTTAAGAATTACTAAGAACTGAAAACATTCTTCAACAGCCACTCGAGCTCTTTTTTCCACCAATGCTAGATTTTGCCAGAGCTCCACAATGATGTTTCTGTTGGGATGCTGTTTGAATAATTTTTTGTACAACTGCCAAAAAAAACTTGACATTTCTGCATGTCTATTGATAGGTTAATGTTAACTTTTTTTCACCGTGGAAAAAGTATTTTTTTCGCCGAGAAAAGAAGACTTTTTTCAGTGCTAAAATAATTCACAAAATAAACATGGGGTATCACTACCACTATCATATTCAACATCCATCTTCTTGAAAATAACTTGAAATTGAAGTAACTACGAGCAAACACAGTCAAACAGTCAAACACGCGGCGTGCCAACAAACTGTTTCTATAGTAACGACACAGAATGGCCACTGGATGCTGTGAAATTGTGTTAGAAGTATTGATAACATTAAGGATAACATGTATGAAGAAGAGAAGTATCATTCAGTTATTTTGGGCTTATTTTTTTCAGACAGGAAATATTTTTGAATACGATTTTACTGAAAACATTGAATAACATTTTCAAGACACCGGAAGTTTAATTTCAGACGATGTAAATTCACATTCACAGTTGTACAAAAAATGTTGTTTGTATTTCGTATATACAATTCGTGTTTTCATGGTATATTCAAGAGAATTTTTGGCCTCGACTTGCGGTCTTATGGCCAAAAATTAACACTCTCAAGTGCCATTAATAAAAAAAAACAATTATTTTACGCACGTTGTTGTTGTAACAGTTCCAATTTGAATAAACAATATCTTATCTGGTCCTATCAAAATTCAATTCATAAAATACTCGAATTTAGCCCCCTCCACCTCCATGCAATGATAAACGCCACTTTCAAAATTATTTCGAACGTTTTCCAATACTTCTGGAGTTGATCTGCTGCACTCGTTTATAATAATTCTACCACGTAGATCCTCTAATGACTCTGACGGGGTGGCGAAAACGTTGCTTCTGAGATGGTCTACTGAAAAAATACTCCAACGGGTTGAGATCTGGTGATCTAGCTGGTTACTCAATTGATCTTCGTCGCCATATCCAATAATTGGTGTATCGTTCACCCAGAAAGTTTCTAACCGCCACCGCAGAGTGAGGTGGTGCTGCATCTTGTTGAAAATGGAAGTAATCTTCCGAATAATTACCATCGTGTTCGATAATATCTGTTATCATGAGAAAAACAAATATTGAATGGCAAATTGACATTTGTTCTCAGAGGCTCAGACATTTTTTTACAAAACGGTTGACGTCTATCAAAGTCCATTACCATTCATTCAATTTTGAAAAAATTTAAACGTTTGGATCGAGAATGAGGAGAGCTTCAAGATGATGTATCACTAGACCTAAGTTTCTATATGGGGGAAGTCGAAGAATATTCGGAAATTATATCGTATTTCACAAGAAAAGACTACATCAAGGAATATCAAAATATGTATATTTTTCATAACATTTTCTGAAAATCAGTCTGTTGTCCAAGGATTTCAACATTCTGCGTGCTGAGAAATGTAAATGAATACAAATAGCAAATGATAAAAACATCGATATTACCAATAAACGTTAATTAGTTCATTCCCTTAAAATCGTATAATTAACTTGGCTAAATGAATACAAAGGCCTGCTCGGGAAAAAACTATGACTTATAAGGGAATGACCATACACGGATATATTTAATTATTGAGTACATTTGTAGCTAATGAAAATCGACGAAGAATTATGATTATTGGAATACATTAATATCACAACTTTCTGTAGATATTTGTAATGAGAAATCGAAAATAAACCAATCGATACCGTAACTCTTTGATTTGTAAGTCTTCTGTTCTGAGACAGTAACCTTCACAAATTTGTATAAAAATTAGCTCTTCTGCTAAAGTTTCATTACTGGAATAAAGTTTGTATTAGTCGTTCACTCTAGATTGGTGCTGTCTTCGGTTTGATTTCCGCTTGATTCCTCTGCTGCGGAATTCATGAGGACGGTGTTGATATTTGGATTCCTGCATCGAGGACAGAGCCCTTTTTCGGTCGGTCCACATAAGACTAGTTTACCACAGCCAGTACAGTTCGCCTGGGGATCACCTAGAAAAGAAGGGAACTGATCAATTATTTCATAGGCTGTGACTGCCTTGTTTTCTTCAACAAAGTTGACTGGGCAGTACCTCAAGGATCAGTCTTGGGGCCGGATCTTTTCTTGATTGTTATAAATGATCCACCATCTATAATTCTGAGAGAAATAACAGTCGTTATTAGAAAATATCAGATGATAATCAATAATAAGCTTACATTTTTGAAGTATAGCTGCGACAAAATTTAAAAACTATATTTTACTGTTTATAGTCCAATCTCTCCAAAACACTCTATAGTTCAGATAAAAATACCACATGACTTTGGGAATTTGAAAATATGTAATAAAAATTACTGGTAAGTACGTATGTGAAAATACAAATTCGAGAATGGCCAAATTTGTGCGATAATTACAATTCATGATGGCATACCTACAATAAATTGCTGTGACAAATTGCTAAACGTTTTAAAATAAAGATATACAGGGTGAGTCAAGCTGAACTCCTCCGACTATCTTGGGCAAATTTTATATTTTTTCAATAAGCGGCCTGGCGATGTTACGCTTTTTTCAAGCACCTTGTATAAAAATCATTATTTTAAAAATGTTCTTCAGATCGACATACATATACTTCTCCAGACCGTTTACGGAAGAAATATACCATTTGGCCAAGAGAGTCGGGGGTGTTCAGCTTGACTCACCCTGTATAAAATTAATTTCGATTTTTCCTATATCACTCTTGAAATTGCTATATTCGAGCTCTTTACGAAGCTTCCATTAATGAAGCATTTCTTGTCCACCTCGTAAAGAGATTACCTCAAATCCATTCATTTTAAATTATCATATTCCATGTTGTTGTATGTAATGGCCTCACCCGGGGCAATACCGTCTACCTGAAAAAAATATCGTGACAGACTTTTGAACCAATTTAAAAAGACTTTGTGGAATTATAAGAGACAATAACCACTGACCGCAAAATTTTCCGTAATTATAGGCATGGACGACATTTCATTGATGGCCTAAAGAATAATAATAATAATAGGTGTTATTGAGTTCCTGTGAGATCGCAAATGATATATAATGAATGTAAACTTTCCTCATGGAAATATATGGATTTCACGAAACGTAGATATTGAATTTTCAAATAACCTCAGAATTGTTTTTGTTTCCGCTGATGTATTGCATAAGTATCTGTTGGATCTAAATCAGTACCCGTCGTGGCACTAGCCAGGGGAGTTGCTTTTTTCAGACAGGTGGCCTGTCATGTAGGTATATATGAAAAAAAGGGTTGAAGGATTTTCAATACAACGTTTTCAAAACATGCGTCATTACCACTTTTACAACTAGTGTTGAAAGTGAAAAGACAGATGAGATGCTGGATGCTAAATAACATAAATCTCTTCCATACAAACACTTTAATCAAATCATGAAAAATGGCGGATTACGTAATCTGGAACTTCCGCTAAAAATTCCATACAATAGGTAGGGTCGTCGGCAAGTATTCAACAGAAAACAACTACTGCCCCCTACGACTATTGAATTATATCTGTTTAATGCTTTGCAGAGCTTTCTACAAGTTAAGGCTATTTTATAATCCCCCCTGATGTTAATTGAAATTTACATTTTAAATCAATCAATATCACATTCGCCATTTTTTTTATTTTTCCAAAAATCTTCCTTCTACAAGTATTTCCTGTAACCACCCTGTACAAGAGCCCGATCCATCGCGGTAGCCGGATAGACGCCTTCCAGACTATAGAGTTCCTATTATAGGCATTTCATAATATCTAATAAACCAATTTTGAAAACTAACCTCGTAAATGGATAGATATTACGAAAAGATAGCGCATAGCCATCATACTTGAAATTATTAAAATTAAAATGAGCCAACGACCAACCTGCGCACCTATAATTTTCTGTGATAAAATAATGAATTTGAGATCCAGGTAGCGAAACGTCGAAAGGCAACTTTGGCTTACCCATAACGCTCCTCATTTCCTATACGTCGTGTGGTGATTTTTCTCCTTCGTATTCTTCACAATAATACCTTATGTGAATGAATGAATAACCGCAATTGCTAGTTCTGGAGCAAATCACAATATTCCGATAGTTGCGTTTACAAATTTTTGCATACAGTGAGTCTTATCGAAAAGATTTATTTTGAATAACTTTCTATCAGTTTGTATTAGTATTAAACATAATAGCATTTTCGATAGGCTTCAAATTTTGTTGAATTACCGTTACAAACCAGGCAATCAATGTAATAAACTTGAATTAATCTAGAAACGTTGTTGAAAACTTATAAGAACCACACAGAAACATGAAATCACTCGTTGTTGTTCTAGTCTAGAATTTTTTCGATCTTATAGCTATTTGTGTATTTAGGACTCAAATTGATAGATTGCCACTTGACAAAGAGAGTATTCGCTCGACCACTCCTCTATCCGCTCTTTCTTTGCTCTCTCTGATCTCTTTGATCTCTCAGCTCTCTTCGCTTCCTTCGTCTCCGCTCTCTTCGCTCTCCGCTACCTCAACTCTGTTCGTCTCCGCTCTCTTCACTCTCCGCTACCTCAACTCTCTTCGTCTCCGCTCTCTTCGTTCTTTTCTATCTCCGCTCTCCGTTCTCTCCGCTCTCCGCTATATCCGCTCTCTCCATCTCCGCTCTCTTCGCTCTCCGCTATCTCTGCTTCCCCCGCTCTATCCGCTTTCAACACTTCCTCCGCTCATACCGCTCTCTACACTATCTTTGCTCTTTCCCTTCTCACTCTTCCCGCTCTCTGCACTCTTTCCGCTCTCTCCGCTCTCCCTGTCTCCGTTTTCTTAGCTCTCTCAGCTTTCCGCTTACTCTTTCGGCTCTCCGCTCTCTTCGCTCTCTTTGCTTATTTGTTTTCTTCGCTCTTCGCTCTCTTCGCTCTCCGCTCTTTCCACTCCCCCCACTCTCTTTGCTCTCTTCGCTCTTGCTCTCTCTACTCACTCCGCTCTCTCTGCTATCTTCATCCCTGCTCTCTCCGTCTCTGCTCTCCGCTTTTTCTGATCTCCGCTCTCTTCGCTATCTCAGCTCTCTTCGCTTTTGCTTTCCGCTCTTTCTGCTCTCTGCTCTCTGCTCTCTTTGCTCTCCGCTATCTTCGCTCTCCGCTATCTTCGCTCTCCGTTATCTTCGTTCTCTTTACTCTCTTCGCTCTCTTTGCTCTTTTTTGCTATCCGATCCCTCCGCTCACCGCTTTATTCGCTGTGTCCTCTCTCCACTCTCTTCGCTTTCCACTCTCTTCGTTCTCCGCACTATCTGCTCCCTCCGCTCTCCGCTAACCGCTCTCTGCTTTCCGCTCTCTGCTCTCTGCTCACCGCTTTTCGCTCTTAGCTCTGCTCTCCGCTCTACGCGCTTCTCTCTCAACTCTCTTCGCTCTCTGCTTTCTCCGCTCCCTTTGCTCTTTTCGCTATCTTAGCTCTTCGCTCTGTCCGCTCTCTCTGCTCTCTCTGCCCTCTCTGCCCTCTCTGCCCTCTCTGCTCTCTTCGTTTTCCGCTCTCTGCTCTCCGCTTTTTGCTTTCCGCTTTTTGCTTCCTGCTTTTTGCTCTCCGCTTTTCGTTCTCCGCTCTCCTCTCATCACTCACCAATCTATATCCACTCTCTTCACTCTCTACTCCATTAAGATAATTATTTTGAAACCCAACAAAAGCAGTATTAAAAACCCCCAACCAATTCTACGCCTCTGAACCATCCCCAATTTTGTCCATAACGCCCCGATCTTCTACTAATGCGGTATAAATTGTGCCCGAACCAATCATGATATGTGCACTAAATTATAATAGTGATTGAGGGACCGAGACCAAATCTTGGGAGCCACAAAATTACAATCGACTGGTATGGAATTATAGAGCTCTCAATGACAATTAATTTGATTTTCCTCGGGTGAATTACCAATGTTTATAGTCGCATTAGTGACGATACTGGTACGTTATCTACCAGTGGCACCAAAATGTTTCGCTGAACTGCATAAGAAGAAAGAATGTTGGATTTTGTGTTATGAAGAATGTAATTTTGTTTTTTTTTGTTTGTTTTTGTTTAATTTTGATTGATTAGACCGATGAATTGATTTTATCGACTCCGTTATGGCTGGTTGTCAACTTGAAAACTTTCCTTCCTCTCCCCATGATTTTCTTCCAGTAGAAAATTTAAAAAAGTCTAAAATATAATTTCTGCCTCCTGACATAGCACGAGGTAATTTTGCTGTATTTTCTAAAACTCTCAAAAGACCTTTTAACCTTCCACATTAATATCATTTTTAAAGAAGTGAGCTGTTGTTTCTTCCAGGGAGGAGATTAAAGTCTCTGACACACATTCAGATGCACTGTGAAACAAAAAAACATGCACAATACCTTTGCATAAAATTGAAAAATGTAAATGCTGTTTCTACAATGTATTTTGAACTATATCTGACAGATATTACAATCACAGACTGTAGAAATGAATGTAACCAAAGCTTCGTCGTTGCAAACCTTGCAAACCTTGTAGATTCGTACAGCTTCTGTTCTGTAATCGATATTATCATTTGATGGCCATTAATTTATGGATTAATATCTCTTTTCCAGTACAATATCTCTTGAACATGTAAATGGAATCCTGAAGGTAATCATAATATTGAATAATGAAATTTTCCACTTTTGCACGTAGCCACAGAGTGCAGAAATAGCATCAGAAATTCCTCAATTAAACGTAATGAGAATAATTATAACGTAATAACACCAGCAGATACCAATTTCAATAATTACCGACTTGATCTTTCTGAATAAATATCGGGTTGGTGTGTGTTATTGGGTTAGCAGGGTGTCGATTGAAAATTCACTGGAAAGTGCGTCACCTCAACTAATAATTATACATAGTGATACTCGTATTAATAAAAAATATTCAGTGCTTGATGTAAAGAACAAAAAAATCACAAGTAGTTAGTTAGTAGCTGTAAACGATCAGAAAATAATCAGTCAAATATGCGATTCTGTAGTTACAAACTACAGTTGGTGTCAGAAGTGGGGCACATGAAAGAGGTTAACAACAAATAATACTGGATCATTGAATACCAATAGTTTCCAATTTAATTCTGAGAAGATTCAAGGATATTTCTAAGAGATGGTTTGAGAAGCAAGATTATAAGTAGCTAGGTGGGGATGCAAATAAATTACTCATCGAGGAAAAACGACGAGAAAAGGTGATGATAAGAAAAACAGGAAATTGAGCAAAGAATAATTGAAGAAAAACAGGAAGACGAAGAACATATATTTTAAAGAAAAGAAGGAATGGTATCTGAAACTTGCCAGAAGTCAACGAGTGAAAGGAAAACAAAAATGTGAAGACTGTTTCCAGAAATCTTAACGAGTGCACAAAGGGGAAAGATGCGGAAAAAAATAATGACAGTTCCGTTGGCAGACAAATTTGCAAGTTGCAAGAAGATAAACAAGAGGAACAAGACAACAAATTAATATTTTGAAAAGTGCTTTTGGCAATGATCCTGCTTCTTTTAATAAAAACGTGGAGCTTTCGGTAATATTAGTTCATTGAATCATGCATACATCACATTCAAATACATGAAGTACCATTCCTAGTGTTAAGAAAATGCCAAAAATAATTTGTTGTATGAACTTACCCTCATGTGTCTTCACATGCGCCCTCAAGTTGCAAGCCAATGCAAATTTTTTGCTACATAGATTACACGAATGGGGTTTGTCACCTGAAACAAAAATATAAATTTAATGAAAGTCCACAATGTTTACACGTCGACATATTATTTTAGAGGCCCTTCAATTTCCTTCACAATAGTGCCCTGATTTATAATTTTTGATGTGCATCTTGTAGAAAATAGCGTCCTAAACTTACAGAATTAAGTTGTTGTTTATGTTTCATGTGAGAAATATTACGGAGAATGGGATTACCTATTCAGGATTCATTTTAATGGAAAAATATCAATGGAAGACTTGGATGAAATATTGAATAAAAATAGACGAGTCACTACCGGAAATTCATCATTATCGAAACAATTACGAAGAGCTCGTCGATATGATATAATTTATCTTCGCCAGCTCTCTGGATATGACGAAACAATCCACCGACAATAAATTTTCTATAAACTGATGTAAATTCGTATCAGAAGACAGAAAACCTGCACCTGATCCATCAGCGGAGCATGTACGACTTGAATTCGTTATTTTATTTAACATAATAAAATCAGTGAGATAATGAACGATCGATCATAAATAATTAATCGTCGTCATGCATTATTGATTCCGAACTATATGATAAAATACGAACAGAAGTGGATTCAGAATCACGTGTGAAGGAATATAATAGTACTCACCAACCGGCAAGTTATATTCACTTGGAATTGATTTTTAGGAAGATCTATGTTAATGTCGACAATTGTCAATCGCAGGCTCATGATATGGATATAGGCGTTCCTCAGGGATCTATCTTGGGACCACTTATATTACTTTTATACGGTAAAGATATGCCAAATCACCATAGCACTAATAATATAATACTAGTGTTCGCCAAAAACTTGGAACCATATGGGAAAGTTTTTAACTAATTGTTTCTCAAAAAATTTCATTCTACATTAAAGTTGGTGAATTTAATAAGACTAAATATGCGCATAGCAGTTTTAAAAAAAGTTGTTTGCAATTGAAAGATATTTTCAGTTATTCAGTTTAGTCTCCCAATTAATGATTTCAATAATTACTCAATGAGCAGTAGATAAAAATGGAGGCTCTTTTCCATACTTAAATAAACTGTATTGTCTTTTAAAAGATAGTTTATAAATGGAAACCCTGCTACGCAAAAATTATTGTCGATATATTTCTCATTAAAAATAGAGGCCAACTAACTCATTGAGACGTCAATAATCAAAACCTTACACCATGGATAACTGAGATTTTGATAATAATTTTTTTCAAAAGCCTCAACTGATTGGGACTATAAACAAAATATCCCAAGTCCAACCCTGTGACTCGCGATCGTTAACAATATAATATAGAACGCGTTGCTTGTTCGATCCAAAATAGTCGTCCTTAATTGATGGGTTTTTATTGACAGAAATCATCAAAAGTCTTGTTAGGCAGCCTCTCGTCCGTTCTGATTCCTACATGATTATTTCATACCCATACCTGTTCGCAGCCAACTAATTCTTGGCCGATCTATATATAAAAGTAACTCACAGCTCTCAGTGCCATATATGGGGATGCCATTATATTCTGTAAGACACAAATATGGTAATCCGGCAGCTTGATTTCTTCGTTTTAGAAGGCAATGTGTTGTTTGATCTTTATTCGATGTTTACAAAGAAAATCATTTATTTATCTTGCTGTTTTCGTTTCAACGGTATTTCGAGAATTCAATTTGATCTAACCTAACTTCATATCCTTCTCTCAAATAAAACAGTGAACAAGGGTAACCAGAAATAATAAATCGAACAAAGAACACCGACTTTGAATACACGTTTTAATGTCACCCTGTATATGCTCTTCAATGTGTTTTTTTCCATATCGTATTCGTAAAATTCAATGTTTTTTTTATGCTTTCACCCAATTTCAAAGCGATCGCTAGTCGAACGTAGTTTCTGTAGGCGTTTCGGCGAACGTCTGCATCTTCAGAGGCTTCGAATTTGAAATTTGATTTTTGGCAATTCTTCAAAACAGTATCGTATTGAATTGATAGCGTAGAACATGGAAAAAATAATCAAAAAATTCCAGAACCGTCGGAAGTATTTTTTTTTGTGGTTAATGTGTTGAGATACCGGATTGGTCATTCGGAGGTGACCTGCGCCCGCCAGAAATTTTTCTGATTTTTTCCCATATCATATTCTTGAAATGCAAAGTTTTTGTATTATTTTACAAAATTTCAATGCGATCGCTGGTCGAAAATAGCTTCTGTAGGCGTTTCGGCGAACGTCTGCATCTTCAGACTCTTTGAATTTGAAATTTGATTTTTGTCAATTTTTCAAAAATGAATCGTCTTGAATTGATGTCGTAGAACACGGAAAAAATAATCAAAAAATTCCAGAAATTTCGATAGTATTTTTTATTGGTGTTTAATGGGTTGGGTGCTGGATTGGTAGTTCGGAGGTGACCTGCACCCGCCAGAAATTTTTCTGATTTTTTTTCATATTATCTTCGTAAAATGCAAAGTTTTTTGTATTGTTTTACAAAATTTCAATGCGATCGCCGGTCGAAAATAGCTTCTGTAGGCGTTTCGGCGAACGTCTGCATCTTCAGACGCTTCGAATTTTAAATTTGATTTTTGACAATTCTTCAAAACAGTATCGTATTGAATTGATAGCGTAGAACATGGAAAAAATAATCAAAAAATTCCAGAACCGTCGGAAGTATTTTTTTTTGTGGTTAATGTGTTGAGATACCGGATTGGTCATTCGGAGGTGACCTGCGCCCGCCAGAAATTTTTCTGATTTTTTCCCATATCATATTCTTGAAATGCAAAGTTTTTGTATTATTTTACAAAATTTCAATGCGATCGCTGGTCGAAAATAGCTTCTGTAGGCGTTTCGGCGAACGTCTGCATCTTCAGACTCTTTGAATTTGAAATTTGATTTTTGTCAATTTTTCAAAACTGAATCGTCTTGAATTGATGTCATAGAACACGGAAAAAATAATCAAAAAATTCCAGAAATTTCGATAGTATTTTTTATTGGTGTTTAATGGGTTGGGTGCTGGATTGGTAGTTCGGAGGTGACCTGTACCCGCCAGAAATTTTTCTGATTTTTTTTCATATTATCTTCGTAAAATGCAAAGTTTTTTGTATTGTTCTACAAAATTTCAATGCGATCGCCGGTCGAACATAGCTTCTGTCGGCGTTTCGGCGAACGTCTGCATCTTCAGACGCTTCGAATTTTAAATTTGCTTTTGTCAACTCATCAAAAAAAGTATCGTATTGAATTGATGTCGTAGAACACGGAAAAAATAATCAAAATATTCCAGAAATTTCGATAGTATTTTTATTGGTGTTGAATGGGTTGGGTGCTGGATTGGTAGTTCGGAGTTGACCTGCGCCTGCCAGAAATTTTTCTGATTTTTTTTCATATTATATTCGTAAAATGATTGAAGATAGAGCAATTCTGCGAATGCCAATCGATTCAGAATGATGAAAATAGTGTAGTCGGTGCATTTTGAGTCAAAAGACGTAAAAATAAATTACTCAAAAAATCGAAAAAAATCCAAAGGGGTAAAAATCATTAAAAATACAAAATTATCCGATTCACTTGAGATTCGCACTATATACGCGAAATTTCATGCTGATTCCGAAAATATATGATTTGTGTATGCTCAGGTACAAGACTTGGCATTTAAAAGGGGTAAAACGTTAGAAATTACTCCTTTTAACACCAGATGAACTCTTCAACTCGAAAACGGTTGAAGATAGAGCAATTCTGCAAACGCCAATCGATTCAGAATGGTGAAATTTGTGTACTCGGTGAATTTTGAGTCAAAAGACGTAGAAATAAATTACTCAAAAAATCGGAAAAATTCCGAAGGGGTACAGAATTGAATTATCTTTTCATCGATGTGACACATGACCCCCCATGCCATTCAAAAATTTTTAGTTGATGTGCCCTTCCGCGCTGTGTATCGAGCAATCACAGTGTATTTTATTTAAAAAAGTAGTATCGGTGAAACAAACGTTTTTTTATGTTTGTACGTCAAACCGTTCAAAAGTTAACAGGGGGTACTATTAAAAGCCGCACTGTATTGAAAATTGCTTATATTCCGTTTCATTCTTTTCTCTTCTCCTTCCTCTCCGAGTAGACCACGTACGTACCGATATTTCGGCTTCATTAATATTGATGTAAGAGATCTGAAGACAGCGAAGCGGAGCTGAAACCACAGAATTTTAATGGCACCGTGTCTCCGTTAGTTTTTGCTGCTAGATAAGAGCCTTTCGCACACGTTACATAAATATTTCATAGTGTCGAATTGGTAGGATTGGGGAGCAGGATGGCACATGTGATGGAACTCGGGCATTTTTTGTGGCACCGCCATTGGCAGCGTTTCGGCGTTTTGAACGATTTTATATTTGGTCTAAAGTCTAACTAAACATGCCCTCTACCGGGTGTCAACAGATCTATTGGACAATAGAATGTTCAAAATGAGATTTGGTATAGGTCAATGGTATGAGAAGATTTTCAATGTTCTGTTCACTTCCAGTTCCACCGGAAATGGCACCGGTTTAGAATTTTTAAACGGAACACACTGTATATTGTAACATTTTTTGATTTCTAACACAATTTTGGATCAACTTGTGACATTTCTAAGACTTTTTACGACTACTTCACTTTTTTAGAGTCACGTTTAATATTACATTTATAGGTGGACATGATTGGACGTAAACTAACTTAAGGATCTCAGGTAATGTCTGCCACGGCAAATAATAATAATAGCCGTCCTCTACCTGCACAGGCTATGTCTTTGGGTACACTCTATGAGTGTTTATGAGGGAGTATTATTATTATAATAATGTCAGAAAATTGCAATCGCAAAGTTTCATTGACTAGTATGACATTACATTGTTGTGTCTAATTATTTTTTTTTAATGGCGACCATTTTTTGACAAGCACTTTCCATAAAAGGATTTTTTGACGAATCTAACGATACTAATTCATTTGCTGTTGAATTAAAGATAAGACCATAAATTAAATATTACTAAGGAAAATACTGGATAAAAATTAATTCACTTTTGTCAAGTATGCCATGGAGAGCCAGAAAGTATAATATTTTGGAGTTATTTTAATCAAGTCATCTTTGGAGAACAAAGGTAATAACAGTGACATAAGCTTTATAAGCAGACAGTAACTGTTTCTCAATTTTCGTTAAATTTCAGTTTTGTTTTAATAATGAAAATACTGCATACTCAAAGTAAAATAGTGGATACGTCAGTAATATTTGGAAAATGTCATGGAATTGTCCCAATCGGAAACATCCAGATTATCAGTATTTTCCGTATGTTAAGAATCGTTTGAGGCAAGAAGGAAATCTATAGGCGGTGTATCATAAATGAAGAGACTGAGATAAACGTTCTTGCTCTGGTTGGGATTGATAAAACGGTTTCTTTAGGAAAAATTTGTCAAAAAATACATATAAGTCACGAATCAGCAATGACATAAGCCACACTATGAGAGATTAATGCTTGAAAAGAAAAATTCAATACTTATTTTGTTTCATCATCGTCATCATCGCCATTTGGTCATTGCATTCACTTTCACCTCGCAAATCCTAACAAATGCATTTGCCCAGACCACAGATTAGGTGAGGTTATTATGAACCAAAGTTTGTCAAATAACAATTGGTAAAAGTTGTAGCCTCCCTAAATGAGCTGGCTAAATATTCCTGAAAGCAGGCAAACGCCATGTAATGATGACAGATACACTACCCAAGGTCATTCAATTTGGTACCACTGGAGAGTGTCACTTTATAACCCTACCTAGTCTGTGCCCACACGTTGGCAACACTGGGGGTTTAGAAGGACATTCTCATTAGAAACAGAGGACTTCGGATAATGATTCAGTCATGCCACAACACAACTTTTGGCTTTAAAACTACTACGCGGTTTTTGACAACTTTTTTCATGTCGAGGTTCCGGGCACCACGGTGGAAAAAATAAGATTTTCCATAGTATACAAAATCCTAGAGACTTCAATTTTTTTGTTCTTTTTCTCAAAAAATGGCGCTGAATTTAAAACTAGAAGCAAAGGTCGTGGAGCTAGATCGTTTGCCTTTCACCCAGGCCGCCCAGGTTCGATCACCACTGCCTGCAAATGAGCTAAAGTGGTTCGGAATCCACTTGTACGTAATCTGTAGGTCCCGGCTTTCTCTTCCTCGCACAAGCTCTGCTTTTGAGGGGTTTTCTCCGGGTAATTCGTAAATATGTTTGATATACTTGTGATCTTCGAGGGCACTTTGAGATCGCTATACATTTTTGATTGTCTTCAAATTTGTGGTTGGTTTCGGAAAACTTATGTTCAAATCGGTTAGAATATTTTGAATTCATATTCCTTTGCAAACAGCAGTACTGAGATATACAGTTCGATTATTTTATCTTTACCAGTGCGTCATCAATGTTATGCATAAATAAGTCGAGCCGTTTTAGTCAAAATAACGTCTAAATGGCTAATATCCCGATAAATTACAACGTGTAGGTAATAAGATGATAATGAATTACTAAATTAACTCAATTAACATTTCATGGAAATGGCGAACCACCGAAGACATTGAGAGTTTTTTTTTTAGTTCCAACAGAATATCGGAATTTCCCCATTTGCCCAGTGAGTTTACTAGAAACGTTTGACCTCCCTACTGTGTTCTAATTTCAGTCACACTCATATGAGGAACTTGTTTTATCCATACCTCCGCAGCCGTTTCTAGAATTAGGTATTCAAACTTTTTCAATTACCTATTCATGCGTGAATGCAAGGACACACTGTATAATGATAAATAAATGTATATCTAAGAAGTAAAACTACACCACTTGAAATATATTTGGTAATGAAATACTCAACACATGATTAACAAAAATTGTATTCATACATTCATTTATGTATTGCGAGCATGTAGAACTATGTCCAGTTATGAAAAGAAAAACAAAATTAATATATTGAATCACTTTCAGATTCAGAACTGTCACCAATGTTTATATTAATGGGTATCTTTTCTTGTTCATACCATTTAAAATGAGTGGTTCAGTTTATTTTGATGTACACCGTTTTTCGAGACATTTCAAGTGCATCTTCAAATCTCTAAAATACAGTATAAAGGAGAGTTATGACACTTCTTTTGTGGTTTAAATTGATACCTCTTGAACAGATGAAAGTGGTAAAAAAGATTCACCATTCGCTCTTTCCCTTTCAACACAAATTGTTGTGCTTGTGAATTAGTTACAGGCATAATCTAAAAAAGAGTTCAAATATATTGTGAATGTTTTCACCTGTATTTAGCGATTATATCGTTAGCCCAATTCACATTTGCGAATCTCAAGAAAATCGGAATATTTTATCAATAATAATCATGTATCCAATGTTCCTTCGACATATCTGAGGATCCTTTAAAAATGTTTTCAATGAATATCCTTAGCACAGCTTTGAAATCGGATCAAGTAGTTGAGTGCTACACTCAAATCGGGTCTAGAATTCAGCATATGAAGACAAAAGTTGTGTGGTTGCATGACTGAATCCTTATCCGAAGTCCTCTATTCCCGACCATGCTTGGGATAGCACGGTAAAAACTAAGGCTCTCGTCATTTCTAGCTCGCACATGTCCCTAAAAATGTATGGGAGTTGCTCGTAAGAAGGCAAAGAAAAAATAATGTCCTCACGAATTCTAATCGTAAGTGTTACATGAATAAAATAGTTTAGTATGGCGAAAGATACGAAAACTCCCCTCAAAACGTATTCTCGTACGCTGATGTGCGCCGTCTCAAAAACCGCCTGTCTCTGAGACAGACGAAAGAGATAAATACATCGCATCTTTATGGATTTGTCGCAAAATTCTTGCGAATCCAAGGTGAACGCACATTTACGGCAGCCATTGTTCCCCAGATAGCTACCGTGCTACGCCGCGTCAAGGAGGACGTGATGTATGGGTCGTTTTAGTTTTGGCATTTGGCAATGCTGATTATCCATCCCACCAATCGTTTTTCCTCCGGCTGATTTGGTCGGGTAGATAATGATATCTGGAGAGTTTGTTGGCCCCTAGTGGCCAATGTTCTGGGAAAATAATCGAGAGAAGAATAATAATAATAATAGCGGCGTTTATTGCCCATCAGGTATTATTAAAATTATTAAAAAAAGAAGTTCAAAGTGTTGTTAAACGTAATAAGGAGAACAATTCAATCATCTAAATGCCTTGTAATTTTCTAAGACCTGGCTAAGGCTTTCGATACCGCTAATCATGAACTATTACTGAGTAAACAATACAATTATGGCATTAGAAATATCGCACTAGAATTACTGAAGAACTACCTAACAAGAAGAATACAACGGGTAAAGGTTGGAGATAAAATAAGCCATGATAAGGAGTGCAAACGGGAGAACCACAGGGAACAGTATTGGGTCTGATACTATTCCTGGTGTACATTAACAGTATAACTAAAATAAATGGTATGCAATATGTCATGCAGCTGATACCGCCATAATTTTTACTGGATCAACGTGGAAAGAAATAAAAAAACTGCATGTTGACCCAAAACGTTAAAAAAACAAAGTTCATAACTTTTTCTCCTACGATTCAAGATCAACCAGGAGACCTCAAACTCATACTGCATATTATTTCTTGTAATAGTACAGAAAATTGTAGATGCCATTCTATAGAAAAAACTAATTGTGTAAAATACCTCGGAGTCTTCCTAGATCAAGCACGTGAAATGGACAGAACATATCAATTACGTCACAAAACGACTACGAGTTCTCATGCATACATTTTATGAATTACGTGACATATTATCGAAAAAAAATCCAGCCATTCTATATACCTCAATTGCAGAATCATTAATATAATATTGCATTCCGGCTTGGGGACCAACATTCAAAACCCATCTAAGCCCACTGCAGACTGCACAAAATTTATTATTAAAAATTATTTTAAAAAAACTAGACTTTTTTCGACAAATCAATTACACCAAGAATTTAAATTATTAAACATTCACTTTGGTGTAGCCTTTCTTTGGTGTAAGTAATGCTTTCACATTTCGATGCATTCTAATGCAGCTTATTTTCTTCACTCCAATGCTCAACCTTATCTACTTCAAAATGCAGTGCCTAAAAATCATCCATTTTTGTATTATATAGAATATATCTCCAGATCGTCCACAAAGAATAAACCATTACAATCTATTTCGTCATTTGAATCATCGATGAATAAAGAGAGTAAAAGGGGACCTAGGTTTGAACCCTGTGGAACCCCGGAGGTAGAAATGAAGACAGTATCGTAATGTTTCGTCATTTGAATCATTGATAAATAATGAAAATGAAAGGGGACCTAGGTTTGAACCCTGTGGAACCCCGGAGGTAGAAATGAAGACAGTATCGTAATGTTTCGTCATTAGAATCATTGATAAATAATGAAAATGAAAGGGGGCCTAGGTTTGAACCCTGTGGAACCCCGGAGGTAGAAATGAAGACAGTATCGTAATGTTTCGTCATTAGAATCATTGATAAATAATGAAAATGAAAGGGGGCCTAGGTTTGAACCCTGTGGAACCCCGGAGGTAGAAATGAAGACAGTATCGTAATGTTTCGTCATTTCAATCATTGATAAATAATGAAAATGAAAGGGGACCTAGGTTTGAACCCTGTGGAACCCCGGAGGTAGAAATGAAGACAGTATCGTAATGTTTCGTCATTTGAATCATTGATAAATAATGAAAATGAAAGGGGACCTAGGTTTGAACCCTGTGGAACCCCGGAGGTAGAAATGAAGACAGTATCGTAATGTTTCGTCATTTCAATCATTGATAAATAATGAAAATGAAAGGGGGCCTAGGTTTGAACCCTGTGGAACCCCGGAGGTAGAAATGAAGACAGTATCGTAATGTTTCGTCATTTCAATCATTGATAAATAATGAAAATGAAAGGGGACCAAGGTTTGAACTCTGTGGAACCCCGGAGGTAGAAATGAAGACAGTATCGTAATGTTTCGTCATTTGAATCATTGATAAATAATGAAAATGAAAGAGGGCCTAGGTTTGAACCCTGTGGAACCCCGGAGGTAGTAATGAAGACAGTATCATAATGTTTGACATTACATATTGGTTGTAAGTAAAGTTTATTCAACGCGTTTTTAAGTGACAAAAATAAAATTCTCAACAAACTAGAATTTCAATCTCACGTAAATCCACAATATTTTGTGGCTTTTAATACTACCATACAGTCCGACCTCGGAACCCTTTTTCAGAAATCAAACCTAAAAATTACATTTGCTGAAGTTCTCATGAAATTATCTATCCAGTGTTACTGTATTGATAGAAATACTTTCTACTCTATATTTTTTAACAAAATTAATTAAAATACCACTATTACATAACTTTTGTGTCAAAAGATGTCCCAGCTTTGATAAAAATTTACTTATTCCGGGAATTTTTTATTACTGTGTTATTTTTGTAAATATTACAAAAAATTACACTGAATTCATGTTTGTTTGACTGTTTGCCATACTGCCAATTTTCAGTTTTTTATAACTGAAACGTATCCCACATTACCGTATAAAATTCCGAGGATTAAAAATAAATTGAATTGATATTTTACTTAGAATATTGAAATTGAAAGAAAGATGTATTGTCTTTGCCTAAGAACAATTCCCGGTATTCAGGTAATCAATAAATATCTTCTCGTAGCCTCTCTCATAATCTTTAAAATGGTATTTATTATCTTCTGCACTTACTACCCCAGATTATTGAAATCATACTAAGCGTCAAGAAATCTGTGAGAGGTTCCAGAAAGGAAAATTTCGTCAATTTGTGATGTTATCTGATCCAGTGAACAGAATTGTGAGTGAAGAGTTCAATAATTGTGTTATGCAAAATGGAAAATAATAATACTGATGGATTATTTTCAAAGGTTTTCAAGGTAATTGTTGATCAATGTAATAATTGATGGATATATTTTAATAGCCCTTAATTTAATAAGAGATTATTGCCCTAAAACCGATGGCTGTCTTATAAAATTGGTTCTGTTTTAATTCGGTAGGTATGTCTAACTATATTT
Source organism: Chrysolina americana (assembly GCA_958502065.1). Lineage (NCBI taxonomy): Eukaryota > Metazoa > Arthropoda > Insecta > Coleoptera > Chrysomelidae > Chrysolina > Chrysolina americana. Next base: position 98,969,795 of record OY293413.1, on the reverse strand, counting down.
TTTCTACTTCCATATTTCATTCAGTTTATTAGACATTACCTAACAGGACTTTAAGATATCCACTGAGATATAAATTTGCCATCAAGATAAAAGTTTATAACCAATAGAAACGATTCTGTCAATATCAGCTATTGCCTGGAACATAATATGACAATTTTCTGATTTTTCTAGTTATATTCTCCATTACTGATGATCCAATGAGGTCGTATAAAATCTCATTTTGTGCTTATTTCAGTTATCTACAATTTTTGTTTTGTTTCATGAGTAAAAAACTGAATAAAACACGTTTTTTGTTTTAATTTGTTTATAAAAAATTAATAATTGACAGATGTGAGTCGTGAGTCCAAAACATAACAGAATATAACTACGGACTAGCTTTTTTTTCATGTGAAGACACGTTTCCTACTAGTATTTTTATCTTTACGATGAATTCCGAATCTCATTCGATATTCAGCTTGAATTCATTTTATATATCTTGATTTTGTATTTCATAAATGTAGTTAAAATTTAAAAAAAGTCAAATTATTTCTTAAAAAAATTCTTTTCATCAGAACACAAAATCTGAACTCATAGTAATATCTGTATTTTTTCAGGTTATTGTGAACCCCAGAAGATCAAGATACATCGACAAATTCCTGTTTATAGTGAACAAACATTTGCGAAGGCATGGTAAGTCGGTTTCCACTTGTCAAGCGATACGGGGTGATATCATAAACCCTTTCCAAGAAAACATAAACATAAGTAGCAAGAATTTAGTCAAACAGATATTTGTCGCTGATTATCGATTTGAATAGTAATGAATTGGTTGATAAACGTAGTGGAGGCAGGCAAAAATAAACAGTGGCGGAACTATAACCAGGCAAATTTGATAGGACTATAACTAGAATGGATGTTTTTCCATTGCTTGTGTGGACAACATTTCCGTAAGCTCCAGATTACTTGACTGGCAATCTGAAGTACTGAATTTAAAGTTGTCAGACCATTTTTCCCAGCATTCAATTTAAAAGATAATCCTTTCAGATCTGGTCATAAACAAAACAATTATTCGCGACAATGCTGCTAACAGAATACCCTGACTTAGAAACAGTGGGAGGATGGTTGTAATGGAAAAATGAACATGATGTTCACAAGGTTAGGTACGGGATCATCTGCGACTGAAAGACAAACTTCAGTCACTGTTCTAGATGATCTCCTGGAAGGTAATGTTGAGAAAAAGAACCATGCTCAATTGAAAATGAGAAGTAAATCAATGACAAGTTGATATAATTCAGTGACAGCTGTCAGAGAATTAAAAAACAAAATTTAAACTTCACTGATAATTTGTATGAAGGTTGTAGAAGATGATGTAATTTGAGTACATTCTTTTCGGACTTCCATAGTCTTATTTCACTTTTTCACCATGTCTCAGAAGAGTCAGGAAAGTGAATATCAAGGAGTATCTGTAGAGATTCTTTTTATGATTTCTGCCCTCTGGCAGCAAACCTCACATGCGAGAGGAGATATTACACTTTCCTCCCTAGTTATACCAATTTCCATTTTCGTTTTGATTTAGAAATATGAAAACTGCTGAAAAGTTGATTCCTGCGGATCATCGGGGTGTATTTAAAATTTTAATAGGGGATTGAAAAATGTACCATTCGCTAATTGATGAAAATTTAGTAAAGTATTATTTGCTGAAGGAACATTTTTCAAAATAAACTGAGTACGGGTAATATTGTTTCATTCTGGCACATTTTTTAATTTATACTCAATATGCTTTTTCATCACCCAGTGCCAAGACGCAGAAACACCTCTAGTAATCATAGCGCAGTAAACCTAGCATCAAGCAATCCATCCTATATATCACTGAGTCACATTTCAAGGGCATCGGTGGATTCAGAAGACAGTGGGGTTATGGTACACACTGTGGTTGAAGGCCCATGTGTACCGCCGAGACAAACCATCACCACTACAACAGCAGTGATAGAGCCAATACCTTCCAGATTCTGGAATAGCTCGCCTGTTCCTCAAAAGAAGTCAGATGACCAACAGTGTGTGGAATCCGATTCCACGACACTGTGGGGCAGTTCTATCCAATGGAACTCCAGCATCACTTCCCCGGAAGTATCAGTCAGATCGTCTCAGAAAAAAGAAGAGGAAATCGTTGTTTTAGAGGATTCTATTGATGTTGTGGAATCACAGCTAGAGACTAACGAAGTCAAAGAAAACGTTAAGAAACTGTATGGCCTTTTTACGGACAGCAATGAGAGAGAGGCTGAGCAAAAGTTTTTGGTGAATATTTTTGAAAGCCGTAAGTCAGCTAGGTGGAAGAGGAAGGGCATTTTCATTGAAAACTTATTTAGCAATGTCCAGTGCATGGAAAATGGAGAACAGGGAGGTAGTCAGGATGAGCCAGCTGTATGTGAAAATGGAGTGAGTATTGTATTATTATATTATATAGTGAACAAAAAATTGTCATTATTTTTTTCAAAAGTAAGCTTTAATTTATAAACTATTCAGCCGAAAAATGATGTATAATGAATATAAAACATTTCGAAAGTTACACATTTCCTTGAGATCTCAAAGAACTGATTGTAACTTTTTCTTTATCAATTCCTATATTTCAATAAACTACATAGGTACTTGCTTCTATAAACATAATGAAATATGGGGGTAATTTTAAAATTGAAGCAAGAAATAGGAGATAATGGGTAATTTGGAAGGGAGTTTGTAATAAAACACTAGTTCAATTACCAAGTTTGAGCAACATATTAGTAAGTAAAATTAAATAGATTTCAAAACAAGGTAATCCAAAATAAATATAATAATACTCTTATTCTTTTGTTTTGTGCAATATTTTGACAATTTCATTTTTGAACGGGTACAAACCAGCTGTGCAGCGAAGTTTTCGAATATGAACAGAGAAATTTTTTTGAAAGTGTTTGACATCATTCAACTCCAGATGAACTCTTCAATTCGAGAACGGTTAGAGATACAACAAATCTGCGAACGTCAATCGATTCAAAATTATAAAATTATTATAATCTGTGGATTTGAATCGAAAATATTACCAAACAATGTTTTAATTGAACTTCTTAGCAAATTTTTGAACATTTTCAACTTGCGACCGCAGAGGTTCCATGAAAAGCCTATGAAATCTCAATTGATTGAGATTCGACTTCAGTCTTGGTGTGCATACCTATTCAGAAACGATGAAAAATTTCGAATATGAGCAGAAAACATTTTTGAAAATATTTTCGATAGGTATGACACCATTCAACTACAGATTAACTTTTAAATTCGAGAATAGTTGAAATTCTGCTGACGCCAATCGATTCAGTATCATAAAATTAGTATGAATTGTGAATTTGAATCAAAAACATTTCCAGACAAATTTTTAATTGAACTTCTTAGCAGAATTTTGAAAATTTTCAACTCGTGACTGCAGAGGTTCCATGAAAAGCCTATGAAATGAAAGGACAAAAAATATTTTTTTGAAAATGTTTCCTAGGTGTATGACACCATTCAATTCCAGATGAACTTTTCAATTCAAGAGCGGTTAAAAATAGAGAAATTCTGCTGACGCCAATCGATTCTGACTCATAAAATCAGTATGATCTGTGAATTTGAATTTAAAACATTTGGACAGATTTTTAATTGAACGAACACCTTAGCAGAATTTTGGAAATTTTCATCTCGTGCCTGCGGAGGGTCCATGAAAATCCTATAAATTTTCATTTGACTTGAAACTTATTTGATATTCCTATAAATTATTAAAACGACCATAGAAACCTTGAAAAGACAAATAATAAAAAACCCAACAAGTACACAATCATTTTGACGCGTAGTATCAGGTATTACGGACATTATCAGGTAGCAAAGTATATTGGCTAGCAGTAAAAGACATAATTAGTTAGCAAAGGACATAATTGGATAAGATCAGGTATTATTGGCACAATTTAGGTTCTCGTAATATTTCTGAGCAAGTGCTGAACCGATTCGAAAAAAAAAAAAACGAAACAGCGTTGATGAACCAAATCACCTCTGCCAGCTACCTGGCGAAGTTTTTTTGCTAGAACATACCACAGAACTCAAAGATCATTGCATATAATTATTTACTTTCATTCAACGAAATTATGGACTTTTGCCAAGTTCGGTCAGTTCCACATGGAAATTTTTTAATTATTTTATCCACAATCTCCTTATAATTGAAGTTTTATCCACATTATATGAACCGTATAAAGTACCACTTTATCCACCAGTGGAATAAAGAAATTAATTTATTACACTATTGGAATAATGAAAAATACAATCTTGAATCAAGCACATTTCACTTACTTCTCCAAATTTAAGGAACACGAAGTCCTGTTTTTTTTTGAAATCCTCTATAAGTTGGTTATTGTTTTATCTTTTCTTCACCCGACTTCAATATGTTGACCCGTTCAAAAGTAAATTGGGGGACAAACTTCACGTCCACTTTGTATATCTAAACTTTTTAAAAGCTATCATGAATAGGCAAATTACAACAAATTTTAAATTGAAGTAGGTCAAACTAAATTTTGTGTTCAATCAGATGTTTAATCAGTCATAATAAATTCACTCCACAACAAATTGATCTAATGATAGTTTTCGTCTGTGAATGGAATCGAACTTGAACTCCAAGTGTCACGGTTTAATATATAAAACGCAACTTTTTTCCGGGATATTTTTATATTGCACCAACCAGTTCGTTCAGTTCATTATCCTCATATCGAAATCGTTACTCACGTCGCCAAACCATATGAATAAGCAAATGCGGTGTTATCTCATTCATTATACGGTATTTTTAATAAATTTCAGAAAGAATCGGTCAGTGATTCAAATGCCATGTTCTTCAAACTGAGGAAATTGAGGGATGTCGAGTGTGTCAAAATGAGAGAGGCCTCCAACGCTCTCATGGAAATAAAAAAAATGAGAGCCCGTGACGTCGCTAAGGAACTATTGGCGGAAAGGATACTTTTGGAAACAGGTGAGTTTTTTTCATTACATGGAACTTCTTAACTTTCATAGTCCGTTTAGAGTTGGGTAAAGCTAAGTTTTCATGTACACGAATTATTCGTTTTTCATACGAAATCTGTCAAAAGCTTTTCAAATATATTTCGTGGCGGCAAATTTTAACTGATGGTACGAATAAATTCAAGGAGTTGAAATAAAGTCAGTGCGATTATGTATGTTTGTTTATAGGCATATTAAAAATTTCAATGTTAAATATGGAGAATGAACAGCCGTAATATTTTTTATTTTACTGATTTTCTTAACTTATTGTTATTTTGAATTGAAGAAAAAAGAAAAAGGGCTCCCAAACGTTTTTTGGTGAGACCTATTTTCAAACTACGAAAATTACATGGCAATTACCACAGCTCAATTAACTAGATGAAGAATTTACTTCAGAAAATGAACAGTAAATTACGGGATTGACGTTGAATATTTCATTTAATCCGCACAAATGAAAACCGCTGAAAAGTGACATTTCTTTCAAATTTCCTACGAAAAACCGAAAATTCGGATGCATGAAAACTTAGCTTATGGCTTTGGGTAAATCGTTTCAAAAACAAAATCTCATAAACAAATTTGAAGTTTCACTATAAAATTTTTTTTTCGAGTTCACACAATTCGAGAGGAACCTGCATATAACTGCATAGTAATTCATATACTTTGAAAGTTTCCAGCTGAAACTCATTTAGGTGTTATTCTCAAATTCGAAGCAATACAAGCCACCAATATGTGTTGCTCTATTTGACATGGAGTTTTACTTTAAGTTGGGCTACCTTTCAAAAGTTGATTTTTCCAACAAAATCACTCGAAACAGGTTCATTTGTCTAGTTGTTTTTCTCTCAAAAAATGGTGGAATAGCCAACTTATTAGTATAAATTGTTTGCATGTACCTATATTTTACGTAGACCGGTATCATACCAGTACAGTAGCGTTAAAAATTTAATAATAATATTTCCCAAATCTAATTCCTTATATCGACTCTGGAAAAACAGGTAATCATCATAAAGTGCTCTGAGAAATGATCAGACAACTGCTATGCTAGGTAAGATTTCAATTGTTGGCTTGGCGTAAGATGGGTTTGGATTAAGTAGGTAGTGACTGGAAAATACCAAGCAAGCAAGCTTCCAGGAACTACCTGGAAATTAATAAAAATTTCAATAAGTATTATTACATCGGCCTTTCAGTGCTGTCAGACAGACAAAATAAGGATTAGGCACCTTTCCACGGTGCAAATTTCAAGCTTTGCAAGTTGGCTGTAAAAATAGTCTAGTTCGCCAGCTCCAATTTTTCAAAAACCTAGGTTGGACTACAGGAAATCATGATTTTGGTCTGATTCCATTCGAAATGGCATCTGAAAAAATTGCAAAAGTTATAGACAATAACGTGAAAGACAATGGAATTGTTGGTTTTTTTTTTTTAATATTTCAAATAGTATTTGAGATAAACAAAATTGAAAAAAGATCCTGAAAGAGCAGAAAATTTCCACTGACAAAAAAGGCTACCAAATTACTATTTGACTCGGAATCGATTTCAAATTTGGTAAGCACAAGAGGAAAAAAAAATTGGCGGGAAATAACAACTCTCAACTTCATTTGAACTTTTCAACTCTAGAACGTTTTGGTATAGAGCAATTCTGTGAACGCCAATCGATTCAGAGTCACAAAATTAGTATTGTCTGTGAATTTAAAGTCGATCGGCTACAAAAAAATTATTACTCGAAAAAAGTCCAAGGGGTATACCCCTAAAAATCATGAAAAGTACAAAATCAACAGAATCACTTGAAATTACCACCATATACTCAAAATTTCATGCTGATTCCGAAAATGTAAGATTTAGATATGCTCATATACAAGGTGTACTATAAAATAGCGATCAAACGTCAAAAATTCCCACGCACAATCGATTTTTCGAAAATTTTTAATTTTCATTTTTCGAAAAATCGAAAACTGCTATCTTACGTATCTTTCCGAGTTGACACCGAATATATTATCAAAACTGAAATTTGATGAAGGTTTGAGCAAGAACTAAAAATTATTTGGTCAAAATCGCAAAAAAATTAATTTCTTCAATCGTCGGTGGAATTGAAGTTTTGATACAAAATTCAAAATCAGCTCGTCAAGGTGCGTAAGAGGTCGGTGAGCGATTTTTCAAAACATGTAAAATAAAAATTTATGAAAAAAGGTTTATTTTGAAAATGCAGAGGTTCCGTAAAAAGCCTATCAAATGTCTATTTGACTTGTAATCGATTTCAAATTTGGTGAGCATATATAAAAAAGATTGTAAAAAAAAATTCTAAAAAATTTTTGGCGGGAAAAAACAGTTCTCAACTTCAGATGAACTTTTCAAATCGAGAACGTTAAGATAGAGCAATTCTGCGAACGCCAATCGATTCAGAGTTACAGAAATAGTATAGTCTCTTAATTTTAAATCGATCGGCGGTGAAAAAATTATCACTTGAAAAAAGGGGTGTGTGTATCTACCCCTAAAAATCACGAAAAGTACAAAATCATCAGAATCACTTGAAATTACCACCATATACTCAAAATTTCGAAAATGTTTGAGTTGGATATGCTCGGATACAATTTATGTCGACAGATATCTATATATTCTAGTGATCAACATAACTCTATCTCAGACTATAGGGTGTCCCAGGACTTTCTTTCGGAAGTATATAGATGGGATCAAAAAAAAAAAAACATTTTTTTTATCCCCAATAACTTTCCAGACCCAGATATTTCAAGCTTCTTCAACAGAAAACAAAAAATGGTCAGAACATTGTAATAATCTATATTCCTTGGATTTATACCAAACAATTTCATAGTATACTAGTGTACAAAATTCAAATGTTGTTTTTTCAGAACTCAAGTACAAACTGCTGGTGAACAAAATTCGCCATGTCAACTTCAACGATGCCAAACCACCGCCGAAACACTCAGCGGTCATAACTCTGTCGAATTTCCAATATGAGCTCATGCCACAATCCACTAAGAGCTGTAAATACTCTACCAATTATTACGTTCTGGCAGTTTCACACGGAACGGATCTGTTCATGAGCAAAGTCATCACTGCCACGGACGGAAAACTCACCTTTAGCGAAACATTTTCGCTTCGAAATCTCGACGAAAACTTTAAAATTGATGTGAGAGTATTCACTATCAATCTAGGAACGGAAGCACCAACGGCGACTTCATGTTGGAAAAAGGTGAGTTTTTATTATAATCTGTTCTATCCCTTCATCTTTAGGAGTGAAAAACATAGTGGAACGCAGCGATAAGAGGCAAGCAACGAGATTTACGAAGATACAATGGGCCAATAGGCCTAAGTGTCACCGGAGGCAATAGCCTGATCGGACATACACAGAGGTGGAGGTTTTAGTGAGTATGCCTGATAGGGAGAGTCCTCAGTATTTATTGAGCTTGGAGACTCAAAGAAAAACGAGACTAACGACAGAGTAAGACGCGTAGGCATATAGTCATCGCATCGCTCAACTTCTCAGTGTATGCTCTCCAAAGCAAAATCCACTCAAATATTCTAGTCGATTCGCTGGTCACGTCGCTCGTCTCTTGTCGCGTCGTTTCACTATACTGGTACCTTTAGGTAAAAACATAGTGGAACGAAGCGACAAGAGACACGCGATGAGACTAACGACCAGGCAAGAAAAGTAGGCATATATTCCTCGCGTTGCTTATATCCTCAGTATATGTACTCCAAGTCAAGTCGCTAGTCGCTTCGCTTGCCTCTTGTCGCGTCGTTTTACTTTACTGGTACCTTCAGGTACAAACATAGTGGAACGAAGCGACAAGAGACAAGCAACGAGACTTACGACCAGGCAAAAAAAAAAGTATGTATATAGTCATCGCGTCTCTTACATCCCCAGTATATGTACCCCAGTGCAAAACTTAAAAAAAATTGTCAAGTCGCTTGTCACGTCGCTCGTCTCTTGTCGCGTCGTTTCACTATACTGGTACCTTTAGGTAAAAACATAGTGGAACGAAGTGACAAGAGATAAGCGAAGAGACTAACGACCAGGCAAGAAAAGTAGGCATATATTCCTCGCGTTGCTCACATCCTCAGTATATGTACTCCAAGTCGAGTCGCTAGTCACTTCGCTTGCCTCTTGTCAGTATATGTACTCCAATGCAAAACCCACTAAAATATACTAGTCAAGTCCATAGTCACGTCGCTTGCCTCTTATCGCGTCGTTTCACTATACTTCAGGTACAAACATAGTGGAACAAAGCGACAAGAGACAAGCGATGAGACTAACGACCAGGCAAGAAAAGTAGGCATTTAGTCCTAGCGTCGCTCACATCCTCAGTATATGTACTCCAAGTCGAGTCGCTAGTCACTTCGCTTGCCTCTTGTCAGTATATGTACTCCAATGCAAAACCCACTAAAATATACTAGTCAAGTCCATAGTCACGTCGCTTGCCTCTAGTCGCGTCGTTTCACTATACTGATACCTTCAGGTACAAACATAGTGGAACAAAGCGACAAGAGACAAGCGATGAGACTAACGACCAGGCAAGAAAAGTAGGCATTTAGTCCTAGCGTCGCTCACATCCTCAGTATATGTACTCCAAGTCGAGTCGCTAGTCACTTCGCTTGCCTCTTGTCAGTATATGTACTCCAATGCAAAACCCACTAAAATATACTAGTCAAGTCCATAGTCACGTCGCTTGCCTCTAGTCGCGTCGTTTCACTATACTGATACCTTCAGGTACAAACATAGTGGAACAAAGCGACAAGAGACAAGCGATGAGACTAACGACCAGGCAAGAAAAGTAGGCATTTAGTCCTAGCGTCGCTCACATCCTCAGTATATGTACTCCAAGTCGAGTCGCTAGTCACTTCGCTTGCCTCTTGTCAGTATATGTACTCCAATGCAAAACCCACTAAAATATACTAGTCAAGTCCATAGTCACGTCGCTTGCCTCTTATCGCGTCGTTTCACTATACTTCAGGTACAAACATAGTGGAACAAAGCGACAAGAGACAAGCGATGAGACTAACGACCAGGCAAGAAAAGTAGGCATTTAGTCCTAGCGTCGCTCACATCCTCAGTATATGTACTCCAAGTCGAGTCGCTAGTCACTTCGCTTGCCTCTTGTCAGTATATGTACTCCAATGCAAAACCCACTAAAATATACTAGTCAAGTCCATAGTCACGTCGCTTGCCTCTAGTCGCGTCGTTTCACTATACTGATACCTTCAGGTACAAACATAGTGGAACAAAGCGACAAGAGACAAGCGATGAGACTAACGACCAGGCAAGAAAAGTAGGCATTTAGTCCTAGCGTCGCTCACATCCTCAGTATATGTACTCCAAGTCGAGTCGCTAGTCACTTCGCTTGCCTCTTGTCAGTATATGTACTCCAATGCAAAACCCACTAAAATATACTAGTCAAGTCCATAGTCACGTCGCTTGCCTCTTATCGCGTCGTTTCACTATACTTCAGGTACAAACATAGTGGAACAAAGCGACAAGAGACAAGCGATGAGACTAACGACCAGGCAAGAAAAGTAGGCATTTAGTCCTAGCGTCGCTCACATCCTCAGTATATGTACTCCAAGTCGAGTCGCTAGTCACTTCGCTTGCCTCTTGTCAGTATATGTACTCCAATGCAAAACCCACTAAAATATACTAGTCAAGTCCATAGTCACGTCGCTTGCCTCTTATCGCGTCGTTTCACTATACTTCAGGTACAAACATAGTGGAACAAAGCGACAAGAGACAAGCGATGAGACTAACGACCAGGCAAGAAAAGTAGGCATATATTCCTCGCGTTGCTCACATCCTCAGTATATGTACTCCAAGTCGAGTCGCTAGTCACTTCGCTTGCCTCTTGTCAGTATATGTACTCCAATGCAAAACCCACTAAAATATACTAGTCAAGTCCATAGTCACGTCGCTTGCCTCTTATCGCGTCGTTTCACTATACTTCAGGTACAAACATAGTGGAACAAAGCGACAAGAGACAAGCGATGAGACTAACGACCAGGCAAGAAAAGTAGGCATTTAGTCCTAGCGTCGCTCACATCCTCAGTATATGTACTCCAAGTCGAGTCGCTAGTCACTTCGCTTGCCTCTTGTCAGTATATGTACTCCAATGCAAAACCCACTAAAATATACTAGTCAAGTCCATAGTCACGTCGCTTGCCTCTTATCGCGTCGTTTCACTATACTTCAGGTACAAACATAGTGGAACAAAGCGACAAGAGACAAGCGATGAGACTAACGACCAGGCAAGAAAAGTAGGCATTTAGTCCTAGCGTCGCTCACATCCTCAGTATATGTACTCCAAGTCGAGTCGCTAGTCACTTCGCTTGCCTCTTGTCAGTATATGTACTCCAATGCAAAACCCACTAAAATATACTAGTCAAGTCCATAGTCATGTCGCTTGCCTCTTATCGCGTCGTTTCACTATACTTCAGGTACAAACATAGTGGAACAAAGCGACAAGAGACAAGCGATGAGACTAACGACCAGGCAAGAAAAGTAGGCATTTAGTCCTAGCGTCGCTCACATCCTCAGTATATGTACTCCAAGTCGAGTCGCTAGTCACTTCGCTTGCCTCTTGTCAGTATATGTACTCCAATGCAAAACCCACTAAAATATACTAGTCAAGTCCATAGTCACGTCGCTTGCCTCTAGTCGCGTCGTTTCACTATACTGATACCTTCAGGTACAAACATAGTGGAACAAAGCGACAAGAGACAAGCGATGAGACTAACGACCAGGCAAGAAAAGTAGGCATTTAGTCCTAGCGTCGCTCACATCCTCAGTATATGTACTCCAAGTCGAGTCGCTAGTCACTTCGCTTGCCTCTTGTCAGTATATGTACTCCAATGCAAAACCCACTAAAATATACTAGTCAAGTCCATAGTCACGTCGCTTGCCTCTAGTCGCGTCGTTTCACTATACTGATACCTTCAGGTACAAACATAGTGGAACAAAGCGACAAGAGACAAGCGATGAGACTAACGACCAGGCAAGAAAAGTAGGCATTTAGTCCTAGCGTCGCTCACATCCTCAGTATATGTACTCCAAGTCGAGTCGCTAGTCACTTCGCTTGCCTCTTGTCAGTATATGTACTCCAATGCAAAACCCACTAAAATATACTAGTCAAGTCCATAGTCACGTCGCTTGCCTCTAGTCGCGTCGTTTCACTATACTGATACCTTCAGGTACAAACATAGTGGAACAAAGCGACAAGAGACAAGCGATGAGACTAACGACCAGGCAAGAAAAGTAGGCATTTAGTCCTAGCGTCGCTCACATCCTCAGTATATGTACTCCAAGTCGAGTCGCTAGTCACTTCGCTTGCCTCTTGTCAGTATATGTACTCCAATGCAAAACCCACTAAAATATACTAGTCAAGTCCATAGTCATGTCGCTTGCCTCTTATCGCGTCGTTTCACTATACTTCAGGTACAAACATAGTGGAACAAAGCGACAAGAGACAAGCGATGAGACTAACGACCAGGCAAGAAAAGTAGGCATTTAGTCCTAGCGTCGCTCACATCCTCAGTATATGTACTCCAAGTCGAGTCGCTAGTCACTTCGCTTGCCTCTTGTCAGTATATGTACTCCAATGCAAAACCCACTAAAATATACTAGTCAAGTCCATAGTCACGTCGCTTGCCTCTAGTCGCGTCGTTTCACTATACTGATACCTTCAGGTACAAACATAGTGGAACAAAGCGACAAGAGACAAGCGATGAGACTAACGACCAGGCAAGAAAAGTAGGCATTTAGTCCTAGCGTCGCTCACATCCTCAGTATATGTACTCCAAGTCGAGTCGCTAGTCACTTCGCTTGCCTCTTGTCAGTATATGTACTCCAATGCAAAACCCACTAAAATATACTAGTCAAGTCCATAGTCACGTCGCTTGCCTCTAGTCGCGTCGTTTCACTATACTGATACCTTCAGGTACAAACATAGTGGAACAAAGCGACAAGAGACAAGCGATGAGACTAACGACCAGGCAAGAAAAGTAGGCATTTAGTCCTAGCGTCGCTCACATCCTCAGTATATGTACTCCAAGTCGAGTCGCTAGTCACTTCGCTTGCCTCTTGTCAGTATATGTACTCCAATGCAAAACCCACTAAAATATACTAGTCAAGTCCATAGTCACGTCGCTTGCCTCTTATCGCGTCGTTTCACTATACTTCAGGTACAAACATAGTGGAACAAAGCGACAAGAGACAAGCGATGAGACTAACGACCAGGCAAGAAAAGTAGGCATTTAGTCCTAGCGTCGCTCACATCCTCAGTATATGTACTCCAAGTCGAGTCGCTAGTCACTTCGCTTGCCTCTTGTCAGTATATGTACTCCAATGCAAAACCCACTAAAATATACTAGTCAAGTCCATAGTCACGTCGCTTGCCTCTTATCGCGTCGTTTCACTATACTTCAGGTACAAACATAGTGGAACAAAGCGACAAGAGACAAGCGATGAGACTAACGACCAGGCAAGAAAAGTAGGCATTTAGTCCTAGCGTCGCTCACATCCTCAGTATATGTACTCCAAGTCGAGTCGCTAGTCACTTCGCTTGCCTCTTGTCAGTATATGTACTCCAATGCAAAACCCACTAAAATATACTAGTCAAGTCCATAGTCATGTCGCTTGCCTCTTATCGCGTCGTTTCACTATACTTCAGGTACAAACATAGTGGAACAAAGCGACAAGAGACAAGCGATAAGACTAACGACCAGGCAAGAAAAGTAGGCATATATTCCTCGCGTTGCTTATATCCTCAGTATATGTACTCCAAGTCAAGTCGCTAGTTGCTTCGCTTGCCTCTTGTCGCGTCGTTTTACTTTACTGGTACCTTCAGGTACAAACATAGTGGAACGAAGCGACAAGAGACAAGCAACGAGACTTACGACCAGGCAAAAAAAAGTATGTATATAGTCATCGCGTCTCTTACATCTTCAGTATATATACTCCAGTGCAAAACCCACTTAAATAAATTAGTCAAGTCGCTTGTCACGTCGCTTGCCTCTTGTCGCATCGTTTCACTATACTGGTACTTTTAGGTACAAACATAGTGAAACAAAGCCACAAGAGACAAGCGATGAGACTAACGACCAGGCAAGAAAAGTAGGCATATATTCCTCGCGTTGCTTATATCCTCAGTATATGTACTCCAAGTCGAGTCGCTAGTCACTTCGCTTGCCTCTTGTCAGTATATGTACTCCAATGCAAAACCCACTAAAATATACTAGTCAAGTCCATAGTCACGTCGCTTGCCTCTTGTCGCGTCGTTTCACTATACTGGTACCTTTAGGTAAAAACATAGTGGAACGAAGTGACAAGAGATAAGCGAAGAGACTAACGACCAGGCAAGAAAAGTAGGCATATATTCCTCGCGTTGCTTATATCCTCAGTATATGTACTCCAAGTCAAGTCGCTAGTCGCTTCGCTTGCCTCTTGTCGCGTCGTTTTACTTTACTGGTACCTTCAGGTACAAACATAGTGGAACGAAGCGACAAGAGACAAGCAACGAGACTTACGACCAGGCAAAAAAAAGTATGTATATAGTCATCGCGTCTCTTACATCTTCAGTATATATACTCCAGTGCAAAACCCACTTAAATAAATTAGTCAAGTCGCTTGTCACGTCGCTTGCCTCTTGTCGCATCGTTTCACTATACTGGTACTTTTAGGTACAAACATAGTGAAACAAAGCCACAAGAGACAAGCGATTAGACTAACGACCAGGCAAGAAAAGTAGGCATATATTCCTCGCGTTGCTCACATCCTCAGTATATGTACTCCAAGTCGAGTCGCTAGTCACTTCGCTTGCCTCTTGTCAGTATATGTACTCCAATGCAAAACCCACTAAAATATACTAGTCAAGTCCATAGTCACGTCGCTTGCCTCTTATCGCGTCGTTTCACTATACTTCAGGTACAAACATAGTGGAACAAAGCGACAAGAGACAAGCGATGAGACTAACGACCAGGCAAGAAAAGTAGGCATTTAGTCCTAGCGTCGCTCACATCCTCAGTATATGTACTCCAAGTCGAGTCGCTAGTCACTTCGCTTGCCTTTTGTCAGTATATGTACTCCAATGCAAAACCCACTAAAATATACTAGTCAAGTCCATAGTCACGTCGCTTGCCTCTAGTCGCGTCGTTTCACTATACTGATACCTTCAGGTACAAACATAGTGGAACAAAGCGACAAGAGACAAGCGATGAGACTAACGACCAGGCAAGAAAAGTAGGCATTTAGTCCTAGCGTCGCTCACATCCTCAGTATATGTACTCCAAGTCGAGTCGCTAGTCACTTCGCTTGCCTCTTGTCAGTATATGTACTCCAATGCAAAACCCACTAAAATATACTAGTCAAGTCCATAGTCACGTCGCTTGCCTCTTATCGCGTCGTTTCACTATACTTCAGGTACAAACATAGTGGAACAAAGCGACAAGAGACAAGCGATGAGACTAACGACCAGGCAAGAAAAGTAGGCATTTAGTCCTAGCGTCGCTCACATCCTCAGTATATGTACTCCAAGTCGAGTCGCTAGTCACTTCGCTTGCCTCTTGTCAGTATATGTACTCCAATGCAAAACCCACTAAAATATACTAGTCAAGTCCATAGTCACGTCGCTTGCCTCTTATCGCGTCGTTTCACTATACTTCAGGTACAAACATAGTGGAACAAA
Organism: Chrysolina americana; assembly: GCA_958502065.1. Taxonomy (NCBI): domain Eukaryota; kingdom Metazoa; phylum Arthropoda; class Insecta; order Coleoptera; family Chrysomelidae; genus Chrysolina; species Chrysolina americana. The sequence goes on along the minus strand of OY293413.1, from coordinate 98,954,103 downwards.
GCGACAAGAGACAAGCGATGAGACTAACGACCAGGCAAGAAAAGTAGGCATTTAGTCCTAGCGTCGCTCACATCCTCAGTATATGTACTCCAAGTCGAGTCGCTAGTCACTTCGCTTGCCTCTTGTCAGTATATGTACTCCAATGCAAAACCCACTAAAATATACTAGTCAAGTCCATAGTCATGTCGCTTGCCTCTTATCGCGTCGTTTCACTATACTTCAGGTACAAACATAGTGGAACAAAGCGACAAGAGACAAGCGATAAGACTAACGACCAGGCAAGAAAAGTAGGCATATATTCCTCGCGTTGCTTATATCCTCAGTATATGTACTCCAAGTCAAGTCGCTAGTTGCTTCGCTTGCCTCTTGTCGCGTCGTTTTACTTTACTGGTACCTTCAGGTACAAACATAGTGGAACGAAGCGACAAGAGACAAGCAACGAGACTTACGACCAGGCAAAAAAAAGTATGTATATAGTCATCGCGTCTCTTACATCTTCAGTATATATACTCCAGTGCAAAACCCACTTAAATAAATTAGTCAAGTCGCTTGTCACGTCGCTTGCCTCTTGTCGCATCGTTTCACTATACTGGTACTTTTAGGTACAAACATAGTGAAACAAAGCCACAAGAGACAAGCGATGAGACTAACGACCAGGCAAGAAAAGTAGGCATATATTCCTCGCGTTGCTTATATCCTCAGTATATGTACTCCAAGTCGAGTCGCTAGTCACTTCGCTTGCCTCTTGTCAGTATATGTACTCCAATGCAAAACCCACTAAAATATACTAGTCAAGTCCATAGTCACGTCGCTTGCCTCTTGTCGCGTCGTTTCACTATACTGGTACCTTTAGGTAAAAACATAGTGGAACGAAGTGACAAGAGATAAGCGAAGAGACTAACGACCAGGCAAGAAAAGTAGGCATATATTCCTCGCGTTGCTTATATCCTCAGTATATGTACTCCAAGTCAAGTCGCTAGTCGCTTCGCTTGCCTCTTGTCGCGTCGTTTTACTTTACTGGTACCTTCAGGTACAAACATAGTGGAACGAAGCGACAAGAGACAAGCAACGAGACTTACGACCAGGCAAAAAAAAGTATGTATATAGTCATCGCGTCTCTTACATCCTCAGTATATATACTCCAGTGCAAAACCCACTTAAATAAATTAGTCAAGTCGCTTGTCACGTCGCTTGCCTCTTGTCGTATCGTTTCACTATACTGGTACTTTTAGGTACAAACATAGTGAAACAAAGCCACAAGAGACAAGCGATGAGACTAACGACCAGGCAAGAAAAGTAGGCATATATTCCTCGCGTTGCTTATATCCTCAGTATATGTACTCCAAGTCAAGTCGCTAGTTGCTTCGCTTGCCTCTTGTCGCGTCGTTTTACTTTACTGGTACCTTCAGGTACAAACATAGTGGAACGAAGCGACAAGAGACAAGCAACGAGACTTACGACCAGGCAAAAAAAAGTATGTATATAGTCATCGCGTCTCTTACATCTTCAGTATATATACTCCAGTGCAAAACCCACTTAAATAAATTAGTCAAGTCTCTTGTCACGTCGCTTGCCTCTTGTCGCATCGTTTCACTATACTGGTACTTTTAGGTACAAACATAGTGGAACGAAGCGACAAGAGACACGCGATGAGACTAACGACCAGGCAAGAAAAGTGGGCATATAGTCCTCGCGTCGCTTATATCCTCAGTATATGTACTCCAATGCAAAACCCACACTAAAATATACCAGTCAAGTCCATAGTCACGTCGCTTGCCTCTTGTCTCGTCGTTTCACTATACTTCAGGTACAAACATAGTGGAACAAAGCGACAAGAGACAAGCGATGAGACTAACGACCAGGCAAGAAAAGTAGGCATTTAGTCCTCGCGTCGCTTATATCCTCAGTATATGTACTCCAATGCAAAACCCACTAAAATATACCAGTCAAGTCCATAGTCACGTCGCTTGCCTCTTGTCGCGTCGTTTCACTATACTTCAGGTACAAACATAGTGGAACAAAGCGACAAGAGACAAGCGATGAGACTAACGACCAGGCAAGAAAAGTAGGCATTTAGTCCTCGCGTCGCTTATATCCTCAGTATATGTACTCCAATGCAAAACCCACTAAAATATACCAGTCAAGTCCATAGTCACGTCGCTTGCCTCTGGTCGCGTCGTTTCACTATACTTCAGGTACAAACATAGTGGAACAAAGCGACAAGAGACAAGCGATGAGACTAACGACCAGGCAAGAAAAGTAGGCATTTAGTCCTAGCGTCGCTCACATCCTCAGTATATGTACTCCAAGTCGAGTCGCTAGTCACTTCGCTTGCCTCTTGTCAGTATATGTACTCCAATGCAAAACCCACTAAAATATACTAGTCAAGTCCATAGTAACGTCGCTTGCCTCTTATCGCGTCGTTTCACTATACTTCAGGTACAAACATAGTGGAACAAAGCGACAAGAGACAAGCGATAAGACAAACGACCAGGCAAGAAAAGTAGGCATATAGTCCTAGCGTCGCTCACATCCTCAGTATATGTACTCCAAGTCGAGTCGCTAGTCACTTCGCTTGCCTCTTGTCAGTATATGTACTCCAATGCAAAACCCACTAAAATATACTAGTCAAGTCCATAGTCATGTCGCTTGCCTCTTATCGCGTCGTTTCACTATACTTCAGGTACAAACATAGTGGAACAAAGCGACAAGAGACAAGCGATAAGACTAACGACCAGGCAAGAAAAGTAGGCATATATTCCTCGCGTTGCTTATATCCTCAGTATATGTACTCCAAGTCAAGTCGCTAGTTGCTTCGCTTGCCTCTTGTCGCGTCGTTTTACTTTACTGGTACCTTCAGGTACAAACATAGTGGAACGAAGCGACAAGAGACAAGCAACGAGACTTACGACCAGGCAAAAAAAAGTATGTATATAGTCATCGCGTCTCTTACATCTTCAGTATATATACTCCAGTGCAAAACCCACTTAAATAAATTAGTCAAGTCGCTTGTCACGTCGCTTGCCTCTTGTCGCATCGTTTCACTATACTGGTACTTTTAGGTACAAACATAGTGAAACAAAGCCACAAGAGACAAGCGATGAGACTAACGACCAGGCAAGAAAAGTAGGCATATATTCCTCGCGTTGCTTATATCCTCAGTATATGTACTCCAAGTCAAGTCGCTAGTTGCTTCGCTTGCCTCTTGTCGCGTCGTTTTACTTTACTGGTACCTTCAGGTACAAACATAGTGGAACGAAGCGACAAGAGACAAGCAACGAGACTTACAACCAGGCAAAAAAAAGTATGTATATAGTCATCGCGTCTCTTACATCCTCAGTATATATACTCCAGTGCAAAACCCACTTAAATAAATTAGTCAAGTCGCTTGTCACGTCGCTTGCCTCTTGTCGCATCGTTTCACTATACTGGTACTTTTAGGTACAAACATAGTGAAACAAAGCCACAAGAGACAAGCGATGAGACTAACGACCAGGCAAGAAAAGTAGGCATATATTCCTCGCGTTGCTTATATCCTCAGTATATGTACTCCAAGTCAAGTCGCTAGTTGCTTCGCTTGCCTCTTGTCGCGTCGTTTTACTTTACTGGTACCTTCAGGTACAAACATAGTGGAACGAAGCGGCAAGAGACAAGCAACGAGACTTACGACCAGGCAAAAAAAAGTATGTATATAGTCATCGCGTCTCTTACATCTTCAGTATATATACTCCAGTGCAAAACCCACTTAAATAAATTAGTCAAGTCTCTTGTCACGTCGCTTGCCTCTTGTCGCATCGTTTCACTATACTGGTACTTTTAGGTACAAACATAGTGGAACGAAGCGACAAGAGACACGCGATGAGACTAACGACCAGGCAAGAAAAGTGGGCATATAGTCCTCGCGTCGCTTATATCCTCAGTATATGTACTCCAATGCAAAACCCACACTAAAATATACCAGTCAAGTCCATAGTCACGTCGCTTGCCTCTTGTCGCGTCGTTTCACTATACTTCAGGTACAAACATAGTGGAACAAAGCGAAAAGAGACAAGCGATGAGACTAACGACCAGGCAAGAAAAGTAGGCATTTAGTCCTCGCGTCGCTTATATCCTCAGTATATGTACTCCAATGCAAAACCCACTAAAATATACCAGTCAAGTCCATAGTCACGTCGCTTGCCTCTTGTCGCGTCGTTTCACTATACTTCAGGTACAAACATAGTGGAACAAAGCGACAAGAGACAAGCGATGAGACTAACGACCAGGCAAGAAAAGTAGGCATTTAGTCCTCGCGTCGCTTATATCCTCAGTATATGTACTCCAATGCAAAACCCACTAAAATATACCAGTCAAGTCCATAGTCACGTCGCTTGCCTCTGGTCGCGTCGTTTCACTATACTGATACCTTCAGGTACAAACATAGTGGAACAAAGCGACAAGAGACAAGCGATGAGACTAACGACCAGGCAAGAAAAGTAGGCATTTAGTCCTAGCGTCGCTCACATCCTCAGTATATGTACTCCAAGTCGAGTCGCTAGTCACTTCGCTTGCCTCTTGTCAGTATATGTACTCCAATGCAAAACCCACTAAAATATACTAGTCAAGTCCATAGTCATGTCGCTTGCCTCTTATCGCGTCGTTTCACTATACTTCAGGTACAAACATAGTGGAACAAAGCGACAAGAGACAAGCGATAAGACTAACGACCAGGCAAGAAAAGTAGGCATATATTCCTCGCGTTGCTTATATCCTCAGTATATGTACTCCAAGTCAAGTCGCTAGTTGCTTCGCTTGCCTCTTGTCGCGTCGTTTTACTTTACTGGTACCTTCAGGTACAAACATAGTGGAACGAAGCGACAAGAGACAAGCAACGAGACTTACGACCAGGCAAAAAAAAGTATGTATATAGTCATCGCGTCTCTTACATCTTCAGTATATATACTCCAGTGCAAAACCCACTTAAATAAATTAGTCAAGTCGCTTGTCACGTCGCTTGCCTCTTGTCGCATCGTTTCACTATACTGGTACTTTTAGGTACAAACATAGTGAAACAAAGCCACAAGAGACAAGCGATTAGACTAACGACCAGGCAAGAAAAGTAGGCATATATTCCTCGCGTTGCTTATATCCTCACTATATGTACTCCAAGTCAAGTCGCTAGTTGCTTCGCCTGCCTCTTGTCGCGTCGTTTTACTTTACTGGTACCTTCAGGTACAAACATAGTGGAACGAAGCGACAAGAGACAAGCAACGAGACTTACGACCAGGCAAAAAAAAGTATGTATATAGTCATCGCGTCTCTTACATCTTCAGTATATATACTCCAGTGCAAAACCCACTTAAATAAATTAGTCAAGTCGCTTGTCACGTCGCTTGCCTCTTGTCGCATCGTTTCACTATACTGGTACTTTTAGGTACAAACATAGTGGAACGAAGCGACAAGAGACACGCGATGAGACTAACGACCAGGCAAGAAAAGTGGGCATATAGTCCTCGCGTCGCTTATATCCTCAGTATATGTACTCCAATGCAAAACCCACTAAAATATACCAGTCAAGTCCATAGTCACGTCGCTTGCCTCTTGTCGCGTCGTTTCACTATACTTCAGGTACAAACATAGTGGAACAAAGCGACAAGAGACAAGCGATGAGACTAACGACCAGGCAAGAAAAGTAGGCATTTAGTCCTCGCGTCGCTTATATCCTCAGTATATGTACTCCAATGCAAAACCCACTAAAATATACCAGTCAAGTCCATAGTCACGTCGCTTGCCTCTTGTCGCGTCGTTTCACTATACTTCAGGTACAAACATAGTGGAACAAAGCGACAAGAGACAAGCGATGAGACTAACGACCAGGCAAGAAAAGTAGGCATTTAGTCCTCGCGTCGCTTATATCCTCAGTATATGTACTCCAATGCAAAACCCACTAAAATATACCAGTCAAGTCCATAGTCACGTCGCTTGCCTCTTGTCGCGTCGTTTCACTATACTTCAGGTACAAACATAGTGGAACAAAGCGACAAGAGACAAGCGATGAGACTAACGACCAGGCAAGAAAAGTAGGCATTTAGTCCTCGCGTCGCTTATATCCTCAGTATATGAACTCCAAGTCGAGTCGCTAGTCACTTCGCTTGCCTCTTGTCGCGTCGTTTTTCTATACTGGTACCTTTAGGTACAAACATAGTGAAATGAAGCGACAAGAGACAAAGGATGAGACTAACGACCAGGCAAAAAAAATAGACATATAGTCATCGTGTCGCTCACATCCTCAGTATATGTACTCCAAGTCGAGTCGCTAGTCACGTCGCTTGCCTCTTGTCGCATCGTCTCACTATACTGGTACCTTTAGGTACAAACATAGTGGAACGAAGTGACAAGAGACAAGCAACGAGACTTACGAACATGTAAAAAAAAGTATGCATATAGTCATCGCGTCTCTTACATCCCCAGTATATGTACTCCAGTGCAAAACCCACTAAAATATACTAGTCAAGTCCATAGTCACGTCGCTTGCCTCTAGTCGCGTCGTTTCACTATGCTGATACCTTCAGGTACAAACATAGTGGAACAAAGTGACAAGAGACAAGCGATGAGACTAACGACCAGGCAAGAAAAGTAGGCATATAGTCCTAGCGTCGCTCACATCCTCAGTATATGTACTCCAGTGCAAAACCCATTTAAATATACTAGTCAAGTCCATAGTCACGTCGCTTGCCTCTTGTCGCATCGTATTACTATACTGGTACTTTTAGGTACAAACATAGTGGAACGAAGCGACAAGAGACACGTCGTTTCACTATACTGGAACCTTTAGGTACAAACATAGTGGAACAAAGCGACAAGAACCAAAATAATTGCATGCGTTATCTGGATAAAACATCGTTTCTAAAATTTCTAAAACTGAAATCTTTGAGTTTATGGGGTAAAGTATTATACGGTTTTGCTGAATTGTATAAAGAGCTATGAGTATAGATTGCGGTTGTGTGTCCAAGAATCAGAAAATGATTTTTATGGCGGGAATTTTTATTTTGTGAAAGAAAAATGATGTTTTCAAGCAGATGCATTGGGATTTCTGATTGCAAACTCTTTTGGGTCATGGTTAGAAATATTTCCCCCATTTGCTTTATTTTCAATCAACCAAAGTCCTCAAGGGAGTTACCGATATGGCCCTACTTACGTAGACCGTGAGCTATTTTGTATCGGATATTTCTTTTTCAGGAACGCAAGATCTGTTGCCCAATGTTCACGATCTACTACGAAAACGTCAACACCCAGGAAATGCAAGAGTCGTCCATCTCGGTTCCATCTTTCTCTTGCTGCACCGAATTGTCCATCACCAAGGATCAAATCACGCATAACTCCCTCTCACAGTTACCGAATAACTTGTATCTGAGGAACGATTTCAGAGTCACGGTGAACTTCAGCCTCGAACTGAATTCGAGCCTTTCTGGCTTCCTGACACTGGGCGTACGTTCAGAGGGAAGCGACAACATTTACTGGGAGAGAAAGTGGTGCTGTTTGCGAAATAACCTCCTCAGCTTATACAACTATCCTCAGGAGCAAGAAGACGGGCAATCCCCGATGACTACAATAAACCTCGAGTACTGCATTTTACCGTTCGAGAAAAACATAAAAAACTTCTCTAGGAAGAGAACTTTCATACTAAAGACTGGTAGGCCAAGGACGCTCAACGACAGTAACTGCACCACTTTGAGGAAGAGGAAAAACTTTATTTTGAAGAAGCACTACTTCACGGCTGATAATGCGAGTGACTTCGAGAAGTGGACTGGTGAATTGGCGTCAGTTCTGGACTGTTTGAGTCACTGGAAGAGGCTGATTTTGGTGGATGATACGTACGAACGGTTAGGCTGATCACCACTCAAAAGTGTCAATGATCCAAAATGTACCTGCAAAAAAATTCCCAACTTAACGAATCTACAGCTGATTACCCAAATATAAGTAAGAATTGAGGCCGTAAGCCTTGAACAAAACGATTTACCGTGCCTTGCACATAATTGTACATAAATAGTTGTTTATAATTCGTGAAACGTATTTAAACAACTATCCATTTTATCTCTAATGGTATTTAGGTTAATACCAATGCACTTGTATATAAGATTTCAAATAAACTATATCAAATTTACTTATGGTCTCGTAGTCCAATCTACGAAGCCCTGGGACACCTAAAATTAAAAAATTATTTTTCTTTGAAATTCCGAGTTATAACTCAAAATTTTGAACTTTCGAGTTATAACTCGGAATTTTGAATTGAAAATTCCGAGTTGTAACTTGAAATTTTAAAATTCTGAGATATAATTCGGAATTTTGATATTTAAAATTCGGACTTATATCTCTGAATTTTTATATAAAATTTTGAGATGTAACTCAAAAGTTTAAAATTACGAGTTATAACTCGGAATTTTTAAATTCTGAGATATAACTCGGAATTTTGATATTTAAAATTCGGACTTATATCTCTGAATTTTTATATAAAATTTTGAGATGAAACTCAAAAGTTTAAAATTACGAGTTATAACTCGGAATTTTGAGATTCTGAGGTATCTCAGAATTCTTATATTCAAAATTCAGACTATATCTCTAAATTTTTATATATAATTCTGAGTTGTAACTCGAAAGTTTAAAATTACGAGTATTAACTCGGAATTTTTAAATTCTGAGATATAACTCGGAATTTTGATATTTAAAATTCAGACTTATCTCTGAATTATAATATAAAATTCTGAGTGTAACTCGAAAGTTTAAAATTACGAGTTATAACTCGGAATTTTTAAATTCTGAGATATAACTCGGAATTTTGATATTTAAAATTCAGACTTATCTCTGAATTATAATATAAAATTCTGAGTGTAACTCGAAAGTTTAAAATTACGAGTTATAACTCGGAATTTTGAAATTCTGAGATATAACTCGGAATTTTGATATTTAAAATTCGGACTTATATCTCTGAATTTTTATATAAAATTTTGAGATGTAACTCAAAAGTTTAAAATTACGAGTTATAACTCGGAATTTTTAAATTCTGAGATATAACTCGGAATTTTGATATTTAAAATTCAGACTTATCTCTGAATTATAATATAAAATTCTGAGTGTAACTCGAAAGTTTAAAATTACGAGTTATAACTCGGAATTTTGAAATTCTGAGATATAACTCGGAATTTTGATATTTAAAATTCGGACTTATATCTCTGAATTTTTATATAAAATTTTGAGATGTAACTCAAAAGTTTAAAATTACGAGTTATAACTCGGAATTTTTAAATTCTGAGATATAACTCGGAATTTTGATATTTAAAATTCAGACTTATCTCTGAATTATAATATAAAATTCTGAGTGTAACTCGAAAGTTTAAAATTACGAGTTATAACTCGGAATTTTGAAATTCTGAGATATAACTCGAAATTTTAATATTTAAAATTCAGACTTATATTTCTGAATTTTTTTATAAAATTCTGAGTGTAACTCGAAAGTTTAAAATTACGAGTTATAACTCGGAATTTTGAAATTCTGAGATATAACTCGGAATTTTAATATTTAAAATTCAGACTAAATCTCTGAATTTTTATATAAAATGCTGAGTTGTAACTCGAAAGTATAAAATTACGAGTTATAACTAGGAATTTTGAAATTCTGAGATATAACTCGGAATTTTAATATTTAAAATTCAGACTATATCTCTGAATTTTTATATAAAATGCTGAGTTGTAACTCGAAAGTTTAAAATTACGAGTTATAACTCGGAATTTTTAAATTCTGAGATATAACTCGGAATTTTATTATTTAAAATTCAGACTAAATCTCTGAATTTTTATATAAAATGCTGAGTTGTAACTCGAAAGTATAAAATTACGAGTTATAACTAGGAATTTTGAAATTCTGAGATATAACTCGGAATTTTAATATTTAAAATTCAGACTATATCTCTGAATTTTTATATAAAATGCTGAGTTGTAACTCGAAAGTTTAAAATTACGAGTTATAACTAGGAATTTTGAAATTCTGAGATATAACTCGGAATTTTAATATTTAAAATTCAGACTATATCTCTGAATTTTTATATAAAATGCTGAGTTGTAACTCGAAAGTTTAAAATTACGAGTTATAACTCGGAATTTTGAAATTCTGAGATATAACTCGGAATTTTATTATTTAAAATTCAGACTAAATCTCTGAATTTTTATATAAAATGCTGAGTTGTAACTCGAAAGTATAAAATTACGAGTTATAACTAGGAATTTTGAAATTCTGAGATATAACTCGGAATTTTAATATTTAAAATTCAGACTATATCTCTGAATTTTTATATAAAATGCTGAGTTGTAACTCGAAAGTTTAAAATTACGAGTTATAACTCGGAATTTTGAAATTCTGAGATATAACTCGGAATTTTATTATTTAAAATTCAGACTAAATCTCTGAATTTTTATATAAAATGCTGAGTTGTAACTCGAAAGTAGAAAATTACGAGTTATAACTAGGAATTTTGAAATTCTGAGATATAACTCGGAATTTTAATATTTAAAATTCAGACTATATCTCTGAATTTTTATATAAAATCCTGAGTTGTAACTCGAAAGTTTAAAATTACGAGTTATAACTCGGAATTTTGAAATACTGAGATATAACTCGGAATTTTGATATTTAAAATTCAGACTTATATCTCTGAACTTTTATATAAAACTCTGAGTTGTAACTGGAAAGTTCAAAATTACGAGTTATAACTCGGAATTTTTAAATTCTGAGACAACTCGGAATTGTGATATTTAAAATTCAGACTTATATCTCGAAGTTTTGATTTAAAATTCTGAGTTTTAACTCAAAATTTTTAAATCACGAGTTATAACTCGAAATTTTGAATTGAAATGATTATGACTAATAAGCCAGAATTTATTGAAAGACTGAATGTGCAAGTTAAAATTAGTAATTTCATCTACAGTTTGATGGAAAAAATTTGGAAATTGAACCAATAATTAAAAAACTATGAGACTTCAAATTTCACCAACCATTGAATTGTTGCGTTTTTTGCATGTGAGTATATTTGGGAAATTTCAATTCGAAATCAAAAAATATCGCAGTGAATTTTGATGGCGCTTGACCTGACACGTGAATTAATTGATGCATTCGGGTTGCTCATATTGCAATATCGTATTCCGACGAAATACTCTTTTAATTATACCAGGAATCGAGCGACCAGGAAAATTCCATCTCGCACATAAGGTAACGATCGACCCCTTTATGCGAAGTCATAGTCGGTAATCGAACATTATGGCGGCTCCTTTTTGTTGCTGGGCGTCTTCCCATATTGGACTGACGTGCTGCTTCACGAACTCTTAATTAAAAAGTAAACAAAAATTATACACCCAGCTTCATCAAAATTGGTTTTCGTAATACGAGAATGACTATGGGTTTCGGGGATATCGAATGTTTTGATTGGATAGATATCGTTTTCAGTCGCTAAATTTCGAATATTATTTTGAAATAACCAAAAATTTCTCAGGATGCAAAAAAAGCAGTAAGTAATATATACCTATTGAAGTAACGAGATTATTATGCGATTTATAATAATGTAGGACGTTGCCAGGCGACGAGCCGCTTCCCGCCGAGTCACCAGATGCAAAATTTAAATTGCATAATGATCTAGTTATATGTATTTATATTGACAACGAAGATGTGGAAATAAAATCAACAAATTTGGTTATTGCCGCGTTATTGTCATTTTAGGGTGCCATAAAAATTGATAGAGTCTTAATTGAAACTTATTTAAAACTTTAGCGAAAATCATGGCAGATATTGATGTTCCTGAAAATATACTTGCGGCTGCTAACACTATAAGATGAGATATGTTTTCGGATGAATCAAAAATCCGTTACGAAAAATAATACTTTCGGTTTTGTGAGTGGCGAAATACAAAACAGGTTCGAGGTGCTGGAAAAACGGAATAATCTATGTACCTGCTTATTTTGTGAAACACTTTCCATCTTCTTTGCGGCCTTGCTTGTTAGGAGCTGAAGGAAAGAGTAGAAATCATCAAGTATGGCGCTTTGGTACAATTTATTACAGAGTTATTTTTGTATTGAGTGCATAAAATGAATTTTTTTTTAATTGCACATGAGAGAATTAATTTTTTGGTCGAGACCGCAGGTCGAGGCCAAAAATTCTCTTAAATGTGCTATGATACAAAATACAAACATCATTTTTGTACAACTGTGAATTTGAATTTACATCGTCTGAAATAATATTAAAAATAAATACTTTCAATACATCTTGACGTGGTTTTTTGTCCCGATAAGTTATCGCTTTTAAACGACTGTTGTCTTGAAAATATTATTTAATGATTTCAGTAAAATCGTATTCAAAAATATTTCCTGTCTGAAAAAAATTAATCCATAATAACTGAATGATACTTCTCTTTTCCATACATGTTATCTTTAATGTTATCAATACTTCCAATACAATTTCACAGCATCCAGTGGTCTTTCTGTGTCGTTACTATAGAAACGGTTTGTTGGCACGCCGCGTGTTTGACTGTGTTTGCTCGTAGTTGCTTCAGTTTCGAAATGTTTTCAAGAAGATGGATGTTAATTATGATAGTGGTAGTGATACCCCATCAGATACGAGGATGCATTGATATCTAGTTAGCCTAGACCAATGCCCTGCATAAACAAAATGTTGCGTTACCATAGCAACGAACAATAACTTATTAGAAGTGTCAGTGTAAAGTTTGACGTCAGAAAAGTAAACCAGAGTTACGCAATAAATTAAATGAAAAAATATGTCCACCGAAATTGTGAAAATCGAAAAATTGGAGTATCGAGCCACCATCAAGTTCCTGTATTTAAAAGGGTTAAGAGGTAAGCAAATTTACGAAGATATGCTTAATACCCTTGGTGATCAATGTCCTTCGTATGCGACCGTGAAAAATTGGACTGCAAGCTTCAAAAGAGGTAAATTTTCCATTGAAGATGATGACCGATCGGGAAGGCCAGTTTCTGTGTCAGTCCCCGAAAATATCGATGCCGTTCATGACACGATTTTAACAGACCGTCGAATTGGGCTAAAACGGATATCTGAAGCACTGAATATTTCATACGAATGCGTTCATCATATATAGTTCACGTCAATTTGGACTTGAGAAAAATTGCTGCAAAATGGATCCCCAAATGATTGAATGTTGACCAAAAGCGTGCAAGGGTAGTAGCATCGCGTTCGATCTGTGCTCGATTTGAAAACGATGTAGACTTCTTGAACCGAATTGTTACCATGGATGAGACTTGGGTACATTTCTACGATCCAGAAACAAAGCAACAATCGATGGAATGGCGACACTCCGGTTCTCCAAGACCTAAGAGGTTTCGTGTCCAAAGTCTGCTGGAGAAGTTCTTGCTTCAGTTTTTTGGGATTGCCATGGAGTAATCATGATTGATTTTTTGGATAAGGGTAGAACAATAACTGGAGATTACTATTCGACATTACTACGGGAAAAAATTAAAGAGAAAAGACGCGGAAAGCTATCCAAAGGTGTTTTGTTTTTGCAGGACAACGCCCCTGGACACAAATCTCATGTTGCCATGCAAAAAATTCGTGATTTAGGGTTTGAATTACTAGAACACCCCCATTATTCAGCAGATTTGGCTCCGTCCGACTATCATCTCTTTTCCCAAATGAAAAAAAGTTTGAAAGGTCTTAAATTTTCTTCCAAAGAGGAGGTAATAAAAGCTGTGGAGGTTTGGTTTGCAGAGCAAGAAGAAACATTTTGTTTTGAAAGGTCTAGAGACGTTGCAGGTTCGCTGTAATAAATGTATCCAATTAAGAGGAGAATATGTAAATATTTTGACAATGAAATTTTGTTTGGTTCTATAGTAGGGTAAGAATTTTTCAACATATCCTCGTATATGTGAGAAAGCAAATGCAATGGTAAATAATATGTTACCGGCCAAATCCAAGTTAGTGTATGAGAAAACATATGACCAATTTCGAGAATGGTGCCAGAAGAAACATGTGAAAAACGTTTGATTATATGCTAGTTTGAAGAAAAATCAAAAATTATGTAACCTCTTACGTTATGGAGTGTCTACTCAATATTGAAAAGTACAGATGTTGAAAAAAATATTGATATAAGGAAGTTTTCAAAATTGGTCTCTCTCATTAAGAACAAAAGCGTCGTATTCCGAGGAAAAATATCTAAGGTTTTATCAAGGGACGATTTCAATAAATTCATTCAAGATTCTGATAACGAAACAAATTTACTTCTTAAGGTACAGATATAATCATTATTTTGGAAGATTAGTGGTAATTTCAATATTTTTATTTCTTATTTTGGGTATCAGCGGTGCTTGTCGCCTTGAAGAATTATTGCTTATAACTATTGATGCCATTGAAGATGCTGGATCCATATTGATTGTTAAAATCCTGATACGAAGACCTATTGCGCAAGAACGTTTACTGTTTCAAAATCTGATTATATTGAGATATACCGCAAGTATAGAGCACTACGGCCACCTGATATATACAAAATGTAACAGATTATATTTGAAATGTCTTCTGGCCAACGCAGGGGCGACATTACATCCATGAAACGTCACATGGCTGGAAATCTGCATCCGTAGCCGAAGCATATATAGGAGATAGTTTGAATAACAAATTTGAGATTCCTAACAAAATAAACGAATTAAAATATCTGATAAAATTGTGGAATCAACTCTTCAAGGAATATCTAACGTTTCTGATCAGCAGCAACATGGAACATCTTCGGGAATTTATGTTGAAAGTAATTGTTCAAACTTCACTATCAATTATTATTCCAATAAATGAAATTGTTTTATGATGAATAATCAATTGATAATTGACTACGTTGAAAATAAATCCTCCAACAAGTAATATTTTATGTTTTTTTGTGAATTATTTTGTCAGTGAAAAAACATTCACGCATCAATAGAGATGCAAAAATGTCAAGTTTTTTGACAGTTGTACAAAAACGCATATGCGTGTAAATCGTACAAGCTTCAAAAGCCCTGCATGGGCACGCAGGTATCTGAGTCTAAAGTGAGAGTATCTGGTTGTACTTGTTCTGAATAACTATTTATTTATCGTAAAAAATATGATAATAAATCCATTATTGTAGTTGTAGTCGAAGGAAAAGTCTGTAACTACATTGAGTTTTAATTGTTTTTTACGAAGAACTATATCAAGGCGAATATATCAATTTGTTGTCGTTGGAAAGATACAATTTTAATTAGGAAGATATGAAACAAAATATTCATTACGTCTTCGGCAAATAATTTAATATTCGCGTCATACAATCGTGTATGCTGGAGTATTTTTGAGACAATCGTTATAACAGCTACGATACGATAAGGGCGACAAAAAACCACAGAAAAATATACACTAATTCAACAAGCTCTTCGTTATGTATTGAGTCGATGGGTCTGAAAAAAATCGCCTCAATGTCAAAGCCTCATTCATATTTAATTTTAATTGTAGCTGACTCAGAAATTTTATAATTGGAAAGAAATATATTATGCAGGTACGATGGTGGAATGTTACAAATTGGATCTGGCGCATTTTTCTGCGCATGTTAATTCTGTTCTGGTCATTGCAAGGAGGCGCCATATTCTCTGTTTTGTTCCAGTATTACTTGTCCCCCATGGCCTTGGGAATATTAACTCATTGTCAGCATCGTGTAATGAGAGGTGGTAATTAAGACACTAACTAGTCCCGTTTTTACAATGGAATTAACATATGTCCTAGTGATTTGGAATTAATAAGTTTGCTACATGAGTAGGCCATTAGGGAAGAGATTTTTTTAGTCTACATAACTTGAACTAGAACACTTTGTTTTTATTAGTTTAGAACTTCATAACAATTATGATTTCAAAATAGGTAAATTCTTGTTGATGAACGTATGACCATTCTGAATGTAAAAAATAATTTATAATTAAAATGACATGATAAAAACAACTTGCCAAATGATGTATAAGTCTTATCAATAATGAGTTTACAGTTCAAAGGTATAAACGTTAACACTGAAATTGAAGAGTCCCTTATCACTCAACTCTTTGAGGTGCTGAATTTTTCGAGTATTATCACCCTCAATGGACTCGACCAAAAAATATCTGTGATTCTTTCTAGCTCATATATTTGTATAATTTGAAATAAGCTAATATGGATAAAAACATAAACATTTAATTAAAGATGAAACAGGAGGTTCATCGCCCACTATGAACATGATAGGCAGTATTATTATTACAATTCTTACTTTTGTTCAGTTTTTCGTTTTGTAAGTCGATTCACTTACAGGGTATACCTACTAATTTCAACATTTTGAATCGATTGACGTTCGCAGAATTGCTCTATCTTCAACCGTTCTCGAGTTGAAGAGTTCATCTGGAGTTGAAAGGAGTAATTTCTAACGCTTTTCTCGAGTTGAAGAGTTCATCTGGAGTTGAAAGGAGTAATTTATATCTTCTATATGTCAAACCTGGTATACAAAAATCATATATTTCCGGAATCAGCATGCAATTTTGCGTATATAGTGCGAATTTTAAGTAGATCTGATGATTTTGCATTTTTCATGATTTTTAAGAGTCAACCCCTTTGGACTTTTTTCAATTTTCCGATTTATTTCTTTTAACGTCGATTGACTCAAAATTCACCAAGTATACTAATTTCATCATTTTGAATCGATTGGCGTTCGCAGAATTGGTTTATCTTCAACCGTTCTCGAGTTGAAGAGTTCATTTGGAGTTGAAAGGGGTAATTTCTAACGCTTTTCTCCTTTTATAAGCCAAAAATTGTGCCTGAGCATACATATATCATATATTTTCAGAATCAGCTTGGAATTTTGGATATATAGTGCGAATTTCAAGTAAATCTGATAATTTCATATTTTTCATGATTTTTAGGGGTCTACCCCTTGGACTTTTTTCAATTTTCCGATTTATTTCTTTTAGCGTCGATTGACTCAAAATTTACCAAGTATCCTAATTTCATCATTCTGAATCGATTGGCGTTTGCAGAATTGGTTTATCTTCAACCGTTCTCGAGTTGAAGAGTTCATTTGGAGTTGAAAGGAGTAACTTCTAACTTTTTTCTCCTTTTATAAGCCAAACCATGTACCTGAGCATACACTTATCATATATTTTCAGAATCAGCTTGGAATTTTGCATATATAGTGCGAATTTCAAGTGAATGTGATAATTTTGTATTTTTCATGATTTTTGGACTTTTTTCAATTTTCCGATTTATTTCTTTAAGCGTCGATTGACTCAAAATTTACCAAGTATACTAATTTCATCACTCTGAATCGATTGGCGTTCGCAGAATTGGTTTATCTTCAACCGTTCTCGAGTTGAAGAGTTCATTTGGAGTTGAAAGGAGTAATTTCTAACGCTTTTCTCCTTTTATAAGCCAAAAATTGTGCCTGAGCATACATATATCATATATTTTCAGAATCAGCTTGGAATTTTGCATATATAGTGCGAATTTCAAGTGAATCTGATAATTTCGTATTTTTCATGATTTTTAGGGGTCTACCCCTTGGACTTTTTTCAATTTTCCGATTTATTTCTTTTAGCGTCGATTGACTCAAAATTCACCAACTATACTAATTCCATCATTCTGAATCGATTGGCGTTCGCAGAATTGCCCTATCTTCAACCGTTCTCGAGTTGAAGAGTTCATCTGGAGTTGAGAGGAGACTTTTCTAACATTTCACTCCTTTATATGCCAAACCTTGTACCTGAACATACATATATCATATATTTTCAGAATCAGCATGAAATTTTGCGTATATAGTGCGAATTTCAAGTGAATCTGATAATTTTGTATTTTTCATGATTTTTAGGGGTCTACCCCTTTGGACATTTTTCAATTTTCCGATTTATTTCTTTTAGCGTCGATTGACTCAAAATTCACCAAGTATACTAATTTCATCATTTTGAATCGATTGGCGTTCGCAGAATTGGTTTATCTTCAACCGTTCTCGAGTTGAAGAGTTCATTTGGAGTTGAAAGGGGTAATTTCTAACGCTTTTCTCCTTTTATAAGCCAAAAATTGTGCCTGAGCATACATATATCATATATTTTCAGAATCAGCTTGGAATTTTGGATATATAGTGCGAATTTCAAGTAAATCTGATAATTTCATATTTTTCATGATTTTTAGGGGTCTACCCCTTGGACTTTTTTCAATTTTCCGATTTATTTCTTTTAGCGTCGATTGACTCAAAATTTACCAAGTATCCTAATTTCATCATTCTGAATCGATTGGCGTTTGCAGAATTGGTTTATCTTCAACCGTTCTCGAGTTGAAGAGTTCATTTGGAGTTGAAAGGAGTAACTTCTAACTTTTTTCTCCTTTTATAAGCCAAACCATGTACCTGAGCATACACTTATCATATATTTTCAGAATCAGCTTGGAATTTTGCATATATAGTGCGAATTTCAAGTGAATGTGATAATTTTGTATTTTTCATGATTTTTGGACTTTTTTCAATTTTCCGATTTATTTCTTTAAGCGTCGATTGACTCAAAATTTACCAAGTATACTAATTTCATCACTCTGAATCGATTGGCGTTCGCAGAATTGGTTTATCTTCAACCGTTCTCGAGTTGAAGAGTTCATTTGGAGTTGAAAGGAGTAATTTCTAACGCTTTTCTCCTTTTATAAGCCAAAAATTGTGCCTGAGCATACATATATCATATATTTTCAGAATCAGCTTGGAATTTTGGATATATAGTGCGAATTTCAAGTAAATCTGATAATTTCATATTTTTCATGATTTTTAGGGGTCTACCCCTTGGACTTTTTTCAATTTTCCGATTTATTTCTTTTAGCGTCGATTGACTCAAAATTTACCAAGTATCCTAATTTCATCATTCTGAATCGATTGGCGTTTGCAGAATTGGTTTATCTTCAACCGTTCTCGAGTTGAAGAGTTCATTTGGAGTTGAAAGGAGTAACTTCTAACTTTTTTCTCCTTTTATAAGCCAAACCATGTACCTGAGCATACACTTATCATATATTTTCAGAATCAGCTTGGAATTTTGCATATATAGTGCGAATTTCAAGTGAATGTGATAATTTTGTATTTTTCATGATTTTTGGACTTTTTTCAATTTTCCGATTTATTTCTTTAAGCGTCGATTGACTCAAAATTTACCAAGTATACTAATTTCATCACTCTGAATCGATTGGCGTTCGCAGAATTGGTTTATCTTCAACCGTTCTCGAGTTGAAGAGTTCATTTGGAGTTGAAAGGAGTAATTTCTAACGCTTTTCTCCTTTTATAAGCCAAAAATTGTGCCTGAGCATACATATATCATATATTTTCAGAATCAGCTTGGAATTTTGCATATATAGTGCGAATTTCAAGTGAATCTGATAATTTCGTATTTTTCATGATTTTTAGGGGTCTACCCCTTGGACTTTTTTCAATTTTCCGATTTATTTCTTTTAGCGTCGATTGACTCAAAATTCACCAACTATACTAATTCCATCATTCTGAATCGATTGGCGTTCGCAGAATTGCCCTATCTTCAACCGTTCTCGAGTTGAAGAGTTCATCTGGAGTTGAGAGGAGACTTTTCTAACATTTCACTCCTTTATATGCCAAACCTTGTACCTGAACATACATATATCATATATTTTCAGAATCAGCATGAAATTTTGCGTATATAGTGCGAATTTCAAGTGAATCTGATAATTTTGTATTTTTCATGATTTTTAGGGGTCTACCCCTTTGGACATTTTTCAATTTTCCGATTTATTTCTTTTAGCGTCGATTGACTCAAAATTTACCAAGTATACTAATTTCATCATTTTGAATCGATTGGCGTTCGCAGAATTGGTTTATCTTCAACCGTTCTCGAGTTGAAGAGTTCATTTGGAGTTGAAAGGGGTAATTTCTAACGCTTTTCTCCTTTTATAAGCCAAAAATTGTGCCTGAGCATACATATATCATATATTTTCAGAATCAGCTTGGAATTTTGGATATATAGTGCGAATTTCAAGTAAATCTGATAATTTCATATTTTTCATGATTTTTAGGGGTCTACCCCTTGGACTTTTTTCAATTTTCCGATTTATTTCTTTTAGCGTCGATTGACTCAAAATTTACCAAGTATCCTAATTTCATCATTCTGAATCGATTGGCGTTTGCAGAATTGGTTTATCTTCAACCGTTCTCGAGTTGAAGAGTTCATTTGGAGTTGAAAGGAGTAACTTCTAACTTTTTTCTCCTTTTATAAGCCAAACCATGTACCTGAGCATACACTTATCATATATTTTCAGAATCAGCTTGGAATTTTGCATATATAGTGCGAATTTCAAGTGAATGTGATAATTTTGTATTTTTCATGATTTTTGGACTTTTTTCAATTTTCCGATTTATTTCTTTAAGCGTCGATTGACTCAAAATTTACCAAGTATACTAATTTCATCACTCTGAATCGATTGGCGTTCGCAGAATTGGTTTATCTTCAACCGTTCTCGAGTTGAAGAGTTCATTTGGAGTTGAAAGGAGTAACTTCTAACTTTTTTCTCCTTTTATAAGCCAAACCATGTACCTGAGCATACACTTATCATATACTTTCAGAATCAGCTTGGAATTTTGCATATATAGTGCGAATTTCAAGTGAATGTGATAATTTTGTATTTTTCATGATTTTTGGACTTTTTTCAATTTTCCGATTTATTTCTTTAAGCGTCGATTGACTCAAAATTTACCAAGTATACTAATTTCATCACTCTGAATCGATTGGCGTTCGCAGAATTGGTTTATCTTCAACCGTTCTCGAGTTGAAGAGTTCATCTGGAGTTGAAAGGAGTAATTTCTAAAGTTTTACTTCTTTTATATACTTACACAAATCATATATTTTCGAAATCAGCATCGAAGTTTTTGAAGTATAAACTCTGTATGGAAGAGTTTATAATTAGGTACCGGCCAAAAACACTAGAAATCAGCTCTATTAGAATTCACGGTCAGTAGGTTATAACAGGAAGTGAGTTTCTTCAGAAAGATCATTTCTGTCATTTCAGCTCTATTGGTCAAAGTGGAGTTCCCCAGGGATATATCCTTGGCCCACTCCAATTCGTTGTTAATGCAAGTGACCTTGCTTTTCATATAAAATCCTGCAGGTCATTCTATGCCGATCGAGAGAATGGTATTTCTAATAATTTCGCATTAATGCTAATTCACAGGTCTTTTTCGCTTCGAACTGACACTTTTTGCTCATAGAAAATCTGCCAAATTCACCGAGCTACTTTTTCAATGGAGACAATCAGTTCTACAAGTTGGTGTGGTATTCGATTCAGTGCAAAAATGTAGACAATCCTTCCTGTATAGGAAGGATTGTTGTGTCTGAGATGGTACCGGTGATCGTATTATATTGTATATTTAATCATTGCGTTTTGATATATAGGTAGTTATTTTCTTGATTAATCTAATTAGGTGATCCCATTGTACAATTATTACCCGTATCCAAGGCGACAAGAGTAAACTTGAGTTATAATGATGCCCTTTTTGAAATTTCAACTTTAATTTTTCTGCCCTCATTTTGATGTTACAATTAGAGTACGCCAGAACCCGTAACTGTCATTAGTTCTCATTATTGTATAAACACCCTTAACTTTTTTCCACTGCCAAAATAATTCACAAAATAAACATAGAATATTACTTTTTGAAGGATTTATATTTAACAGAATTAATTATTAATTGATTATACACCATAAATCAATTTCATTCATTCCAATAATAATTTGATAGTAAAGATTGAAAAATTACTTTCAACATAAATTCCCGTAGATGTTCCATGTTGCTGCTGATCAGAAACGTTAAGGTCTTCATCCACATCCATGTACATCGTGAACACAAACGATGTTGCTTTAGTGGATATAGCATGTTCCCTTAAAATTCGAAACATAAACAATTAGAAACAAAACTGCAATTTACATCAATTTGGTGGAGACGAAAAGTTTACACTTGTTTCTTCAAGTTCCTAAATTTCCTCATTGTTCCTTTGGTGGATAGGCGCCTTTAGATATTCTTTGAAGAGTGGATTCCACAATTTTATCAGATATTTTAATTTGTTAGGAAGTAGACAATTCAATATTCTGTTAGATTTTCCTTGACATTCAATGTACTTTTCAACATCGAGTAGACACTCCATAACGTAGGAGGTTTCATAATTTTTTATTTTTCCTTAATATAACATATAAGCACTTTTTCAAAAACCTTTTTTATTTGTTTTTTGTCGCACCATTCCCGAAATGGGTCATATGTATATGTTTTCTCATATACTAACTTGGATTTGACTGGTAACATATTTGCATTTGCTCTCTCAGATAAATCTGATGGAGTATCACTAACACTATCATAATCAACATCCATCTTCTTGAAAATAACTTGAAATTGAAGCAACTACGAGAAAACACAGTCAAATAGTCAAACACGCTGCGTGCCAACAAACCGTTTCTATAGTAATGTCACAGAAAGACCACTGGATGCTGTGAAATTGTATTGAAATTATTGATAACATTAAGGATAACATGTATGGAAAAGAAAAGTATTATTCAGTTATTTTGGACTTATTTTTTTCAGACAGGAAAAATTTTTCAATGATTCTTTTATAATTTTTGTGTTTTTGCCAGCGTTAATTATAGTATATACACCTCAGGACTGCTATTTTTCCCTCCTTGGGAAGAATCCTCCATTTCTGTCCCTTGATATATGGATAGATAGATAGATAATTTTTTGACCTAATGTTACATTAATGTTTTGCTTCTTGTATTTCACTAAAATATTCATTAATTTTGACAGTTGGTCAGATAGTCTTTAAAAAGCTCAAATACAATCCCGCAGATTCCGTAATATTCAAGTTTTTGCAAAAGCATTTCATGAGATATACTATCGAAAGCCTTTGCCAAATTTATAAATATTCCTATAACTTTTTTATTGTCTTCTAGATTTTCATGCATTTTTCTGGTGAAATGAAATAGAGCATCCTCTGTAGAAAAATTGTCTCTGATATTATATTACTTTAAGTTAGGTACTATTTTAGCCTTGATATCCACGAACATCTGGTATAGCATTGCACTTGGACCTCACCCAAGCGCCACTTTGCATTTCTTCAAGAGGTGTTGAAATACGTTACTGTCCTCGGACACTACGGCGCGAATGTTTATTTTTCATAATTTACAGAGGGTATTTCTCATCGGGATCAGTGCCATAATGTCATTGGGAAATTAAGTAGTGGTTGTTTACGATCTGCAAAAAGACGTGCTAACGAGTCTCGATGTATATATTTATTTTTAAGAGTGGTGCGGCTGACGTTTGATTTACTATTCTTACTATCAGACGGCCTTTCGACGAATTATTATAACGCTCAACGACCGATCGCTTATTCTTCTGAATATTAATGTCTCATAGACGGTCGACTTCTGGCGATAAAGATTTCAGAAACGGCGAAGTTTGCTGCCCTACAAGACATTTCTCACAGGGCAGTAACATGATGAAAAGTTTTTTCAATTTATGCATAATGTATATACCGGGTGGTCCACTTAAGACTATCCACCCTCAATCACTCCCAGAAAAATTATTTTACAAAAAATCTCCAAGACACGCCATGTGACGTGAAGTAGGTATTTGAAACTTCAACCCCCTACTCTCCAGAGCAACCCTCTCTATAATTTTAATAGGGAATGAGGGGCATATCACACATCATTGTGAAGATAATTCAATTCTGATACTAGCAGTGCAAAATTTTCTGAATTTGAAGAAGGCGTTCTCGAGATATTCGAGTTCAAATGGTACATTGTTGAATTGTGAGTACATAAATTATACGAAATACATTATCAAAAATGTATTCACAAAAAATGTTCAAAATGACTTCCATTAACTCCCAGACAGTAATAGAGTCTATTTGCAAATTCTTCTTGCACGTTTGAAAAAGTTCCTTGTTTTTTTCGTAAAGATCTTAATAATCCTTCATTCGATTGTATTGAAATTTGGCAGTGTTATTGAGATCGTGAAGGGCTGATTTAACCCTAACTATATCAAAAATATCGTGTCAATGGCGTCCCGGAAGGTATCGTAACCAAAATTTTTCACAGAAAAAATGTGCGCTACTAATTTTTTTGCAATTTTTGTATTTGTTTCACATTGAGAAACTGATATCACAAGTTTTTTAGTTCTAGAATTTTTTTCGTATCTTGATTTGTTTTTGAGAAAAAATATAAAAATCACTTTCACGCAAATCCCTGGGACAACACAATAAAACTTTTCAACTACTAAATCACTAAAAACTGGAGTGTTACTGTTGTTTTTTTCCATATAAGTAGTCTATTCCAGTCTTGGAATTTTTATCAAAATTAATGCAATAATAATAGTAATACGAAAACGACAATTTCTTTTGAAAATTTTGACACCTTGTTTCTTGAAAACGAAGCATTACTGGACCTAAGCACCCCTTCAAATTTGGTCATGTACTCACATAACACCCTGTATATTTCTATGATCGAAACCTGGTATATATTACTTCATTTTCATGAACTACTTCATTAATGTATATTTTCGCCCGACATATTTTGAATACCGCCAGTCTAGTTACCTCTGCCTGAGAATTTGAAACTCTTTGAAAATTTTCATTCCCCATCGTGAATTATGAACAGTGTTTTGCCGTTGACGTTTTAATTATTAGTTATTCGAGCAAGTAATGCAATTCGAGAAGGAAAAAGGAGAAGCAGTCGCAGAAAAAATATTTCAAACCGCCGCGGATGAATATTACGAGAACATATATGTAGCTGTCTGAAAAGGAGCCACATGAAATATTATCTCAAATTGAATCTGTTGATCTGTTATTCACCGCGAATAACAGTAGGAATATTTTTACCGACTGCTTTATGGACGATTTGAATGTTTCTTGGTGCAGTAAGTACCTACTTATCTTCGTGAGAAGGATAAAATCAACTGAGAGATTTTATTATATCAGCTGAAATACTAGCCAACATTGAAGTGGTGGTTTATGTCTGTAATTAAATATGAATGAAAAATTAGCATACCAGACCCTCCCTCCAGGAATTTGTGAAGAAACTGAAAAAAACGAATGTTGAAAAGAAAGCACCAATGAGGAGAATCTAAAAAACAGGTCAATTTTATTTTCAAGGGGGACACCTTCGATGAATAATTGTAGTCCTCGTGGTTCAACCCCCTAGGTGGGGTAGATGTTACCCTTAGAATTTTGAATGGGAAGGGCGGTCAAGTGGCACATCATTTTGATTGGCGTTAATTTTTTTCCTAATTTTACCATTTTCTGAAATATGGCGTACTAAACTAACAGAAGTAATTATCAGAAATTACCTATATTGAGATGCATAGTTTGCCCAGAACTGGTTAGGATATTGGGTGGTAGCGTTCCAACCCTTTATTAGGGATAACATTAGCCATTAGCTCCAAATTCACATCAAAAAGTAGTCTCATAGTAAAACGTAGATAGTAGTAAAGTTGTGTTTATTAAATCCTGAATTTTTAATTCTCATCTCAGGAATTTGACAGATAGCCTTCTATTTTTCTAATTCTGCTGTGAAAAGTGTCAGGCAAAAATTTTTTTAGCAAATTTGAACGATGTGGTAGTATTATGAATACAGTTTTGCCTTTTGATTACTTCAATGAGTGTATAAAAGTGTACATTCTTCAAAAACGAATTAAAATTATTGTAATTATGGAGAAGTTGGATGGTGCGCACGAACGACGGCATATCTTTAACGAAAGACATCCAAATTGTAATGTAAGTCACCGGTATGTGCTTGATTTTATGAATAAGTTTTGCGAAACTGGTACAGCGACAAATAAAAAAAGAAATAACCCCAGAGTACCTACTAAATGAAGAAGCTCAAATTGAAGTTTTGGGAACATTTGCTGCAGAGCCCACGAACTCCTTATCAGAACAGACGGGAATTTCACGCGAGACTGTAAGAAAAGCATTAAAAATGCATAAATTTCATCCATATAAAATGCAGATTCTTCAAGAGCTCCACGAGGATGATTATGATAGAAGAATAGAGTTTCGTGAATATCGAGTGTTAATTTTCTCTGAATGGCAATGTTGATAAACAAAATTGTCGCTATTGAAGTGAAGAGAACCCACATATTTTTCGGGAAGAGCATACACAACACCCACAAATAGTCATGGTTTGGGCTGGTATTCTTGGAAATGCCATTATTGGTCTATTATTTCTGGAAGGAAACTTGACTGGCAATCTGTACCTTGAAATGCTTGAAGAGACTATCGATCCTCTTTTAACTCATAAGCTAGAAGCTAAAACTGATGCGGAAGGTAATGAACTTTTGCAGGAGGATCTGTTACATTTCCAGCAGGACAGTGCTCCACCCCATTATTTTCTTCCCGTCCGACAGTGATTAAATGAGAGATTTCCGGATAGATAGATTGGCCAAAGGGGAGCAGTTGAATGGCCTCCGAAACCACCGGATTTAACTCCCTTAGATTTCTTTCTTTGGGGTCATCTCAAATCCGTTGTTTATAAAACACAACCTTCTGATATTGAAGAACTTAAAAGACGAATTACAGTTTCATGCCAATCAATTCCTAGTGAAGTTTTCCATAATGTTAGAGGAGAGTTCGAAAACAGACTTCATTAATGTTTAGTGAAAAATGGACGACATTTCGAACAGTTTATAAGATAAGTGTAGGTAGATTTTATGTTTGCAATGTCTTTTTCGCAAATTAAATTTTATTTTGTAAAAGGAAAATAACCAACAAATAAAAGATCCCACTCGTAATTAATTTATTCCTGTCATTCAAGGGTTGGAAGGTTGTCACCTACTCTTCTAACCATTTTTATTGAAAGGAGCCAATACAATATCAGAACAGGCGAATTCTAATTTCATGAGTAAGTTAAGAAAGCTTTTTTTCGGAAACTGCTCATAAAAAAATAAAAACACAGGGTATCATTGGAAAAAGAATTGAACGCCAATCAAATTGATGTGCCACTTGACCACCTTTCCCATTTAAAATTTCAATGATAACGTCTTCCCCTCCTAGGGGGTTGAACCACAGGAGCTACAAATATTTCTTGGAAATAAAATTGACTAGTTTTTTCGATTCCTCATATTGTTCACTGAAAGGAAGATATAAAGGGTGGGAAGTTTTCAAATTGATAACCCTGTATATTTTTTATTAATGTCACAGGAATAACATCTCCGTCAGATATCACCACAAAAATCCTTTCTTAATGGGCATTTGAATCAGGAATTGTTATTAATTAATAGATTGTCAAATTTTCCATGGCCAGTATCGTCAATTCATTGGTTCTAATTAAAAAAGCTACTTTCATCATCAAAATTGTCTCGTCTGGGGTAGTAAAATCAAATTCACTAACTTTCGTGAATACTATCGATTTTTTCGCTCTATATCCCACTTTTTTTTCCCTAACGAATCGTATCAAAGCGCCATACTTGTCAATTTCTACTATTTCCTTCAACTCCAAATAAGCTCGTTTCATTGAATATTTATGTCTCAAAGATGATTGGAGGTATTCATTTGAGAGTTTCATAAAATAAGCAAATAATATCGTTTCTCTAGCAACCTGAACCTGTTTTGTGTTTCGTCACTCACAAAACTGAAGGTATTCGTTTTTGTACAGGATTTTTGATTAATTCGGAAGCAAATCTAAATTTTACAATACTAGCAGCCACAAGTATATTTCCAGGTATATCAATATCTGCCAAGATTTTCGCCACAGTTTTAAATAAGTTTTGATTAAGACTATATTGATTTTTATGGTACGCTAATATGACAATGACCTGATAATGAATCTAGGAAAAAAAACGGGAAAAAACCCGGAAAAAATCCCACCGGAAAAAAATCGAAAAAACTACCCCTATATGCGATAACAATGGCCAGTACACACAAAGTAATGAAATTTGAACTGTGTGTCATGTTAAAAAATCTAGACCATGTTTGATTCATTTTACAATACCAATAAAAAGTTTAACCTATCATGTGGAATGTTCATCGTCGACGACCAAAAAAGACGATTTTTTATATTTTTATGACTCGATTGTTCCTGAACGAACTAACCTGGTGACAGATTCGCCTTTTTGCAATGCTGGAAAACCTGTTGTTCCACCCTCTGTATTGTAAAATGAATCAAATAGGGTCTAGTTTCTTTAACATGACATACACTTGAAATTTCATTACTTTTTGTGTACTGGCCATTGTTATCGCATATAACAGTATTTTTTCCAGTTTTTTTTTCGTTTTTTTTTTCCGGAGGTATTTTTTCCGGGTTTTTTTCCGTTTTTTTTTCCGGGGGTATTTTTTCCGTTTTTTTTCCGTTTACCCCTGATGATAACCAAGATTGTTGATTTTATTTTGACATCATCGTTGTCAATGATACTATAAAGCTTTGAATGTAACTAGATTATTATGCAATTCAAATAAATCTCGAATGTAACATTAAAAGCTGTTCTTCACATCAACAAAAAAAGTCAACGTCTTCTCAGCAATTGCTGATATTTGAACTTTATGTAAGGAAATTGAATATAGGTGCAAGGGGATTTTGAATATTTCTGATAATTACTTTAGATTAGTTGTTACGGAATCACCGCACCCTGTATACACATGAAGTATTTATCGGCGTAATATATTATTAACGAGAAGCAAATTGTTTTCAGTTCACCAACAGTTTATATTCCAGTTCTTCATAAATTCTTACGACTTCTTCTGAAATTTTAATAACTGACGAGGAATAAAAGTTGCGCAAATTGAAATGATAGCAGGATGAAGCGATTCATCTGGTTGGGTTTCAGAAATGACATCCGAGAATGTCTTTATGGTATACCGACCGTAGCATACCTCGGTTCGAATTCAACGGGTTACCGAGTGTCTTTTTGATACTGAAAGAGAAAGTGGTAGAATATGCAGGGTGGTTCATATTTAGCTGCACACTTCTTGGTGTATTGCTAGAGAAATACAGAGCGTTCAGGGTTTTTTTATGTGGAGTTTAAAATGGCACTCTTTGAAAAAGTAGGCTTTGGACGACGCGGTGATAAAACAGAAAGAAATTGTTCAGTAATAGCTATCAAATGTTGAGAAAGCTTTTCACAGCAGTAATTGAAACTCATTGTTTCAATAAAACTGATAAAAATTCATACTATATCGACTACTGATAAATGAATCTCCAACAATAATTATAATAATGATAGAGAACAAACAATGAAATATATTTCTCTTATCAGCTTCTCTTACACACAGGCGATACGTTTTCTGAACGTTTTTGCCGCATTAATTAGTTCAATAGGAGTGAAAGAAGCAGAATTTTGCATCACCGCCACTTCCAATTCGTATCTAGAATTGGACGGCAATTTAAAAATAAGACTTTCAACCATCCCCTGAGGTGAAAGTCCGTAGGCGTTAGGTCCGGTGACCTAGCTGGCCAACGGTTGGGCCCTTGGTTGGCTATACCAATCATTACCAAAATTTGCATCTAAAAAATTGGTGACAATTGCAGTGTTGTAAGGCAAAGCCTCGTCTTGTTGAAAATATAATTTTGTACGCTCCAGTAACGGCAATTCACCATCAACAAGAGGTTCAATATTTTGCCTTAAAATTTCTACATACCTCTGAGATGTGAGATTGCCATTGTAAATGAACGAGCCGATAATTATATCCCTGAGAACACCTGCCCACACACTAAATCCAAATCTTCCTTGGACTTTGTTGTGCCCAAGTATAAAAATTGTAGCGATTGAAGATGCCGGCACTGTTTACATATCGACGACTTGGTGTCACAGAAGCGTAACTACAAATTATTGATTTTGAGAAAAACAGAAATAACTAAATTTTACATCTTAATTCATCAATAACGACCATAATGTTCAGAATAGGATATATATTTTCAGATGAATAACTACTTGATATGCAGGGACCATGTCAAATATTTGAAAAACTTGATAATGATGAAAAATATTCCAAAATCACCGGAGTCTTTATAAAAAAATGTAGTTTCGCTTTTGTGACACTAAGGCCTCGATATAAGCTTCGTCTGTCCGAATACAATTTAAGGAAAATCACGCTCTTGGTTACAATTCTCCTGGAACCATTGGCAAAAATCTATGCGGCGTGCAAAATCTCCTGGTCTGTTTATGAACTCTTCTGGTCCTGTATGGCTTGTATTTGTGCTTTCCCAATATCCGCCTAAAGTTAGTTCTCGATAGGTCTGTTGATATTTTCAAATTTTGCGTTGACGTTTTTAGAATATTTTCAACTGCTATTAAAACGACTATTTCTTACAAATCCTTATCCCTATTTGATTCATATAATTTTGACCTTTTATTTTCAAATTGACCACCATTAATCAGGTTGTGTCGCAATCTTGCGAAAATGTTTCTTAAGGGTTGTCTTCTTTCTGGAAACTTCTCGTGGTAGAAGGTAGTGGATTTTCTTAAGAGCTATGACCTTGAATATATCTGCGCGTCGCTTATAGGCAAAAACTCACAAAATTATTGGAATGGAAACCAAAACATTGACTCAACTACTTCACTATAATAGCCTAGCCTAGCCTAGCCTATAACAGCCTATGTTCAGTAGTAGACAACTGCCGAAACGTAAATTTGTTTTCTGCGACGGTGTGAGTCATAGCTCTTAAGAAAATCCACTACCTCTATACAAATTGCTTGCTGCTTCTGCATTTTGTCCGATTTGTATGAAACAGATTATTTCTTTCATCTATTAAATATCAGTCATCAACCAATCATACGTTTGTTTTCTATTTGACAGGACCAATCAACACGCTCTATTAGTGACTACTTACATGGTACACAATAACAGTCATCGACTATTCAGCATGATACCTATATATCAAGGAACCTGTGCATCTGACTACTCTAAATGAATACATCTTAAACGTCAAATAGAATCAATCGAGTATTTGAAAATGAATCGGTTTGGTGGAACTAAAAACGAAGAGATAGGATACAATCCCTGACAATACAGTGTCATTCATATGACTGATATAAAGAATTGGGTTCCAGAAATAATCTTAATAAATATAACACGACCTCAATTAATTGTTAACTATTTTATTGCTGCTAAATTTCTCTTGTATTTAGTGATTTTACTCGACATTATTTTGGCATTAATAATCAGAGATGAAAGCCCTCGATCTTCGCTCTCGGGTTTTCATCAGATTAATAATGCCAAAATAATATCAATTTGAATTATTATAAAATACAGTTACTTACATCATTGAATTGTACGTAAAAAAGTGCTCTGGAAATGTTTTCATGGAAACAAGAAATTTTCGTCAGGAAAAAAGTTACAGCAACTTTCCGAAAATGCAGGAAACCTACTGTTATATAGTATAGTGTTTTTGGTAGATGAATAATAATTATTATTATCATTATCAACAGCCGATCTGGAAGCCATTCGGAGACACTCAATTCCATTACTTTCCACATGTAATTAATAGTATTTTCTGACAGCCTAGTCGGACAAAGATAAGGCTAGCTGGACCCAACTACTGTTTACTGAAAACCACACGAAAAAAAAAAGTAAAACGAAAAGATTTAAACTAGTTCGATACCGGCGGTCCTCCGTCTCTCTCTCGCCCGTAAAACATGGCCTGCGCGGCACTCTTCCACCTGATTGTTCCAGAGAGGTAATCATCTTGTATACCGCGGGGCTATATTTTACAGGTCTTATCTATTTATTGCATTAAGAGTGGACCAGGTGTAACTTGGGTTCCATTCGAGATTGGAAGTCGATTCGTCTTGAGCTGACTGGCAGCAGTGTTATTATATAAAACTAATAAAGGTACAGGATTGGCTCAGCAGCAATTAGTGAGTTTATTACAAGTGATTATCATATAGTTTAATCTCAAGTAATTTCAATGTTAATTGATTTTACGGCAGTTTTTCTCTGGAACTTCTCTGTCTTTCCGAGGCAAATTCTTCGTTTTTTTTCGATTTTCTGAACGTCACGCCGATTCGAGTTCATTAAGTATTCCCTTAAAGGAGTGAGTGATATGGCAGTGGATTTTTTGGAAATTTATAGATTGATTTCTGTTCGTTGGCAATCTTCGAAGTGGTAATGAGCACGGCGAGGTTTCATTAAAACTTTATTGGAAGAGATAATGCGTAAAGATCGAGTGACTATGTTGGGGTATGCACAGCTTATTTGGAGGAATGATTTATGGAAACATTAAAAAACGGGTATGCAAAGTTTCGATCGTAAAGGTTGAGTTCTCCGTTGAATCGCATTTCCTAACAAATGTGTATCTTTTGCAAGATAATAACGGCTTAAAGAAACGATCTTATTCATTGTATCGATTTTCTGAATATTTTGAGACTATAGGCCAACCAAAAGATTTTTTTCAATAACCTATACTACTTTTTTCATATAGCTCCTAATAGAAAACCCCGGCTCAAGCCATATCTCTTTGTGGATTTTTTTTAAATAAATATTATTAAAAAGGATCACTTCTTTGTTTTTTTTTTAAATCTCAAAAAGTATTTGTACGAGTAGAAAATTATTTTGGAAGTTATTCCGGATTTTCTTAGTAGGAAATGCATCAATCTAGCAGCACAAAAACAATTTCGTAAATTTTTATACTTTCTACAACAGTTCCATTGACTGCGAAACGAGTTCTTCAATACTATTCAAGATATTTGTGAAAAAAACAGAAAAATTACAATTTTTGTACATCTGCATCTCTACTTTTCATTGCCAAAATAATTCACAAAATAAACATTACTTTTTGAAGGATTTATTTTTAACAGAGTTAATTATTAATTGATTATTAATCATAAAACAATTTCATTTATTGGAATAATAATTGATAGTTAAAGTTTGAACATAAATTCCATGTCGCTGCTGATCAGAAACGTTAGATATTTCTTGAAGAGTTGATTCCACAATTATATCAGATATTTTAAATTGTATTTTGTTCAAAAATTTAAAAAAGACCACGCACACATCTTATGCAAAAAGTCTTTGGGTCAAATTGTCCAAAATTTCAATATGTGGTTGTACCAGGGACATACAAAAATTCTATGTATAGTTTACGAGATACAGAGTGTTCATGTTAAAAATGTAGTTTCCAGGCAGTTAGTAACCGAACTTTATGGTTAATAATATCACAAAATTATGAGTAGGTATTCATCTACACCACAGTATCACAAGTGGCCTGTGCAACAGTATGCTTTCCAAGCATTTTTTTAAACAATATACAGGGTAAATCCGAGTTACGGAAAATAAAAATGATTTTAGAATGAAGCATCAGCGTCATAAGTCAGATTGTACGAATACTGAAGTTTCCGTGCTGGATATATCCTATAAGATCGGCAAAATTCAAAAAGATATATTTTTTTATATATACAGAGGAGATTGAAAGTATATGTGCCTCTGTTATATATTCTTTGGATTACGTGATTTGATAAATTCATTGCAACAGTTATATGTGCCATGTGGCCACTTGACAGAACATAAATTGTGAATGTTATACAGTGTGAGTCAAGTATACACGAGAATAATTTTCGGAAAAATTACAGGAATATCTTGTGTGAAGAAAACGGATCGGTTAGTTTTCATAATTTCTTCTCATTTTATAGAGAATATGTATGAACTTCTGTGGAAAATACAAAATTCTTCCATGTCTAGTTTTCGTTTAACATAAAAAACCAATATCATTACCTTCCAATTTATGTTTCAAATACCACTAGAAGAATTTTCAACTAGTGTTGACATTGGAAATTTCAGTCGAATATTATCATCCTCTCGGGTGTTGAAAAAATGAGCTTTAGTTGAGAATGAATGTCTCGAAAGACACATTTGACCTGTTCACATCAGCATTGTCATATCTCAAAACTCAAGTAGCAATCCTCGTATTTTTTCCCCCAGTGAACGAACTCGGCGAGACTGGCGATTGAATATCATATTGTAACCAAGATTTTCGCATCGAGTTTCAAACCACTCATCACTTGATCACAGCACACTTGACCACAGTCTAAAACATCGAGGACCCTGAGAAGTGTATCGTTCGAGGTATCATTGCTCGCAAAAAAACGACTGTGTAACTGATACGAATAAGTGGTGTGTATCAGAAAGAAAAGATCGGAGAGAATCCAAACACGATACTTGGTATCGAGAATGAGTACAGACATGTGAATTGGGAAACTTTACTGGAAATGAAACAAACACCAAAAATTCTTTCAAGCTGATATTAGGTTTGATTTTTATTATTTCAGGCATTACCACCAAAAATAACCGTTAAAGAAGTCTTTCATCTGTGTGTTTATCATTTATACATGAGGCAAAGTACGCATTTCATCAGGGTGATCTTGCAAACATGAGACAACATCAGAAGAAGAAAGAAATTTGGAACCTAGTAAAAAATAAAACTGGAAAAGGAAAAGGAAATATAAATCGAGAACTATTGCTAGATAACACAATTAAAAATGTTCAAAATGAAATTGTCGACGCTTTTGATTCATATTTCTCTACCAAAGCGAGGAACACAATCAATGAACTAACTCTTTGATTCGACATCGTTCAATGACTACACCACTATGCATGTTAATCATACTTCTATTTCACTTCAGTGCATTAGAGTGACATACTCAAAATTATTTCCAACCTCAAGAACACAAACTCTGCTGGAGTAGATTGCATTTCAACGAAAATAATAAAGAACATCAGAAATTCAATTTAAGAACCATTAGCATTTTCGATAAATATTTCAATTGAAACTGGAGAGTCCCCAAACAAACTGAAAATTGGATTAGTAACACCGATTTTAAAACAAGGAAACTCATCGCTTATCGAAAATTATTGTCCTGTAACAGTTCCCACAGTATTATGTAAAATCATCGAGATCCGTTTATGTGAAAATGCTAGAGTTCCTAGATCGATTTGACATCATTTTTGAGTTTCAGCATGGTTTTTGCCCAGGTGAGTCAACACGAATTGCATTTTGCTCTTTGTTCGGTGTGTTTATGACTAATTTGATAGAAGAAAGTATGTCGATACACTTTTCTTTGACTTATCGAAACCATTCGACATTATTGACCCCCATATTATATGTAAAAAAACTCATCAGGAATTGTATTGTACAATTTTGGTGCCAAGTAGTTGAACATTCTCTGTGTTGTGGTTTTAAGCATCAAGGGTGGTACGTAATGCATTTTTTTCCGGGTGTTGTAGTTATGGGTTGGGCGTGGATTGTTGTTTTGTTCTTTGATATTTTATGCATGAGAGGAAGAAGTATAATTGTCTCAGGTCGAAGATTTTCAGAATATATTAAATCGGATGAATATTTGTGATTTTTTTTAAAAATTAGTTTTATGAATCGTCTCTGTATTACTTCTAATGGGTTCATATGTGTGTTCAAAGCCCCACCCCATGCTAGAATTCCATACCGTATATGACTTTCAACTAGTGCGTGATATAAAATTTTCATTTGACTGAAAGGTAAGTTATCCTTGAGTTTCTTGAACTTGTACAATATACATCTCAATTTTTTTTTAACAAAATTTATATGAGAGTTCCATTTTAAATGGGTATCAATGATTACACCTAGGTATTTGATTTCTTTCACAGGTTCTATAGAGAACTGTTCATTTGTCGTTGTAATGTTCAGTCTGTCGAAATTAGGGAGACCACGAATATTACAGCTGAATGGAACATAGTTTGTTTTTTCTTTGTTGATTGTGAGCAATTTATATTCGAACCATGATTTTATTGATTGGAAGTCGGTCTCTGCTTTTTGCTTTGAGTTTTCCCAGTTGTCAGCCTTGTAAAAAATTGCTGTGTCGTCAGCAAATCCGATAATTTCTCCACTATTGTTGAGTGAGAATAGTCCATTTAGATAAATGTTAACTAAAATTGGTCCTAGGACTGTTCCTTGTGGTATGCCATAGTCGCTTGTTTCGACACCGCTAACCACACCATCAACACTTACAGCCTGGGTTCTTTCGTTCGAGTAACTCTTGAAGAGTTCTAGACAAATACCTCTAACGCCAATGTCTTCCAATGACTGTAAGAGTAGTTCATGGCTAACGGTATCAAACGCTTTTGACAAATCTATGAATATGCATAAACAAGGACTGCTTTCGTTCAGAGATTCTGTTATTTTTGATGTTAAAGTCAGAAATGATACTGAATTTATTTAAAAATTTAGCTAGAATGACAGTAATATTGGGGTTACACAAGGTTTTTTATTGGATCCCCTCATCTTTCGTCTATCTATCAACGCTATGCCTACTCATATAAGCACAGATAATGTGGTTTTATATGCAGATGATACAACGACCGCAGCGAAAGCTGATAAACCAGAGGAATTTCAAGAAAAATTGAACAACTTGAGTCTCGAGTACAAATTGGTGTGAGATCCAATATCAACAAAGCCAACTTTTAAATGTTTACTTTGCTGTTGTAAATTCTCATATTTCTTAAAATATTGCCGTTTGCAGTTGCTCCACAAAAAATATTTTTTGTCAACCAAAAAGGGGTATTGCGCTTAATAGATTATAGATATTCTTGTAGGCAACACTTTATCGGAAATAAAGTCATGTGCGTACCTAGCATTTATATTATTTACGAAGGCATTCTGTTGTTCAAAAAGCAAACGAAATTATGACTTTCATGCATATCCTACTAGACACGGTGAGTTGATACGGCTTCAGAAACATTCAAATCGTTAGTGTGAACATTCTCCGTCTTATAAGGGAGCTTGATTTTATAACTTACCTGATGTTTTGAAAAATCTAGACGGGGAATCAAGGGAAAATCTGTTCAAAACGAAGCTTAAAGAATTTTTTATTAACGGTTGTTTTTGTAGTATTGATGAGTATTTCAATCAATGCCATTATTTTGTGGAATTGTTAAGTTTTTTTGTTTTTGTAGAAAAGTTATATTTTTATACAGTGTGTCCCGCTTTTCATGAATACACCCTAATATCTCAGTTATTAATAATGCGATTTTCTTGAAATTTTGGTGGTGATTATATATTAGGTAAATGAAGTATTTTGGCATAGTGAACATTTTCATCGACCATAGGCGTGCGGTGTGGGGGGGGGGGTAAAAAAAAGCTGTTTTTTGGGAAAAGGATATTAGGGCTCATTTTAGATTACTTTTTTTTATCAGAATTAGAATCATCATCCCCAAAAACCCCCCAATCCATATTTTCGAAATCTCAAGAGCTGATTTGAGGAGAAAAAAAAATAAATTCACTTTTTTCGCAATGCACCAGAATATCTGTTATTAGCGATTTTCTTGAGATTTTGGCAGTGATTTTATGTTAGAAAAATGAAGCATTTGGCATAGTGATCATATTCATTCACCATTGGCGTGCGAAGTTGGGGAGAGAAAAAAGGCGTTTTTTGAGAAATGAATATTAATGCTTATTTAAGACAACTTTTCTTATCAGATTCGGAATCAGCATCCCCAAAAACCCTTTAATTCATATTTTCAACATCTCAAGAGCTGATTTGAACAAAAAAAAAAAGTTGAAGTCTTTTTTTAATAAGTTCTTTATTTGTAACAGTGGTAACAAAATTACGAATTACTTTATTTTAGATTCTTGTGGTTTCAACATAACTACCTTCTGAAACAATACACTTTTCAACAATTCTTCTCAAACGTACATTCACTTTTCTTAAAGTTTCGGGAGTTATTTCCTGACACGCTTGTCT
Source organism: Chrysolina americana (assembly GCA_958502065.1). Classification (NCBI taxonomy): domain Eukaryota; kingdom Metazoa; phylum Arthropoda; class Insecta; order Coleoptera; family Chrysomelidae; genus Chrysolina; species Chrysolina americana. The sequence goes on along the minus strand of OY293413.1, from coordinate 98,916,376 downwards.
AATTGCAAAGCAAAGTTCCTCTCTATTACGCGGCCGAGTAGCATACACTTTATTCTTCAAATGCTCCCACAGAAAAAAGTCACAAGGGGTAATATCTGGCGATCTAGGGGGCCATGGTTCCAAAGGAGAATTTCTACCTATCCACTTCATGGGGAAAATTGCATTTAAAAAGTTCCGAACTATCCCAGAATTGTGTGCGGGGGCCCCATCTAATTGAAAGATTAAGTTTTGTCTTTGTGCTAATGGCAATTCCATGAGAAAATCATAGAGACTATTTTGTAAAAAATTTAGAAATTTTTGTCCGGTTAGGTTATCCAGGAAATAAGGGCCAACAATCCGTTCGTTGAATATGCTACACCACACGTTAACTTTTTCACTGTATTGGTTTTTACAATGAATTACCCAATTCGGATTTTCAGGTGCCCAAAACCTACAATTTTGACTAGACACCACACCGTTTGTTGTAAACGTTGCCTCGTCAGTAAACATCATGTTCTTCAGAAAAAGTCTGTCGTTAAGATAGTTACCCTGCAACCATAAGCAAAATTCAAACCGTCGTTCAAAATCACCATTTAACAGAGTATGTAGAAATTTTGGTTTAAATGCCCTAATCCTGTTGCGTTTCAAACATCTCCATACTTTGTTTTTCGTTAAATTCATTGTCCTCGCAACTTCCCTTACAGTACCAATTGGGTTGTTTCGAAATTCTGCTAAGATACGTTCGTCGTCTGGATAGTGTCTTTGATTTAAATTGTACCTCCCTGGTCTTATTTTGAAAACCGCTCCAGTCCTTGCGAACAATCTGTTGATTTTGGCAACGGTATCGTGAGAAATTGGTTCTCGATCATGATGCCTTCCATTGAATATTCCAGCAACTTGACGCGTAGATCTTTCATTATTACCAAATGATTTTTTTACCCCCCACACCGCACGCCTATGGTCGATGAAAATGTTCACTATGCCAAAATACTTCATTTACCTAACATATAATCACCACCAAAATTTCAAGAAAATCGCATTATTAATAACTGAGATATTAGGGTGTATTCATGAAAAGCGGGACACACTGTATAAGTATTGGTTTTTTGATGTATCCTATATCATTTTTATGATCGTAAAGGATATAATACATTTTTATGATTGAGTAATATTAATTATACCCTGTATATTTTCGGTCCCAATGAAATTTCTTAACTCCTTTCATAGAAATAATCGATAACTTAAAATTGAAAGAGTTGAAGAATTTCAATACGAAATTTTTTAATAATAAAAGTTATATCCTAATATTTTCAGCTAATATTTCTGGCTGTTCTGTTTTGTATACATATTCTCTAATGAAATTGACTGTTTTTTTTTAATATACATGATTGTACTGTAAATTTCAACTTGTTAGTTCATAGACTTCCATATATAGATATATTTTAATTTTAATTATGCATTCGATATTTATTTATATTATGTGCTTGTCCTTTATATGAATTGAATAAATATCTAATATAATTATAATGAAACTTGATATACGGACCGTGTATTTGATTCAGCTAGTTAAAATGATCCTGAAAGTATGAATGGGCCCTTTGTAATTGTAACGTCATGAACTCAAAAATTCACAAACGGCTTTTCAGTCTGAAAACCTTTGCCTTGTTCATTTACCTGTCCGCCACTGCAAGTGAACCTTAATTTTGCTCAATTAAATCACAGCCTTTATGGCCTCCTGTCTATACCCATTCCGCTACTGATGAACGTTTTTTATTGGCTGTATTGATTTACATTTCTCTCAATTTATGTCCGCTACCCTACACAGTACTCGATATTCATTTGGAAAAACCGGTAGGTGCTGTATCTTGAGTCTGATAAATTTATGACTAGTAAAGGAGGTTGCATATTGGCTTTTATTCATCATGGACGTCACAGAATGGAAGCGATGGTATTTTTGGTTTCACTAGGTAAAGTTGCTTATAAATCCACTGAAAAAAATTGGTGTAAAATGATAGAAATTTCAGTGGGTTTCGTGATTTATGAAGTAATTTAATATACAGGGTCCTGCAACAATTATTTTGCATATGAGGTCAATCAGACCTAAATTGTTTATTGGCAAGTAGAATTTATTCTCATCGAGATGAAAGATCGAAGTAAAAATAGTCGTTCTTATTTTAAATGGAAACCCTATTTTTTTTTCGTTTCGCTTTATTCAGCATTCAATTCCCTTTCTAATGACATATCACAAGTTGGTATCTAACCAGAAACTAGATCAGAAAAAAATTATTATTGAAATTCACCGAGTAGGCCGTGGAAGCAAAATGAAAGCCAAAAATTGAAAAGTTGGATATGGAAACCATACGTCACTTGATAACAGTTGCTACTACTGTGATATTTTATTTTCATTCGTCGGCGTTATAAAAAGCTGCCAAAACAAATATTGGAAAAATTGGGAAAAAAACAATACTCTGTAGGTCCATAACTTAAATAGGAACACAACTTTTTCTTGCCTGTACTATTCAGCATAACCATTCCTTTCTAATGATATAATAGAAAGTAATTTTTTGAAATGAAATACAAAAAAAAAACAATTATTATTATTCAAATAACAAAAAAACAGATTTATCGAAAAAAAAAAAATTCAAATTGATAGGATTAAAGATAAAATAAATTCAAAACAAATGTTCGAAATGCATTCCCTCAGCGTCAATACATTTATTGACTCTGGTGATATTTTCATGTAAAACGTTTCTCAACATTTGGGGCGTGATATCTTAGAAAGCTCTACGAATTTTTACTTCTAGCTAATGTAGAGTTGTAGGCTGTATGGAATACACCCTATTTTTAAGATGCCCCCATAGAAAAAAGTCGCACGGAGTAAGATCAGGTGACCTTGGTGGCCACCTGACTGGACCATGGGTTGGTATAAGTCTCTCTTGAAAGCGATTTTGAAGATAATTTCTCGCTATTCTTGAATTATGTGGAGGGGCGCCATCTTGCTGGATGTACATTCTCTTAGTTATTTCTCCGCTGGTAGGTTGTTAATGAATTCCGAAATTTTATTCGTTAAAAAATTTAAGTATCTCTCTCCGGTTAGTTGGCCTTGAAAAAGAATGGGGCCAACAATATGAGTTCCAACTATTCCTGCCCAAACATTCACACCAAATCTCTCCTGGAAGCCACCTTGTCGAAACCGGTGCTCGTTTTCTATCGCCCAGTACCTGAAACAAAAGACCGTTCACACTTTTAGCACTTTACACTTCGACTATCGACAATAATCCAAATAAAGTACAGTACCTACCTTGTATTATTCCTGTTAAATAATCCATTGTTGGTAAATCTTGACTCGTCCGTAAACAAGATATAATAGTTAAATAGGTGATTCTCAGCATTTTGACGAAGAAACCAATTACAATATTCCAGGCGCCTTTCACCGTCATTTTCATACAAATGTTTATGCAACTGATACTTGAAGGATTTGAATCGATGTTTTTTCAAAATTTTCCTAGCAGAGTCCTTACTTATAGCTAATTCGGCGCCAATCTGCCTTGAGGAAATTGTGCTATCATATTGTACTAAAGCTAATACATTAATTTCAGTTTCCTCATTAATAACAAATGCTTCTTGGTCTTCGTGAACATCAGGCTCAGTTCTTAATTTTTCTTCAAGCCACTGGAAATACCTTCTTGACGGTTGCTGCCTCCCTGGCTATCGCTCTAAATACAATCGTTCAGCGGCATAAGAATTTTTTAAACATTCACCATAAATGAGAAGCATGTCAATTTGTTCGGTTCGTGAATAACGGGGCATTTTTTGAATATTCCACTAACTGATTTCGATTTCCAAACCCTTTTAAAATGGCGGAATCAAAAACACTACTTCGAACGTCAAAATAATATGGATAGCAGCGTTCGTGAGAGCTCTCGTTTCATTTTTGTTTCATTCCAAAATACATCTTAATCAGCCTACTTGTTAATATTTTGGTTGCAATGATTATTGCAATGGAATGATTATTCTGAATAGCACAAACATCGTCCATAGGTAGATATTAGAATATCTATGGACGATGGCACAGACCAAGTACGTTTATGTTCCTATTTAACCTAGAACCTACAGGATATAATTTATCATTCCACATTATTTTTAATGTTATTTTTGCGTATGGCGATAATCTGTTTTGTTATTTGAAGAATAATAATTGGATTTTTTGGTATTTCATTCCAAAAAATTACTTTCTATTATATCATTAGAAAGGAATGGTTATGCTGAATAGTACAGGCAAGAAAAAGTTGTATGTTCCTATTTAAGTTATGGACCTACAGAGTATTGTTTTTTCCCAATTTTTCCAATATTTTTTTTGTCGGCTTTTTATAACGCCGACGAATGAAAATAAAATATCACAGTAGTAGCAACTGTTATCAAGTGACGTATGGTTTCCATAGCCAACTTTTCAATTTTTGGCTTTCATTTTGCTTCCACGGCCTACTCGGTGAATTTCAATAATAATTTTTATCTGATCTAGTTTCTGGTTAGATACCAACTTGTGATATGTCATTAGAAAGGGAATTGAATGCTGAATAAAGCGAAACGAAAAAAAAATAGGGTTTCCATTTAAAATAAGAAAGTTGATGTTACTTCCGGTCAGACCGGAAGTTAACTTCGACATGTCAATATGCTCAAATTCTAGCTCTTATGCCATTATATCGACGCTCCAAATTTCACAAACCTACTTCATACAATAACTGAGTTATTCCGTAGGCAATACTTCCGTAGCCACCCGGTATAGTTTAAGAGAGTCACCAACGCATAATATTTGACCAAAAATGAATTGTAATGGGACTTGGCACAACTTTATATTTTCAAATAGGTAATATCATTGACGAATTATGCTGAAAATCTCGAAAATCGACAATAGCTTTGAAAAAAATATTTTCATAAAATCCCTCTCTTTTCTCATACTTTTTTTCGATTTTTCGAGTAATTTATTTTTATGTCGATTGACTCAAAAATCACCGAGTATACTACTTTTATCATTCTGAATCGATTGGCGTTCGCAGAATTGCTCTATCTTTCACCATTCTCGAGTTGAAAGGTTCTTTGGAGTTGAAGGGGGTTATTTCTAAGGTTTTCCTCCTTTTATATGCCAAACCTTGTACCTAAGCATACAAATATCATATATTTTTGGAATCAGCATAAAATTTTGCGTTTATAGTGCGAATTTCAAGTAAATCTAATAATTTGGTATTTTTCATGATTTTTAGGGGTCTACCCCTTTGAACTTTTTCGATTTTTCGAGTAATTTATTTTTATGTCGATTGACTCAAAAATCACCGAGTATACTAATTTTATCATTCTGAATCGATTGGCGTTCACAGAATTGCTCTATCTTTCACCATTCTCGAGTTGAAAGGTTCTTTGGAGATGAAAGGGGTTATTTCTAAGGTTTTCCTCCTTTTATATGCCAAACCTTGTACCTAAGCATACAAATATCATATATTTTCGGAATCAGCATAAAATTTTGCGTTTATAGTGCGAATTTCAAGTAAATCTGATAATTTGGTATTTTTCATGATTTTTTGGGGTCTACCCCTTAGAACTTTTTCGATTTTTCGAGTAATTTATTTATATGTCGATTGACTCAAAAATCATTCTGAATCGATTGGCGTTCACAGAATTGCTCTATCTTTCACCATTCTCGAGTTGAAAGGTTCTTTGGAGTTAAAAGGGGTTATTTCTAAGGTTTTCCTCCTTTTATATGCCAAACCTTGTACCTAAGCATACAAATATCATATATTTTTGGAATCAGGATAAAATTTTGCGTTTATAGTGCGAATTTCAAGTAAATCTAATAATTTGGTATTTTTCATGATTTTTAGGGGTCTACCCCTTTGAACTTTTTCGATTTTTCGAGTAATTTATTTTTATGTCGATTGACTCAAAAATCACCGAGTATACTAATTTTATCATTCTGAATCGATTGGCGTTCACAGAATTGCTCTATCTTTCACCATTCTCGAGTTGAAAGGTTCTTTGGAGATGAAAGGGGTTATTTCTAAGGTTTTCCTCCTTTTATATGCCAAACCTTGTACCTAAGCATACAAATATCATATATTTTCGGAATCAGCATAAAATTTTGCGTTTATAGTGCGAATTTCAAGTAAATCTGATAATTTGGTATTTTTCATGATTTTTTGGGGTCTACCCCTTAGAACTTTTTCGATTTTTCGAGTAATTTATTTATATGTCGATTGACTCAAAAATCATTCTGAATCGATTGGCGTTCACAGAATTGCTCTATCTTTCACCATTCTCGAGTTGAAAGGTTCTTTGGAGTTAAAAGGGGTTATTTCTAAGGTTTTCCTCCTTTTATATGCCAAACCTTGTACCTAAGCATACAAATATCATATATTTTCGGAATCAGCATAAAATTTTGCGTTTATAGTGCGAATTTCAAGTAAATCTGATAATTTGGTATTGTTCATGATTTTTAGGGGTCTACCCCTTTGAACTTTTTCGATTTTTCGAGTTATTTGTTTTTATGTCGATTGACTCAAAAATCACCTAGTATACTAATTTTATCATTCTGAATCGATTGACGTTCACAGAATTGCTCTATCTTTCACCATTCTCGAGTTGAAAGGTTCTTTGGAGTTGAAAGAGGTTATTTCTAAGGTTTTCCTCCTTTTATATGCCAAACCTTGTACCTAAGCATACAAATATCATATATTTTTGGAATCAGCATGAAATTTTGCGTTTATAGTGCGAATTTCAAGTAAATCTGATTATTTGGTATTTTTCATGATTTTTAGGGGTCTACCCCTTTGAACTTTTTTCGATTTTTCGAGTTATTTGTTTTTATGTCGATTGACTCAAAAATCACCGAGTATACTAATTTTATCATTCTGAATCGATTGGCGTTCACAGAATTGCTCTATCTTTCACCATTCTCGAGTTGAAAGGTTCTTTGGAGTTGAAAGGGGATATTTCTAAGGTTTTCCTCCTTTTATATGCCAAACCTTGTACCTAAGCATACAAATATCATATATTTTTGGAATCAGCATAAAATTTTGCGTTTATAGTGCGAATTTCAAGTAAATCTGATAATTTGGTATTTTTCATGATTTTTAGGGGTCTACCCCTTTGAACTTTTTTCGATTTTTCGAGTAATTTATTTTTATGTCGATTGACTCAAAAATCACCGAGTATACTAATTTTATCATTCTGAATCGATTGGCGTTCACAGAATTGCTCTATCTTTCACCATTCTCGAGTTGAAAGGTTCTTTGGAGTTGAAGGGGGTTATTTCTAAGGTTTTCCTCCTTTTATATGCCAAACCTTGTACCTAAGCATACAAATATCATATATTTTTGGAATCAGCATTAAATTTTGCGTTTATAGTGCGAATTTCAAGTAAATCTGATAATTTGGTGTTTTTCATGATTTTTAGGGGTCTACCCCTTTGAACTTTTTCGATTTTTCGAGTAATTTATTTTTATGTCGATTGACTCAAAAATCACCGAGTATACTAGTTTTATCATTCTGAATCGATGGCGTTCACAGAATTGCTCTATCTTTCACCATTGTCGAGTTGAAAGGTTCTTTGGAGTTGAAGGGGGTTATTTCTAAGGTTTTCCTCCTTTTATATGCCAAACCTTGTACCTAAGCATACAAATATCATATATTTTTGGATTCAGCATAAAATTTTGCGTTTATAGTGCGAATTTCAAGTAAATCTGATAATTTGGTATTTTTCATGATTTTTAGGGGTCTACCCCTTTGAACTTTTTCGATTTTTCGGGTAATTTATTTTTATGTCGATTGACTCAAAAATTACCGAGTATACTAATTTTATCATTTTGAATCGATTGGCGTTCACAGAATTGCTCTATCTTTCACCATTCTCGAGTTGAAAGGTTCTTTGGAGTTGAAGGGGGTTATTTCTAAGGTTTTCCTCCTTTTATATGCCAAACCTTGTACCTAAGCATACAAATATCATATATTTTTGGAATCAGCATAAAATTTTGCGTTTATAGTGCGAATTTCAAGTAAATCTGATAATTTGGTATTTTTCATGATTTTTAGGGGTCTACCCCTTTGAACTTTTTCGATTTTTCGGGTAATTTATTTTTATGTCGATTGACTCAAAAATCACCGAGTATACTAATTTTATCATTTTGAATCGATTGGCGTTCACAGAATTGCTCTATCTTTCACCATTCTCGAGTTGAAAGGTTCTTTGGAGTTGAAGGGGGTTATTTCTAAGGTTTTCCTCCTTTTATATGCCAAACCTTGTACCTAAGCATACAAATATCATATATTTTCGGAATCAGCATAAAATTTTGCGTTTATAGTGCGAATTTCAAGTAAATCAGATAATTTGGTATTTTTCATGATTTTTAGGGGTCTAACCCTTTGAACTTTTTCGATTTTTCGAGTAATTTATTTTTATGTCGATTGACTCAAAAATCACCGAGTATACTAATTTTATCATTTTGAATCGATTGGCGTTCACAGAATTGCTCTATCTTTCACCATTCTCGAGTTGAAAGGTTCTTTGGAGTTGAAGGGGGTTATTTCTAAGGTTTTCCTCCTTAAATGCCAAACCTTGTACCTAAGCATACAAATATCATATATTTTTGGAATCAGCATAAAATTTTGCGTTTATAGTGCGAATTTCAAGTAAATCTGATAATTTGGTATTTTTCATGATTTTTAGGGGTCTACCCCTTTGAACTTTTTCGATTTTTCGATTTTTCGAGTAATTTATTTTTATGTCGATTGACTCAAAAATCACCGAGTATACTAATTTTATCATTCTGAATCGATTGGCGTTCACAGAATTGCTCTATCTTTCACCATTCTCGAGTTGAAAGGTTCTTTGGAGTTGAAAGGGGTTATTTCTAAGGTTTTCCTCCTTTTATATGCCAAACCATGTACCTAAGCATACACATATCATATATTTTCGGAATCATCACGAAATTTTGCTTATTTAGTGCTAATTTCAACTGGATCGGATCATTCCGCATTTTTCATGATTTTTAGGGGTCCCTTTGGCCTTTTTTCGATTTTTCGGCTAATTGTTGTCACCTTGATTGACTCGCGATTTACAGAGAGCATACTGATTTCATTATTCTGAATTGATTGACAGGATTTGTTTCATCTTCGAGTTGGAAAGATGTGGAATCTTTTCCTTCCTTACTTCTTTTCTACTCGTACTCGTGAGATTTTTTAGTTCTTTTCCTAGAAACATCAATTTCTGATCTCGTATGCTTGCAGTATTGATAAAAGGTGTGTTTCAGAAACGGTACCACTTATTCGGGTACCAAAAGTCACTATAATTTCGTCCCACAGTTAACCCAATGCGAACAGATTTAATTCCCCATTTTCTCCGCCACTGCTTTCACCCGGTTTATTTTTAATTTGTCCATCGGCTCATTAGGCCTCCGGTAGCTTCATTTCTTAATTAACATCTCTTGCGTGTTATCTGAAAGCAGAAATAATGTCGGCAGTCGGGACCGTCTTTTACCACTGCGATAGCCTCTTTTAGTGGATTTTGTGTAGGTCTATACCTGTTTCATATCTCGTCTAAGACACGCACACCTCTTATATCAGACGGTTTTCTTTTTCGGTAGTGGACCAATTGGGTCGTTTATCGATTCTCCATAAGTCTCAAGGCAGTGGAGAACGGAAAGTACCAAAAATGGTATTAATATTTTCTCATAGTGAAATGAATTTATACTTAAGTCTCAATCCAACAGATCAGGTGTTACTATTTTGAAATAGATGGCCTTACGATCATTTGCTAATTCGATACTATTCTTTCTTATTATTGATTCGATAATACGATACACGTGTTAAAAATTCTATTGGTCAGAATTTTATTATAACTTGATATCAAAAAACATTTCGGAAAAATGGGTAGTTCCATCGCTGCTGGCGTGCAGTGTATATCAGGTAGGATGTGTAGTAAATTCCTTCCTAGTATATATCAAGTTATAGTTTTTTATGATTGAGTCGTAGATTATTATTGTTTGACCTTTGCAACTCATTCAGATCCTCATCTATCACCGAAATATTCGTATCATCTGTAAAACAAATCAAATGAACATTATGCAACCTTAGAATAAACGGTATGAGATCATTGACATAAATGTTGAGAAGAAGAGGGCCTGAAACAGAACCTTGCGGGACACCTTGCTCTAAATCCATTTGTTACGAGAAAGTGTTGTTCACACTTATTATTTGTTTTCTGCTGTTTCTATATGACTGGATTGAACTTAATTGCAAAGTAGTTATTCCAGGTATCTCTAAATTATCTCTAATCAATTAAATCGATATCATAGAAGTAATAATCATGAGGTTTATAGCTTTTTGAAATAATTTCAACCAAATTTGAAAATAAATAAATACAAATCATTCGTTTCTCTCTTTTATCTCCCAAAAAAATCCGACACATTGAATTTAGGACGATATGAATTTTGACTCGCGTTTGATTTTTTTTCATTTTATTCAAAAATTAGGCAATACCTTTAGTATTTTTTCCGCAGTCCTAGTAATAATTCTTTCGAAAATTACTACATTTTTTAAATTCATCTTAACTCACAATTTTTCCTAAAATAAACCACCCTATTCGACGTTCCTAATTCCCCGTGTTTTATGGGAGCGCACGGACCTTATCTCTAACAGCTTTATAATTGGGTTGGACCGTCGAAAGTTTTTTATTTCTTCAATTAGTAATTCCTTACCGACGAAAAGGAATTCGTTTTTATCTTGCGCAATACAGAAGTCTTCGGTAATTTTATAAAAATTGTATGTCACCTATCCAGTGTGCCTCATTTCAGGTTTGGATACTCTCATACAATTTTTTTCGAACAACATTGTCGATACGTGTTAATGAAAATTATTGAAAGGTCGTATAGTTATAATTTGATTTTAATTTCAGGGAATATTTGGGTTACATCACTCTTTCAAAAAAGTATCATGGATGAATTTGTGTCATATGATTCACCTATCATGAGAGGTGTACCACAAGATTATGTTCTCGGCCCTTTGGTCACTATGCAAATGAGAATCCCGTTCAAACCATGATACTAACTTTGACGAAGGAACTCTGACGAGGAAAAAGTATGTGATCATGCAAAATCACATATTGCTTCAGGCAAAAAATGCACAAGTCATGATGCATTTCCAATTCAATGGAGGTGAATCATAGCTATAGAAAGCGCTCATTATTTCAAACTTGAATCTCACCTATGCAGATTTCTCAGTTAGTTGAGCAGCTTAATTATTGCAATCAACATGAACAATTGGCATGTAAGGTCAACTCAATAGTGGATTTCTTCGTTCCAATTCAATGAACGCCTAAACTGGTCATTGGCAATGACCATGAAACCGGTACGGAGGTGTTCGCCCAATTAAATCGAAAAATAATTTCAGCTTTGATATTTAAAATGCATTGCAAAGTGTAGAAAACTTTGCCAAGTATTAAACAGATATAATTCAACGGTCGTAGGGAGCAGTAGTTGTTTTCTGTTGAATACTTGCCGACGACCATACCTTTTCTATAGGTTTTTTTGCGGAAGATTGGATTACGTAATCCACCATTTTTCATTATTAGTTTTATGGTCTTTCGTCAAGTAGTGTCACCCCTCTTTTATGAACTTTTATGCGTTCGATTCTTCCGAAAGCAGCTGAATCTATGGCCACCTTCCGTCTCGCTCTATCGGCAAATGATTTGTTATGCTCGGTACGTATGTAGTGCGACCAATTTCTAGATCCATATCGAAATTAATATCTGAAGTGGAATGTAAGTAGCAGGCAGTCACTTCAATTTCCTGTTAAATCTTTTGTTGTTTTTCCATTATTTTATAATTGCAGTTTCATTGACAGCGTCTTAATCAGAATTGTATCTGCAGATCGGGACGACCCGGATTAATAAACCTTCATTGTTTTTGCGCACCAGTGGGATTTATCGTCGTGCAGAAATAAATTGCTTAATTCCTACTAAAACCTGTTTATAGGTGTTAATAGTGGAAATACGTTTTTTGATAGCTTGATTTATTGGAAGTGCAATTTCTGTAGAATGAGAGAGATAACCTGTTTTTCTTCTGGTGGGATGAGGAACGGAAGTTCGTAAAAGGCAAAATATTGTAAGATTTCTGAGTATCCTGGAATTAAACCATCAGTTTATGTGATTTTCACAGTTCTATCCACGGGTTCTCCTGAATGCAAGATCCAGAAAAAAAGAGGGCTAAAGGAGTCGCTCTTTCTAAGAAATTCAATCACACGCTTCAGTTTCAGTCAGGTATCAGCTTCGAAACATCTGCTTCCCGAAGAAAAAGAACTATTCAGTTATATGGTGGATAACGTAGGCCCCAAAACTGTGCCTTGAGGTATACTAGTTCAAATTTTTTTTGAACACAATACGTTGTCCACTCTTACACATACGAATATCCTCCAGTTTTTGCGATGGTAACTATAGAATAGTTGACGGTATTAAATGCCTTTGATTAACAATTCGACGTGTACAATTATTGAGAGTACAAGAATATGTCAAATTTTACGAAAGCGGCCTACTAGATTCCTCAAAAACCATCCATATTTCTTATTTTCGACATATTTCTAAAACTTCACAAAGTAGACCCCACAAACTCTATATCGGCAATGGTGCAATAAGATACAGGGTGTTGCATTTGAAAAAAATCGAGTTATTGCCATTCGTAAATCGTCATTTAAAAAAATATCGTATTAAGCAGTAAAACATTGCCATTTAAAAACAGAACTCAGTTACGTATTTTGATTATATTAATGAAAATACTTTAAGAATGTGCTCATTGTTGAACCTATTGTTTGAAAAAAAAATCGGGTCGATAGCTTGCTTAGAAAAAAGTTATGGACCATGCACACACCCCTGAGTCACCCTATCTGTATCATAGTTTTTAATTCCTTATATGTATCTTAGTTAATGTGTAGCGGGAGTCTTTGGGCCTCGCACCAAATACTCCGAATCCATGAGCCTGTTCCCCAGTATTTTCCAAGCGGAAATTCACGTCATAGAAGGGTGCATTCAATTCAACCTCGACAGGAAATACCGGAACAAGGAAACGCAATCCTCTCTGATAGTCAAGCAGCCATCAAAGCGTTGAGCTCATATAACATCAACTCAAAGATGGTTTGGGAATGCCTAGAGAAACTTAATGATCTAGGCAGAAACAACTAGGTGATCCTCTTCTGGGTGCTGGGGCACGTCGGAGTGGAGGGCAATGAACAAGCAGATACCCTGGCACGAAAAGGGGCATCAATGCCACTGATCGGGCCAGAACCATTTTGCATACTTGGAAAATCTTATTTCCAAGACGAACTCATGAGAGCAACATACTGGCAAAGACTTCCGGGGCTAAGGCAGGCCAAAGATCTCCTAGGCAACTTCAACCGAGTAAGATTAACCTCAGCAAAGCTTGTCTAAAGGCAATCATGGGATTTCTGACGGGGCACTGCAGACTCAAAGAATACCTAAGGAAGCTAGGCTTAGAGGAGGACAGCACCTGCAGATTCTGTGGGGAACATTCAGGAACACCACACCATATATTGATGGAGTGTTATGCTGTACATCACAAGAAATTGAATATACTGGAGTCACACCAGCTGACTGTGGGAGAAATACCACGAATAGACCCCTTCCAAATCCTTAAATTCCTCAAGGAATTGGGGCTTGATGGGCTGCTGCAAACGAGAACACCTTGAAATAGCAGAAGATGGGGCACAATAGATCTAACTAGGTCGCAGCGCATCAGTCACCATCCATATTTACCATTACCATTAGTTAATGTGTAATGCGTACGTGTATCTATAGTAGAGTACTGTGATTCAATGATGTAAATATTTCAGGTTGTTTTACTTCCTCTGTTAATTTTAACTATTCTTTGATTGATTGATCAAAAAGACTTCTACCTACCTCTCATTACCGATCTTTCCTTCCTGCTGTAAATGAATAAAACCACTTTGTAGATAGTTAGTAATTAATCCAGAAAAAAGAACGCACATCAGGAAAGACAATATTCACCAACCCGCTTTGCCGACAAAAACAATGAGAAATAAATACATCTGAAATATCCAAGTATAGGTAGCGCAGTTAGTAATCCTTGATTTAAATATAGTCTACAGACACAGTCGCCAATGCCTCTCCATGAGCAACATCTTCAAGCACCGGTAACTCCAATGATTCCGTTTAACAGAGCTCAAGATTCGTCAGCGTTTCTTCATTGAAATGTGCTATTCAAACATCCGCGGATTTGCTCTCGAGAAAAAAGGCAAAAACTCGTTTGGATTTTTCTTAATCTCGTGTACATTATATTCAAATGTTGGACCACCGGTAAGATGGCGTCACAAATCTATCACGGCAGACAGCAAAATCGAAAAAAAAAATCCGAAGCGATTGTTCTAGCCTTCAATGAATGTGGGGATTTTCTGTTGTATTTTATGGTGCATGAATGAATGTGAGCTACACAAATGATCCTGAGATATACAGGGTATTTCATGACGGGGACCGTACGAAATGGGAATTTGAAGTGATGCGGTTTTCCTGTACGGCTACTTCAAATTAAATATTTTCAACTTCCTGCTACCTTTCGTTCGATAATTACGTTATGTAGCAAAACCAATACCTTATTTTGATAGCTTTCCATTCACCACTGGAGTCCAGTTTACCATTTTCTTTGAAGAAACGTAAATCTGGACCAATATTTGATTTTTTAAGGGTATTGATGGTTTGAATAATGAATGATATGTTGATCGTTATTTTGATAAACATACATCAGTACATACTGTCAAACGTCGAAAAAACATCCCTTGTTTGATGGACAATACAGTTCGATTATTTTATCATTACCCATGCGTCATCAATTTATGATCAAAGAAATCACTAACCCTCTATCGAACATCTCTTTCTATCGACCGCTATGAGCGAATCAAAATTCGTTAAAATTTATCTTCTAAGCTAAGAATTATGGTATTGTGATGATCAAATAAAACTCAAAGCAGTGAAAAGAGATAGCCATGAAACCGACAGTGTTTTACATTTCAACTAAACTTTTACAATTAATTGCGTCATTGTTTTCTGTCATTCGGTATTGTTTGTCGACAATTTTACATTGTTTTGCAGTTGAACATATTATAAAAACTGTTTTTTTCAAAACTAAACGTCTCTGGAATCACTACTTCCAAAGTAAGTACAATACAATGTATTTTATTCACAAATACTCTTTAAAATTTCCAACCTCACAATTGACATTTGTGACTATAAATCCGTGTTGCCGGAATTTTCACACAACAGTTATTCATGAAGTGCAAACCCTATTGAGAGAAAAAAATTACCTAAATCTATAAATACAGGTCAAAAACATTCACAATATATTTCAATTCTTTTTTAGATTATGCCTTGAAAGGGAAAGAGCGAATGGTGGACTTTCTTTACCAATTTCATCTGTTAATTAAGTTAATTAGTAATTCAGTAATTCACTAATTCATTATCCTATCTTAGCACGTTGTATTTTTATCATTATTATTAACCACGTCATTCTACATTGAGACTTTATTTTAACTAAAATTTCTCGACTTATTTCATATGCATAACAATGATAAAAAATAAAACAATCGAACTGTATGAGCTTGCTATTGAAACTGAGGAAGAGAGCTAAAAGCCTAAAAGATTCGAATTATTCAAGTCAAGCTCACTGGACATTTTAGAAGGAGAAACTTTGTAGGCAGAGCCATATTGAATGAGAAAAAATTATTTCCCAGATCCAATTAAAATAGGTCAACATATTGAATAATATAGCAACCATGACTTGCATCTCACAATTATGATATTTGCATAGCATCGATTGAAGCACAGCAAATTCCCGATTATTTGAAAGATTACCTACCTTTTGTGTGTATAGGAGATATAGGAGAGCACTATCTCTCTATGAACACATGTGGATAGCCAGTATCAGAGTTCTGATAACCAGATCTGTCGGATGTAATGCTGATACTTGCCTTGGGGAGATATTTTAACTGTAGTTTACTTTTCGTAGCGGCGTTGTCCCATTCCAGGTCTTATTATTATTGTTTTTTCCATTAGGAATATCCCAGTCAGGCCCTGTCTCCGGAGCTCCGATACAACTTGAGGGCGCGTTGGTGTGTCGATGTGTCATTAACCTCAGTACACACTCCCCACGTTCGTGTGGTGAGTGATTACTGGGTCCGAGAATCATGTACCCTGAGTAAACGGAGTGAACCAAGAATTACGGCCTTTTGTATTCTTACGCCTAGGTTTTCTACCGCATCACGGCTTTTCGGATTCGAGAGCAGCGTGGCCATCATTCCACCAAGTACCCCCATGATCAGAACCACCATTTTGACAGAATGGTTTGGGTAAAGTCTGCAGAGTTCAAAGAGTACAATGTCATCCTTGCTAGCAAGATATATTCTTCATTGTTTTTTGCAAGCGTGGTTGCCCATGACGACGTGGTATTACCGGCTTAAAAGGAAGGAACTATGTACTATCAGTGAAGCGCCGTTTTTATTGGTTCTCATATCACAGGAGATGCGAGTTTCATATAGCGACTGAAATTATCGCCAAAGTACTGTTATAGCATTGTCCCACTCTGTTAATTATTGTTTCTGCGTTTGATTATCATGAATTTTCTGTCGGAAATTTTGTTTTCCTGGACCCGTACGCCACTGGTTGTTGGGGCACTGAAAAAAGGAGCGTCCACATCCATCCCATATCCATTCAAATCATAACCGAAGGCAACTAAGTATGCCAGAGCTCCGCCAACGTCCAGTCGATCGCGGATCGAAGATCGAGAGCATGAGAAGAAAAACGACGCAGGATGTGCAGCTGCATCACTACCAATATGAAACGCTCCGTACTGAATATTAAATATCCATCTTTATTTTCAGCATCTCGACTGTATATTTACAGCGGCAGGCCACTATCGGACAGCTCCTGAGAACAGGAGTGGAGATTATGAGTCGCGGAGTGTCATAAAATAGCGTTCCGGTGACATTCGTAAATAAAGCAGAGCGTACTCGATGTTTCATTATGCTGGCGCTGTTCTTATGTCTTACTCGGGACCACTTCTTGGCTTTGATCAATCGTTGATGCGAGAGCAATGTGAACATTATTGATTGCAGACTCGCTCCATGAATGAGCTTGCATCGATCGTGGTTTTTATATCGATGTTTAGACGTGGTAGAGATCGAGCAACACGATCGTATATCACTGCATGTTGCAGGAAAAAACAAACGGAGCTCATTTGTATACGTGTATATTCTTCTACTTCTAGTTTCAACGCTCCTGCTCGTTTTAGACCTTTCATGTGCTCTAATTGACAGATTTTTTCCATGAATTTTGAGATAACAGGTAGCAAAGTAATATGTCTGTAGTTCATGTATGTTATTTTTCTTGTATAGGGATTGGTTGTAGCCTCGTAGAGTTCCTTGAAGAACGTTTTGGAGACGGATCCATAGTGTGAAAAGAAAAATGAAAACGTTGGTTACGTAATGCCTAAAATCCCTGATTCTGTTGCTCAATATGTTGGAGAGAGTGGCAGGGAAATTGAAACAAGAGTATTGAAACTAATTGATAGTGCTAGAAACCCACACATAGATGAATATAACAGTTCTTTTGCTAACGATATTGTCAAGTATGAGAAATAGCACCCATTAATCACCATCACAACTCTGATATTGAAACTGATTTTGATATTTTGCCAGTTTGCCAAAAAGGTTCTTTGACCAGCACATATTCTCGAGCTTCGTTCGAATTGATACAGAAAATTAACACTTTTCAAATTTGTCGCTTAAAATTGCACGAGAGGTTCGTATTTTATCGGGTTTAGGTTGTCTAATGAATAACTGTTTCCCAAGAATTCGACGAGAAAAACGGGACAACGGAGGTGAAGCGTATTTAGGTTGGAAGTTTTTCAAGTCAAATTGCTCATAGAAATAGTTTAGAATTTGAACAACACGAGTTTATCTATCAAAACATCTAGTGTAATTCGGAAAATACCACGGGCTGGAGGAAGTGTTTTCAAAGAGTCCTGTTCTCAATGGTTCGAAATGAGAAAAGTATGGCATTTGATTGGTTTATATAATATGAGAGAAATTGTCACTTAAAAATTGACAATAGGATTTTGTTTGTTGAATCGTCACTTATAGTTTTCCATACTTCGTTAGATGCAATATTGGATATAATATCGTTTACCGCCATTATTCCTTGATGGCATTTTATCAAGTACCATCAGTATTGTTGCAGTCTCTGATTGGAGAAGAGAAGAAAACTAAAAATCCCCCTTCTCTTGCTGATCCACTGGTTACCAAGAGAGTCACGAGAGACGCTAAACCAAACTGAATTCTACTGATTTGTATTTTTATACTTTGTTATTATCGTATTAATTTTTTTTTCTTTCTCTCTTTATTTTCTAAAAATTGTTAGTGTTACTTGTAAAATGAATATAAAACGCAATGTAACTTGTTATCATTTTAATGTAGGATCTATTATCCCCTCGTACAACTGTGTAGCCCAGTACATAACGAATAGACAAGTTGATATTTTAGGTATAAGCGAGACTTGGTTGAACCCACTTATCGACTCCACTATAATCAATATCGACTCTCATAAATTAATTAGAGCGGATAGAGATGGTAGAGTAGGTGGTGTCGCCTTCTAGATAAACAATCATATTGAATACAAACATGTTCATTCTCGGTCCTCTCCTGATCTTGAACACCTCTGGATATCGACTAAATCGGAAGGAAAAACCTACATTTTTGGAGTTGTATACCGCCCCCCTTCTTCTTCAATCCCCAGTTTTATTAATGAACTGGAAGACTCAATCGGTGCCCTGTTACCTACCTGTGATTTTCTTATTCTGTCAGGTGATATCAATATAGATTTTTTGACACCAAATAGAGGCGTTGAGTTATGCGTAAATTTTTTGAACTCTTTTGATCTTCATCAAGTGGTCAATGAACCCACTCATTTCACCCCACGGAGTAAAACTCTAATAGACATAATCTTTGTGTCAGATATTGATCAAGTGTCTTGTGTAGAAGTGATAGATGTGAAGGGTCGTGGACTATCAAATCACTTAGCAGTATCTTGTAGTATAAAGTCATTGGTATCAGAAAATAAAGTTAAATTCATAACATATCGTGATTTTTTAAATTTTCATTTGGATGACTTCAATTTCAATTCGAATAATATCAACTGGGATCTCATATATTCATGATTTCTTATTTGAATGAGAGTCTAATGCTGCTCTTCTGCACATGCCCCTGTGGTGAAGAAAAAAGTAAGTAAACCACATGCACCTTGGATCACATATAACATAAAGAAAATGATTTCACTTAGGAAAAAAGCCTTTGACAAATACAAAAAAATAGAACTGCTGTGAATTGGGATGGTTATACAGAAATGAGAAACTATGTTACAGGTGCAATTCGTAGGGAGAAGAAGGCTTATGTTGATTTCATACTCAGACAAAAAAACTCAAAAAATACCTGGAATACACTAAGGTCTTTGGAAGTTCTTAGAAAAAAAACTAGAACAGAAATTCCCCTCGAACTAAAAAATGTCAATGACATCATTCGTCATTTCAACTCTACCCCTTCTGTCCAAAAATCTGCAAATCAGTTGACATTGCTAGATCGATACGATGGACATAACTTAGTCGATAGTGAGTTTCATTTCAATACCATCGACGAAGAATCTGTTAGAAAATCTATTCATATGATAAGGAGCAATGCGGTCGGTAACGATAATATCTCGCTAAGAATGCTTTTCTTGATTGAAAATAAGTTGATGAAACATCTAACTTTTATCTTCAACAAAATAATATCATCTGCTCAATATCCAGCTGCTTGGAAGAATGCTGTAGTTATTTCCCTTCCTAAAATGTGATCAGCCAAAAACTCTCTCGGATCTCCGACCAATAAGTATCCTTCCAACTCTTTCCAAGGCATTTGAATTAATCCTCAAAGAACAATTGAATGAATATGTCTATAAACATAATATCATAACATCGTGTCAGTCAGGGTTCCGCAGTCACTACAGCACAACTACTGCCCTGCTGTCAATCACTGACGATATCTTCCAGGCCATGGACTTAGGAAAAATAACATGCCTAACGCTCTTGGAATATAGCAAGGCATTCGACACCTTAGATCACGATACTCTCTGTAAAAAACTAAAATATTTTGGATTCTCCCGAAATGCAGTTTCACTGATATCGAACTATCTTAGCAATCGCAGCCACAGAGTTATTTTGGAAAACCAGGCGTCGGAAAACATGCTTGAAATCCAAGGAGTACCGCAGGGTTCTATTTTAGGGCCACTTCTTTTTTCTTTATACATAGCCGATTTTCATACTTTTGTAAAAAATTGTAGTGTCCATCATTATGCCGACGATACGCAGTTGTACCTCTCTTCTGATATCGAATTTTGGATTCTTTTGAAAAACTCATCAACGAAGATCTCGAAGCTCTTTTTGATATTTCTGCAGCTCACAATCTCAAACTAAATGCCGGTAAGTCGACAGTAATGTTATTTAGACCAAATAAAGTGAGACAAACCATTGTAAATCAACTTAATATCAAAATGGGTGATACAGATCTAGAATTTGCACATAATACCAAAAATTTGGGGCTCTGAGTGGATTCCGACCTTTGGTTTACCAAACATGTGATGTCCTTAACTAAATCTTCCTTCAATGTTCTGAGACAATTATATCCTAATCGCGACTTGATGTCTACCAAACTCAAGTTACAACTTTGTGAATCGCTAATCTTTTCCAAAATTGTTTACTGTTACTCGATATATGGACCCGCACTTCTCCAATCTGACTCCTTACGTTTGCAGAAGATTCTAAGACTTCCCATTCCATCATCGAATTTAACAAAAAAGTCTCTTATTTATAATGCTTTGATACTATTTAATCATCTCCCAATTACTACCAGAAGAATTATCTCTCCAGTTTTATTCAGGAGATCTGTGAAAAATCTTTTTATCAATGAACAACAGTGTTCAAGAGTATCTAGACAAAAATTGGAATTGCTCTAACTTATCTTAATCTCAGACACTCATGCTCATTCTCTTCTATTTTTATGACATTCGCTTCTTGGCAAAACTGATACCTGTTATTGTTTTTTAACTATTTTATCATTATTGTACAATGTATGTAGCATTATTTTCTCCTATGATAGGTATGCTTTTACATCATACTATTATATTTTATGATGATTCTATGATGAACCTGATCTTCCTTCTTTTGACGACTCATGTTTTTATCAACACATACAGTGAGGGGCAATATTATGGAATAAATTCATTTTTACGAGAATAGGCAACTTTTGAGACAAATCCCGAAACACGTCGATTTTTATTTCCAAATTATGATTTTGTGGCAGATATGTCATACTAGTGACGTCATCCATCTTTGCGTGATGACGTAATCGATGATTTTTTTAAATGAGAATAGGGGTCGTGTGATAGCTCATTTGAAAGGTTATTCAATTCTCTATGCAGTGATATGAACATTAACATAATTATTTATACAGGGTGGCCAAAAAAATATTTAATTTGTAAATGAAATTAATTGTCACAAAAAGAAGTATTATCATTTATTTAATACAAAATTACATTGTACTACTGTCGGAAAACAGAAAAACAAATTAGTTGACAAATAAAAATTGCTTTTCGCTTAAATTAAATGTTCAAATTGCCACCCACCTGCCTCTTGGCAGTAATTGAACGGACGAATACATTCTTCTTGAACATTGTGGATCATTTCTGGAGTTGAATTACGAATTTCCAATGTAATGCTATTTGTCATATCTTGGAAATGTGTGGTCTATCGGCGATCTGGATCATCCTCATTGATTTTGTCTACTATTGAAACACTTGAAACAGTTTATAAATAAATGTTTAGAACTGCTGTGCTTTCTACTACTATGAAGAAACAAAAATAAATTCCGATATTAGGCAAATAAATAATGAGAACTAAAAAGATAGCAAAAAGTATAGTTTTTACAAATCGAGTTGGCTTGGGTCAAATGTAAGTCAGTTCTTG
The DNA here is from genome assembly GCA_958502065.1 of Chrysolina americana. NCBI lineage: Eukaryota > Metazoa > Arthropoda > Insecta > Coleoptera > Chrysomelidae > Chrysolina > Chrysolina americana. The sequence continues at coordinate 98,894,282 of OY293413.1, read as the reverse complement.
ACATTTTCTCATAAGGACTAGTTTATTTCATGAAATAAATAAATAATGGCCCCATTAACTGAAACACAAAGAATCGAAGTATTAATTATGGTTGGATATGGAGATAGAACCAGAACACAACAAGAAGTATGTAATTTATTTACCATAAAATATCCTAATACGCCTATCACACAATCCACTGTTAGTAAAATTGAGAAGAAATTTAGAGAAACTGGACACGTGAAACATGTTGCAAATGCTGGTCGTCCACCAATGAATGAGGATGTGAAACTGTCTGTATTATTAAGTGTGGCAGAGAATCCTCAAATTAATTCTAGGCAAATTGCAGCTGATACAAACATTTCTAAAAGGTCTGTTTTACGTGTGCTGAAAAAAGAGAAATATCATCCGTATAAAATTCATAATGTCCACGAAATCAATGAGGATGATCCAGATCGCCGAATGCAGTTTTGTGAAGTAATGCAAGATTTATGTAATCAAAATCCACGCTTCATTCGTGAAATCCTTTTTTCTGATGAAGCAACCTTCTGTTTAAATGGAACAGTGAATCGGCAAAACTGCAGATATTGGAGTCAAGATAATCCCCATTGGATGACTGCGGTACACACTCAGCACCCTCAAAAACTAAACGTGTGGGCAGGGATAGTCGAGGATAGAATTATAGGTCCTTTTTTCTTCGATGGGTCTCTTACGGGGCAAATATATCTTGATTTTTTACAAAATGAACTTATACCCGCCCTTACAGACATGTTTCCAAATGAAAATGATCGTAATTCGCCAAATGAAAACATATGGTTTCAGCAAGACGGTGCACCTCCGCACTTTGCACGTCCTGTTCGTGATTTTTTAAACAGATGTTTCCCTAGGAGATGGATTGGTCGACGAGGAACAATAGAGTGGCCCGCAAGATCTCCAGATCTTACACCACTTGATTTTTTCCTATGGGGTTACTTAAAATCAAAAGTTTACATCGATAGACCACAGAATTTACAAGATTTAAGAAATAGAATTAGATTGGAAATTCGTAATATACCTCCAGAAATGATCCACAATGTTCAAGAAGAATGTATTCGTCGGTTCCATTACTGCCAAGAGGCCGGTGGGTGGCAATTTGAACATTTAATTTAAGCGAAAAGCAATTTTTATTTGTCAAATAATTTTTTTTTCTGTTTTCCGACAGTAGTACAATGTAATTTTGTATTTAATAAATGATAATACTTCTTTTTGTGACAATTAATTTCATTTACAAATTAAATATTGTTTTGGCCACCCTGTATAAATAATTATGTTGATGTTCATATCACTGAATAGAGAATTGAATAACCTTTTAAATGAGCTATCACACGACCCCTATTCTCATTTAAAAAAATCATCGATTACGTCATCACGCAAAGATGGATGACGTCACTAGTATGACATATCTGCCACAAAATTATAATTTGGAAATAAAAATCGACGTGTTTCGGGATTTGTCTCAAAAGTTGCCTATTCTCGTAAAACTGAATTTATTCCATAATATTGCCCCTCACTGTATTTACGCTTCCCATTTTTATATTTCTTTACGTCTTTATTTTTATATGTATAAAAGCTTTGTCAATAAGAATTCATTCTTCGGACAATAAAGTATATTTTGATTTGATTTGATTCAAAATAGTTGTTTACGTTTTGCCTATGGAATACGAAAATTCGATCACATATCTCACAAAATGAACGAATCAGGTTGGTTAAGCTTCGAAAGATTCCGCTTGCTACATTCACTGACTCTCGTCCATAAAGTTGTAAAACTCCAGCAACCAGAGTATCTTCACAATAAACTGATAACTTTCTCCAGATCAACTCTGGTGATACCAAAACATAAAACATCGTTATTTAAGAGGTCATTTTCATACAAGGCAAGCACTGAATATAATCGGGTATCTTGGGAAATTAGATCCTACACAATAATGAATTTTAAAAAACGTTTGAAAATTAATCTCCGCAATACAACATAAAATATAATGTACACAACTCAGGTAAAGGAATAGGCAAACGATTTGAAATTTCAGTGAATTTTTTGATTATGGCGTTTATGTATTTACCTTCTCTGCTTGTTACTAACAGGTGTATATTCAGGTACTCAGTTGCTCTATTTACTATTGTATATCTTTATGTATTGTATAGTTCTATTTGTATATTTAGGTACTCGGTTTCCCTAATTATACTGGGTAAAGTTGAAAAACAGCTTGAGCTGAACTTCGCCCTTTCATCATAATTATTAATGCTTTTTTCTTGCACCTTTTCAAAATTCTTGTAATTATGATGAATAAAGACCATTTATTATTATTATTGCTCCAATCTCGAAATAATTACAGATTTTCCGTTACTTTCCAAGGACCGGACCGCATCGTCTGCTAATCCATTAAGAACCGGAGTTCTTAATCTGGCCTGGCGTCCGTTGGTGGGGTGCAACGGCCATCCCATCGGCCATTCAGGCAAAGAGACATGTGAGGATAGTCGGTGGACAGGTGCGTAAAGCACCTGTCTCTGAAGCACCCCAAGTAAGTGCGCTAAGAATAAGATTCGTAGTGCTGTTTGGTTACCTTGGGGGTTCGATTTACAGGCACGGACCGAGCCACAGGATAATAACCATATGATACTTTATTTAGTCATTCAGCGCAGTGGATGCCAGTGGATCTTGAGATGAGTATGTTGTGGAAACAATAATTGAAGGAAATATTGAATATACAGTAGCATTTTTGTCTGAAATACTCCTAAAGAAAAAAAATCTAGTGGAGTAAGGTGTGGAGATCTGGGAGGCCGGAGTTGTTCCATATTACGCCCAATTACCTCATCTCGATATAGTTTCCAGCACATTGTTCCTTGGTTGATAATTTCATAGAAATCTTGACTTATTGCATCACCTATAAAATGCAAGTATCTATATGTGAAGTTGAACTTTTCCGGATAAAATATGGATCAATGACTCTTATTTTTGAAACACCACGCATTCGTCTTGAAATAATGTTTATCTTGGCATGGTATCACATACTTTGACTACTATCACCAAATTTTAACAGATGCGGGTCACAACCGTAAGCTTCTATTAGTTTCTACAAGTATCTTTTTTGGACAACGTATGGAAATTATCGTAGGTAATATCCCAAGACCATGACAAATAGCCGCCTAGTATTTTCTTCATAATTATATCAAGAGTACCTTGTATTTTGACAATTTAATGATCTGAATAACTCCCGAGAGCTTTAGCTCGAGGAAGTTATTCTTTGATTATTATAACGTTCATATGGTCGAATTGAATTGTCTCAAAATACAAGTTACTCGAGATGAATTAAAGAAAATAATAGCCTCTATTTGTCATGGTCGAGTGATATTCAGGAAGATTATTTCATGAACAGTATAAAATCATTCAAATATACTCGTTCATATACTTTTTACTCTTCACGGTATTTTCTGGGATGGATTTGCTTATACAGTGTGTCCCACTTTTCATGAATACACCCTAATATCTCAGTTATTAATAATGCGATTTTCTTGAAATTTTGGTGGTGATTATATGTTAGATAAATGAAGTATTTTGGCATATTGAACATTTTCATCGACCATAGGCGTGCGGTGTGGGGGGGTAAAAACAAGCTGTTTTTTGGGAAAAGGATATTAGGGCTCATTTTAGATAACTTTTTTTATCAGAATTAGAATCAGCATCCCCAAAAACACCCCAATCCATATTTTCGAAATATCAAGAGCTGATTTGAGGAGAAAAAAAAAATAAAATCACTTTTTTCGTCAATGCACCCGAATATCTGTTATTAGCGATTTTCTTGAGATTTTGGTGGTGATTTTATGTTAGAAAAATGAGGTATTTGGCATAGTGATCATATTCATTCACCATTGGCGTGCGAAGTTGGGGAGAGAAAAAAGGCATTTTTTGAGAAATGAATATTATTGCATATTTAAGACAACTTTTCTTATCAGATTCGGAATCAGCATCCCCAAAAACCCTTTAATTCATATTTTCAACATCTCAAGAGCTGATTTGAACAAAAAAAAAAGTTGAAGTCTCTTTTTTAATAAGTTCTTTATTTGTAACAGTGGTAATAAAATTACGAATTACTTTATTTTAGATTCTTGTGTTTTCAACATAACTACCTTCTGAAACAATACACTTTTCAACAATTCTTCTCAAACGTACATTCACTTTTCTTAAAGTTTGGGGAGTTATTTCCTGACACGCTTGCCTAATTGCAAAGCAAAGTTCCTCTCTATTACGCGGCCGAGTAGCATACACTTTATTCTTCAAATGCCCCCACATGGTTCCAAAGGAGAATTTCTACCTATCCACTCCATAGGGAAAATTGCATTTAAAAAGTTCCGAACTATCCCAGAATTGTGTGCGGGGGCCCCATCTAATTGAAAGATTAAGTTTTGTCTTTGTGCTAATGGCAATTCCATGAGAAAATCATAGAGACCATTTTGTAAAAATCAGAAAATCAGAACATTTGGGTTGTTTCGAAATTCTGCTAAGATACGTTCGTCGTCTGGATAGTGTCTTTGATTTAAATTGTACCTCCCTGGTCTTATTTTGAAAACCGCTCCAGTCCTTGCGAACAATCTGTTGATTTTGGCAACGGTATCGTGAGAAATTGGTTCTCGATCATGATGCCTTCCATTGAATATTCCAGCAACTTGACGCGTAGATCTTTCATTATTACCAAATAAGCGGATAATCTCTACTTTTTCTCCAATTGTAAGAACTACTCTTGTTTGTGCCATCTTATTAACAGTTAAGTAACACTGCTTGCTTGACTTATTGACATTTCGTACTGATTACCGATGTCAAACAAAAACTTTTGTTTCAAAGCACTCTTTCATTAATTTGCATGAAAACTCAAATCGGCAAGCCAACGGTAACAAAGTGTGCTTATCTTCGGAAATACCTAAATTGTAGTATAAGGGCAGTTGCAAACGATACAGAATATAAGGAAACGAAGGTGTTTGCAATTTAATATAGGATTAGGGCATTTGAAATAAAAAGTTAGAAATAAACAATCTATTGAAAAAAAGTTAATTTAATTTTGTTTTCTAATCAAATCAGCTCTCGAGATTTCGAAAATATGAATTGAGGGGTTTTTGCGGTCGCTGATTCCAAATCTGATAAAAAAAATTGTCTAAAATGAACCCCTTATATGCTTGGAGAAGAAGTGGAGATTATCCGATTATTTGGTAATAATGAAAGTTCTACGCGGCAGGTTGCTGGAATATTCAAAGGAAGGCATCATGATCGAGAACCAATTTCTCACGCCAAAATCAACAGATTGTTCGCAAAGACTAGAGCGGTTTTCAAGACAAGACCAGGGAGGTACAATTTAAATCAAAGACACTATGCGGACGACGAACATTTCGAATTTCGAAACAACCCAATTGGTACTGTAAGGGCAGTTGCGAGGACAATGAATTCAACGAAAAACAAAGTATAGAGATGTTTGAAACGCAACAGGATTAGGGCATTAAACCAAAATTTCCACATACCGTGTTAAATGGTTATTTTGAAAGACGGTTTGAATTTTGCTTACAAGGACTTATTGAAAAAAGAATAAAATTATTTTTTATTCAAATCAGCTCTTGAGATGTTGAAAATATGAATTAAAGGGTTTTTGGAGATGCTGATTCCGAGACGAAAAAAGTGAATTTATTTATTTTTCTCCTCAAATCAGCTCTTGAGATTTCGAAAATATGGATTGGGGGGTTTGTGGGAATGCTGATAAAAAAAGTAATCTAAAATGAGCCCTAATATCCTTTTCCCGAAAAACAGCTTTTTTTTACCCCCCACACCGCACGCCTATGGTCGATGAAAATGTTCACTATGCCAAAATTCTTCATTTACCTAACATATAATCACCACCAAAATTTCAAGAAAACCGCATTATTAATAACTGAGATATTAGGGTGTATTCATGAAAAGCGGGACACACTGTATATGCATTGATTCCTGTCATAGAAGACAACCCAAAACGAGACATTTCAATTTTGAGCGACTGAGTTGTCCACGTTTGACACTTATACAAATAATCTCAATTACGCCCTTCGCCATAAGCTAGAACCACGAACTTCTTTAGATTGAAGGATTTGAGTGAAAAATGGATTTGAAAATTCTGAGTTATACCGCTCAACTGATTATATATATTATATAAATCAGTAACAACAACAGTATTGTGATTAAAATTAATGCAACAAATTCTGCTAAGGAGTATCAATAGAAGAGTCCCTTTGCATAATTTTTTTTTCATCATTCTATTTTCTTTTTCAAATGTCCAATAAGAAACATTTGTAGAAAAAGATTATTATTATTATTATTATTGCCCCACTCCCGTGGGGATATCGAAATCGTCGTAAAGAACGAAAATTACCGAATTCCTTGGAACCACAACTCATTGAAGATAATGTGAGAATGATCTTTCCGAGGATCCTTCCTTTCAAAAATCAAATTTCGTTCGATAAAAAATACTTGTATAGTCTATTTGATAATTGGTTTTATAAATGTTATCTAGTACGGTCCTGGTTGAGGAGAAAACGCGGGATTGTTATATTTTAATCCACCTGCACTGACACTTTCGGTTAATGTATACTTTTTAGAGCTTTCAACGTTTTTTAAAGCTGCTACCCATTTCGGTCAGGTAATATATGGAATTTCTCGAACAACAAAGTTGTAATATGCCTGCTACCAGGAAAACCGTTGAGAGGTGGGATATAGCGTGTTTTATCGTTTGGAAACATGAGATGGGCTATTCACAAAACTAAGTTATCGTCTATACAAAAGTTTTGCGTGAAAGAAAAAACTTGACAAGTACACTCTTTGGTTTCGGAGTGTTTTACAACAAATATAAACTGCACGATTCCACTGAACTCAAATCATGTGAATGTGGGTTATACTCTTATAACTGACAACGGTCCATCATCAACCAATCAATTTTCTCATTTGATTTTATCCCAGATTCCACTGAATTATAAAAAACATTATACTTATAATGCGTTCGGGAAAGTTGGACATGTCTAAGTCATCTTTCAACGATGTCCTACATGTGATCAATTAGATTGAGATCGGGACTTCCCGGAGACCAAGTTCTTTCTGTATTAAAACAAAATGAATGAATCCTGAACACACGTGATGAAAATAAGTAAATTGTGTGTTATATTTGAAAGTTTCCTGTGGAAATATCTCCGTTGCCGTATAACGTGTGATGATATGCACGGGATTGGGGATCGTACTGAGGTTGAGAAGCGAGCGCGTAGTTTTTTTTCTGTTTGTTAAATTTCACAAAAAGCTAGTCTTTCACCTTTCAACTCGTAACAGAGCACAAATAACTTCGATACAGACTTTAAGGATTCTTGCCACGACTTTATTTTAATTTAAAAATGTTGCTCCAATCACTTCAGCATCAATAAAATCCACAGATATGAATCATAAACCGTACTCTGTTCTGCACTTTCACGGATGGAACCCGACCTAAATCCTCTCCATAAATCTACGTCATTTTTTTGTTTTCACGCTATATAGTACCTCTCGTTAGTATATTTATTCGAATGTCGGTAACTAAAAATCTCTTAGCGTAATAAAAGCTACTCACGCAAACTTCAATTAAGACCTTAATGTTTGTTCTATGTAAATGAGACTTGTACTTTCCGAGATTTATTCACTTCGGCCCTGGTTTGTTCTGAAACGAACGTGGTGCTACTATATCGCCATGGATATGTGTATCACAACTTAATTTTCTACCTTGGGATGCTGTGCCAAGATCGCTGGTGTATTATGCTAATGGTTTGCTCTTTGGTTTGATGTATGGCGGGACTTGAAGAAGACGCCCGAACTTTGTTGCCTCACACAGCAATAATTCGAGTTTATCAGATCTCGACTCATCAGCACCTTCATCATTATTATGATTATAAACGTAATCACACATTTGTATTCCATCAGCGGAAATTTCAATAAAAAACAAAATTAAAATGAAATTTAGGTTTCTGAACTTGTCAAGTATTCACAAACTCAAACCACAAAGAGAGAGAAAATGCTTTATTGTCCAATGATATAAAATCTTGTTGACGAAGTAAGAGCCTAAATCTAACCTTAAATAAAGGTAAAATATACACAAAAAAGTAGATAACCATAGAAACTCTAATAGTCCGGTCAATTTAGACATTCGAAGTTACCTAAATTCCCACCAAGCTGAAAATCGGTAAGATTGTTTAAAATATCATTAAAAATAAAATTTGAAATTTCCCCATCTTTCCCCTGTAAGGAAAAAAATTTTATTCAAGGTCAAAGGTAAAAAAAATGAGTTTTTCGCGATTTTCAGCAAAACGGTAAGTTTTATCATAAAAATATTTTAAACAAAAATTGTAGATCATAAAATTATCTACAAAAAATTTATCAATACTTTTTTTTCTACGAGCCACCGTTTTTGAGATATAAGAATTCAAAAAGTTGTAAAAGTTGTAATAGTCATAATATGCACACGTTTCCTCGCCACCTACGAGGTAGTGTACTTAGTGCGTTTTTTTTTTGTGGTTTCCCCAGTAGGCCTATTCCACGGGTCAGTTTTGATCCTGTTTAATTTGAAACTATTGAAAAATAATGGATATTAGCAGAGATTGAAAAGATAAAAGCAATTTAATTAAAAAAAAAGTAGTGAAATTTAATCATCCGAGTCGTAACTTTCAAAATCTTCTTCTTGTTCTTCTTCTTGATCTTCTTGTTCTTGTTCGTCTTGTTCTTGTTCTTCTTGTTCTTCTTCATCTTCATCCTGAGTGCATGTAAACTGCGTTAATAGCGATGTATCGCATGTTGCCTCGTTGGAATCAAACGGATCCTCTACTATTGGTGATTCAATATTAGAGCACAACCGGCCTTAATGTGTACATGCCGGAGAACACAATAGTCCGACTTTTTTGCAACCACATTTAGCACTGCATCCCTTTTTGCAGTTGCAAAAAATCAAGTTCAGCAGTTTTTCCGGCGCAGGTGGAAGTAAAGTGTGCACTGGTTCTAATAAATTGTTGACCAACTTCCAACCCCAGTCTGTAGGGTCTAGCTGACAACCAAGCCACACTTGAACTTGGTAATATACCCTAAAAAGATGTTGATGAGCAGCAACTGAGGTTGGAGGAAGACAAGCTAATTGTACTTGTTTTTTACTTTTGGCGTTTTTAACGAAACATGCATATCTATACTTATCTAAGCAGGTAGTTTTTTTAGGAGCTCCGTACATAGAAAGAAGAAAGCGAATGCCGTTAGTAATAATTTCTTGTCGAGTAGAACTACTATTTTTAAAAACTTCAGCACATTCAATTAAATTTTGTTTCTTAAATAGTTTGAAGACTGTTATTTTACCCCTCCTGTAAAATGCAGATGTCGTATCACAGCCAGTTATTGCGTGTAAAAATAGTACATGATTTTGACACTTTGCAAAAGTAGATAAACTTTTTGATGAATACATTTCCGATTGATGTTGAGCTTTTCCTGGTTTCCAGAAGAAAATAGTTTTTTCAGTTGGAGTTCGAGCAGTCAGTAATACGAGTAAGTCTATATCTTCACCAACAACAATAGTTGTATTTGTCAAATTGAATTGCTCAATTGCTGTTTCAATTATCAATACATCAGCATCATTATTACAATAACCGATAGAAAAATATTTAAACATATATTACAACTATAGAGATGTATATATACGTGGCGTACTCATGCATATTATGACAATTACAACTTTTACAACTTTTTGAATCGTTATATCTCAAAAACGGTGGCTCGTAGAAAAAAAAGTATTGATAAATTTTTTGTAGATAATTTTATGATCTACAATTTTTGTTTGAAATATTTTTATGATAAAACTTACCGTTTTGCTGAAAATCGCGAAAAACTCATTTTTTTTACCTTTGACCTTGAATAAAATTTTTTCCTTACAGGGGAAAGATGGGGAACTTTCAAATTTTGTTTGTAATGATATTTTAAACAATCTTACCGATTTTCAGCTTGGTGGGAATTTAGGTAACTTTACTCTTATTTTTTGGTCTAATTTGACCGGACTATAACAACATGGTAAAAATCATAGATGGTGATATAGTATTGAGTTGTCTTATAAAACAACATAAAGGCTAGCATACCGGGTGAGTGAAATTCGAGTAGATGCATGGGGATCTCGGAAACGGTAAGAGCTACAGAGAGGGTTAAATAGAGGCAAAGTTGTGTATTATGGAGCTCATTGCTACGATGTTGAAAAATCTCACTTTCAGAGATATACAGGAAAAAACGAAAAATTTTATTTTTGTTTTTCACTTATATCTGCTTTAATACAATAGATTTCCAGAAACCGTTTGCACTTTGTCATTACAACTTTCAATCAGCTGTAATAATATGTAAACGAAAGGGTTCTACAGGGTGTCGTTTTCCTTGGGCCACCCCTAACTATGAAATTTTAAATACGGACCTGGATTTTTTATCACTTTTTTTTAGGCTTCAATAGTCATATTTTATCATGATTATTATTACCACTTGAAATTTTAGTCGTTTCGTCAACAATGAAAATTGGATGTTTTGAGAATTGAGATGTGTTTCGGGTCATCTCTTGTTGAAATAATAGGTATTGTAATTCAGTTCATGACGTCTACTGCTTTTTGCATGATATTCAATGGATTATTGTTTCAATAATATACAAAAAACATTAAGTTAAAAAAACATTTAATCAACAAGAACAGTTATTATCACTAACCACATACATTCATTTTTCCATTTATAAAAGATGTTCAAACTGGCGGCCCTCTTGTTCGATACATAAACGAATTCTTCTTTTAACATTATTGATGGAGCGAGTTACTTCCCTGGTAGTTATTTTGGAAAATTCGTGAATCACAGAATTCCTTGAATTGTCGATGTCGTGATAATTATTTTCATAAACAAGATCTTTAAGAGTACCCCAGAGGAAGAAGTCAAGTGGAGTTAGATCTGGCGACCTTGCAAGCCATTGAGCTACTCCTTGATTTCCTATCCATTTTTTAGGAAAATGTGTATTCAAAAAATCACATACAATTGCTTTGTTATGAGGTGGTGCTCCATCATGGTGAAACCACATATTTTGGACTAATGGAATATTCTCCAAATATCCTATAAAGGTGGTTTCCAAAAGGTTTAGTAACGTTCGCCATTCAAATTATAATTATAGATAAAAGGGCCGAATAATTGATTGCGATACATGCCTGCCCAAACATTAAAACTGAATCGCACCTGAGGTCGAACCTCCCTGAAGGCTCTGGGATTTTCGTGGCTCCAAATATGAGAACTGTTTCTGTTGAAAATTCCGCAATTTGTGAAGTTGCTTTCATCGGTCCAAATGATATTATTTAAAAAATCTGGATCGTCTTCGATGCTGTTGAATAACCACTGACACCATACCAACCGTCGATGCGGATCATTAGGATGAAGTTTCTGGGCACAATGTATCCGAAAAACACTTCAATTTATCACCTTTGAATACGCTCATTACTGCAGACTGAGGTATTTCTAGTTCTAAAGCAATTTGCCGCGTTGATTTGGAAGGATTATCTCTGATCTGAAAAAGTATTCAATAGTTTTCTCAAAACAATGAAAACAAAAATTGTATAATACCTGTCCCAGAACATTTTCTTTCATTTGATTGGAAATTCTATTCCCGTATTTTCTTCTGGGTTTCTCAAAACTGCCAAACTCACATAGATTTTTATCTAATTTTCTGAACATACTTCTGCACGGCTGCTGTCTTTCCGGATATAATTCATAGTACTTAATTTTTGCTAAATCACAATTTCTATTTGATTTGTAATAAACCATAATCATATCACGTTTCTCAAAACTTGTGAATGGCATTTTCAGTCGGAAACAGAAACGATAGTTGATGAATTTATGACAGTTGTCAAATAAACAATCGTCATGGCCTACTGTAATAAATCCTCAGGTCGGTGCAAGTAATCGAGGAATCGATATGGATTTCGAAGAAAACCAAGAATGTATCTTTCAATTATATCTCAAACTAATGAGCGTTAGATTTTGATCAACTGGAAGCATCATAGCAAGATGAAAAAGAGATTTGTACATTTTTACGATTGTCTATAATAAAACGAATATGTTGAACATAGAATGATACACGTATTCAGATGTAAATATTCCAATCACTTGAGAGTACTTTTTTATTTGAAAAAATAATGCACTCAATACAATAAGTCGATATCATTTAAATAAGAGATGCCTCGAAACACATGAATTTTCAAATCATCCAATTTTCACTGATGATGACCAGACACCATCGAAACGACTGAAAATTTCAAGTGGTTTTCACAATCGTGATAAAATATGACTATTCAAGCCTAAAAAAAAGTGATAAAAATTCCAGGTCCGTATTTAAAATTTCATAGTTAGAGGTGGCCCAAGGAAAACGACAACCTGTAGAACCCTTTCGTTTACATATTATTACAGCTGATTGAAAGTTGTAATGACAAAGTGCAAACGGTTTCTGGAAATCCATTGTATTAAAGCAGATATAAGTGAAAAACAAAAATAAAATTTTTCGTTTTTTCCTGTATATCTCTGAAAGTGAGAGGGCTAGCTCAGATTTTTCAACATCTTAGCAATGAGCTGCATAATACACAACTTTGCCTCCATTTAACCCTCTCTGTAGCTCTCACCGTTTCCGAGATCCCCATGCATCTACTCGAATTTCACTCACCCGGTATACATGAGAAGCACTATAACACATTGAAAACAAGTTTGAGTTAAAATTAAAATGCATCATCATAAAATTCTTGTTAACTATAAAAGGGTTTATCCAGCAGGAGTGATTTTACTCCCTTTCTGAATTTTTGCGTTGCTCATATATTTTATTGCGCGTTTTTGTAGTACAAAAGCCGAGTCTATAAGATTCATATTACACACCCCCCAGAATGGGGTTCCATATCTCAAGTGAGATTCTACTAAAGAGTGGTACACAAGGAAGAAAGACCAAGATTATTCGATGCGACTCTTACCGCATAACATCCAGAGTACAGTTTTTTGTTCAAAATTGAAACATGTCCATCGAATTTTAATTTGTAATCTATATGAATACCTAGAAATCTTATATTTTTTGCGTTTCCTATAACATCATCACCCATGACCGTTGAAGACATTTAAATTAGTTTTTGCACTGATTTGATTTGCACCATTTTTTCACCTCATACATATCATCCTTGATAATTTTATGAAGTGTTTCGGAATCTTCATTGTATTAGAATATACTCGTATCATCCGCAAACAGGGTTATTTTTCCTGAAATGTTTGTTCTTGCCAAGTCATTTATACAGAGTAGGAAGAGAATTGGTCCATCAAGAATTGACCCCTGAGGCACACCGCATTCTACAGGTAACTCATTGGAGTCTGTTGACGTTTTCACAACTTGGCTTCGACCTGACAGATATGAATCTAGCCAATCCTGAGCGACACCCCTAACACCACAGTTTGAAAATCGAAAAGGGAACAGGGAACAGACTGTATTAGTCTACACTAGGTATTTGGAATCACTATTTTAATTAAAAATGAATTATGGTGGATTACGTAATCCACCATAATTCATTTTTAGTTTTATGATCTTCCGTCAAGTAGTGTCGCCCATCTTTCATGACACTATTTTAATTTTCAACACCTTGATATGTACAAACCACCGCCCTGTGAGACAATTCTTTCAACCGTTAGATAGGGAGAACAAGACCTATCGAGTGGTCTCAAAGAACTCCAGACTTGACACCTTTGAATTTTTTCTATGGGGTTATCTAGAAGGGTCTCGTTAATCGAAAATGCTGCTTTATTCATTTGTTTGCCTCCAGGTCGTGATTTATAGAATCTTCAACACTAGTTTCTCTAAAAACCTTGATGGAGTGAAGAGAATCAGTATGTTTCAGTTGTAGTAAATTCCAACCTCTCCCAATCTAGACATCAAGACACGAATGACTTTTACTCCGCATATTAAAATCCATATTTAATAAAAGCCATAACATCTCAGCCATCAAGATCTCAATTTTCTTTATGCAAACGTAAGCAATTTGTCCCGACAAGGCCATAAAATCTCCGAACAACGTTTACCACCTATTTACAAAGTGTAAAATTTTGGTAACACTTTAACGTATTCCATATTTTACCATTCAATATTTTTATGACGGTTGTAAAAGTGCTGCGAATAGACTCGATATGGTTCCAGACTATTATTATTTCGAAAGTGAATTGGGAATAAATTACGGTTTTTATTCTTTGGCGAGGTTTGAAGATATCAATGAAATTGTTATTTGGATGTTATTAATTTCTGTAAAACTCAGACGGAGCCAGAGGTTATTGCAGAGACCGATTTTCCTTATTGAAAAAAGAGGATGGTTGTAGATTTAAATGACACCTGCTTCTCACCTTCGTTAACTATCAACCTGGTAAGCTAATTTTCAAAAACCTAACTGTTACTGCAATAATAATCATCAGTAAGTTGAAAATCCCCTCGATACTGTTTAGTGAGGGTTATTGAAAGCTTATCTCGATACCGTTCATAGAAGTTCCTCCAAACTCTGGTTATGATTTTGTGTTTTTTTTTGAAGCAATGCATTTCTATTTCATTTCTTTTATCAGATATATCATGGTGCAAAACTGTAAGTGGATGGAGAATATCCAGCTGGAATATTTTCAAGAGTATTGGCGATTCAACCTCTTTTTGTTCCAGGAAATCACGTAAAATACTAAATTATCAAATCTATTTAAAATTTGCTTTATATACGCAAAATTTCATGCTGATTCCGAAAATATTTGATATATGTATACTCAGATACAAGGTTTGGCATATAAAAGGGGCAAAACGTCAGAAATTACTCAATTCAACTCCAGATGAACTCTTCAACTCGAAAACGGTTGAAGATAGAGCAATTCTGCGAACGCCAATCGATTAAGAATGAGGAAATTAGTATACTCGGTGAATTTTGAGTCAATCGATGATAAAACAAATTACTCGAAAAATCGGAAAAAGTCCAAAGACCCCTAAAAATCATGAAAAATACTGAATCCTCAGATCCATTTTAAGTTCGCCTCATATATGCAGAATTTCATGCTGATTCTGAAAATATATGATATGAGTATACGCAGATACAAGGTTTGGCATATAAAAGGGGCAAAACGTCAGAAATTACTCATTTCAACTCCAGATGAACTCTTCAACTCGAAAACGGTTGGAGATAGAGCAATTCTGCGAACGCCAATCGATTAAGAATGAGGAAATTAGTATACTCGGTGAATTTTGAGTCAATCGATGATAAAACAAATTACTAGAAAAATCGGAAAAAGTCCAAAGGGGTAGACCCCTAAAAATCATGAAAAATACTGAATCCTCAGATCCATTTTAAATTCGCCTCATATATGCAGAATTTCATGCTGATTCTGAAAATATATGATATGAGTATACGCAGATACAAGGTTTGGCATATAAAAGGGGCAAAACGTCAGAAATTACTCATTTCAACTCCAGATGAACTCTTCAACTCGAAAACGGTTGGAGATAGAGCAATTCTGCGAACGCCAATCGATTAAGAATGGGGAAATTAGTATACTCGGTGAATTTTGAGTCAATCGATGATAAAACAAATTACTCGAAAAATCGGAAAAAGTCCAAAGGGGTAGACCCCTAAAAATCATGAAAAATACTGAATCCTCAGATCCATTTTAAGTTCGCCTCATATATGCAGAATTTCATGCTGATTCTGAAAATATATGATATGAGTATACGCAGATACAAGGTTTGGCATATAAAAGGGGCAAAACGTCAGAAATTACTCATTTCAACTCCAGATGAACTCTTCAACTCGAAAACGGTTGGAGATAGAGCAATTCTGCGAACGCCAATCGATTAAGAATGAGGAAATTAGTATACTCGGTGAATTTTAAGTCAATCGATGATAAAACAAATTACTCGAAAAATCGGAAAAAGTCCAATCATGAAAAATACTGAATCCTCAGATCCATTTTAAGTTCGCCTCATATATGCAGAATTTCATGCTGATTCTGAAAATATATAATATGAGTGTACGCAGATAGAAGGTTTGGCATATAAAAGGGGAAAAACGTCAGAAATTACTCAATTCAACTCCAGATGAACTCTTCAACTCGAAAACGGTTGGAGATAGAGCAATTCTGCGAACGCCAATCGATTAAGAATGAGGAAATTAGTATACTCGGTGAATTTTGAGTCAATCGATGATAAAACAAATTACTCGAAAAATCGGAAAAAGTCCAAAGGGGTAGACCCCTAAAAATCATGAAAAATACTGAATCCTCAGATCCATTTTAAGTTCGCCTCATATATGCAGAATTTCATGCTGATTCTGAAAATATATGATATGAGTATACGCAGATACAAGGTTTGGCATATAAAAGGGGCAAAACGTCAGAAATTACTCATTTCAACTCCAGATGAACTCTTCAACTCGAAAACGGTTGGAGATAGAGCAATTCTGCGAACGCCAATCGATTAAGAATGAGGAAATTAGTATACTCGGTGAATTTTGAGTCAATCGATGATAAAACAAATTACTCGAAAAATCGGAAAAAGTCCAAAGGGGTAGACCCCTAAAAATCATGAAAAATACTGAATCCTCAGATCCATTTTAAGTTCGCCTCATATATGCAGAATTTCATGCTGATTCTAAAAATATATAATATGAGTGTACGCAGATAGAAGGTTTGGCATATAAAAGGGGCAAAACGTCAGAAATTACTCAATTCAACTCCAGATGAACTCTTCAACTCGAAAACGGTTGGAGATAGAGCAATTCTGCGAACGCCAATCGATTAAGAATGAGGAAATTAGTATACTCGGTGAATTTTGAGTCAATCGATGATAAAACAAATTACTCGAAAAATCGGAAAAAGTCCAAAGGGGTAGACCCCTAAAAATCATGAAAAATACTGAATCTTCAGATCCATTTTAAGTTCGCCTCATATATGCAGAATTTCATGCTGATTCTGAAAATATATAATATGAGTGTACGCAGATAGAAGGTTTGGCATATAAAAGGGGCAAAACGTCAGAAATTACTCAATTCAACTCCAGATGAACTCTTCAACTCGAAAACGGTTGGAGATAGAGCAATTCTGCGAACGCCAATCGATTTAGAATGAGGAAATTAGTTTAATTGGTGAATTGGTCAATCGAAACAAATTACTCGAAAAATCGGAAAAACTCTCTTAAAAATCATGAAAAATACTCAATCATTAGACCCACTTGATATTCGCACTATATAACACAATTTCATGCTGCATATGATTTGTATATGGCCAGAAAAAAATTCTGTCACACGACTTTATTTTCGAAAATTCTTCAATATTTTCTAGTCTGTATACGAAATAATGAATTAATGTTCGGCGAACACATAGTTTTCTATTATATCAATCGATGCAGTTCGCATGTTCGCAGAGAAACCCTCTGTATAATATTCCTACAATATCAGACTGTTATTTTTCACGGCCTTTGCGTGTTGATAATCTCCACTTGCATCAACCAATACAGCTGGTAAATGTCAATTCAATTTTTTTGATTTCATCTGTCAAGTTGATACAAAACCCAAATTTTCCATGGACGTTGCAAAAATCTTAATTATTCCGACAAATAAAACAACAATATTGACATTGTAACAAATTACGCACAATTCCCAGTGGCATTCTAATTCAACTCCACTGTCATGTTTTCAGTAATCTGTAATTACTTTGCCAGAGAAATATTTATCATTGTGCAGAAATCATAAATAATTTTTTACTCGCGTAGAATTATTGCAAATCGAATACAAAAGGTATATTGTAATTAACACTTGAAAAAGTGAGCAGTCATAAGTCTTATGAAACTAAAAATCAGATAATGAGCTGCAGGACTTTTCCAATTGTTTCCTATATTGCAGAATGTTTATTAGGCTACAGGGTTGCTTGCAAAAAAATCCAATTTCAAGTCACTGAATGAAAAACACGTTATTTACATAATGCCATTACTTGGTTTGTTAATGATTTGTTGACTGAAACAAATGTCAGATTGATCATTTCTAGAATTCACTCTCCTATTACTGAACATTCATAATGAATGAACGGTATCAAGCAGGCGTTGATTATGAAATATTTGATACTAAATTGTGAATTGAATAATTTATATTCAATTTCAATGGCATACATTTCATATTTCACAATTCCAAACGACTTTTGTGACGTTAATTTGAAGGTAGATGACGACGTAGCTTGGTCACATTATTTCCGGACTCTAATTTTCTTTTGTTGTTTGTAGTAAATACTGTAGTTTACAAAAATCATTTTTAATACAAAAAAGAATGGAAATCTGAAATAATTTCACCTAATGTTCTATTGGCGAAGTATGTTCTGTTTGCGTTTAATATTTTTTCTTGTATTTCTGTCTCCTCTCTTCCGTTTTACTTATCGTAACTCCTAGATATTTGAACTCTTTTACTTCTTAAAACTCTCTCGCTCCTATTTTGATCTCTCTCTGTATTTGTTCCGTTCCTAATCTCAATATTTTCGTTTTTACTTGGTTAATCCTAAGCCACATTATTGCCTCTTCTTATATAATTTCTTCCAGCATATCTTTCATTAGTCCCCTGGTCTAGGTAATGATGGCCATATCATCAACGTATGCAATAATTTGTCCTCCCTTTGTCCTAAGATTCCTGTTAATTTTCCCCACATATTTTTGAATCAGGTTGAATAACTTCGTTGAAAGTAAATTTTACCTCTTTGTTGATTGTCAATTTCTCTGTTTCTTCTTTTTTGTGTTCTTATTGTGATCTCAGTTGTTTTTATCGTCATCAACAGAAACCCCTCAGAAGCTCCTAGGAGCTTGTGCGAGCAAGGAAAAGATCCGGGACCGATGGCCGTGCTGGGCTTTGAACCCACGACCTTATGCTTGTGAGGCGAGTGCTCTATCACACGACCACCACGGCCCAGTGCTATTATGAATTGGTTTCTTTTTATCGAGTCAAATGCTTGCCGGAAATCTACAAAGAGCAGTTCGAGTTTTATTTTGTGTTCATGGGTTTTTCTTCCACTTGCTTCAGTATATGAATCACGTCTATGGTTGATTTTCCTTGTGTAAAACCTTGATTGTATTATTGAAGTAATTATTTTATACGCTGTCTTGAGTAGTGTTATTCTTCGGTAATTCTTACAGGTTTGTTGGTCTCCTTTTTTATGGATAGTTATTTTTTGTCCTGTCTCCCATTCTTTTGGCATTTTTTCCTCTGTCCATATTCTCCTTATCAATGTGGGCATCTTCTCCTTCGACTCATGTCCTCCGTATTTTATAAATTCGATGTGATTTTCATCTTTTCCGGGCGTCTTACCATTTCGGCATTTCTACAAGTAATTTGTATATATCGAGTCAAAATTGTCCAAGTATCATGGTATCATCATTGAACAGGTCAATATACAGCAGAAATAAATTTGGGCCCAAGACTGACGCCTGAGGAACTTCGCGTATAAGTAGTTTCTTAATGATAGTTTTTGATTTCCTCCAGTTAAATAGCATCTGAATAGTTCTGAGGCCGTTCCAAGGAATCCGTAATGGAAGAGTTTGTGCGAAATAAGTTCATGGCCCCCTCAATCCTTGGAAAGGTCCAGAAATATTGCAGCAAACACTTCTCTATCATTTGGGGTGGGGTAGAATTGTTCAAGGAAATAAAAAATGGCATCAATCATATTGAGATTGGTCTGTAGTTACTGCTGATAGCATTCGATCATTTCCGAGATATTTCCACTGGAAACTTTTGAATTTTCATTTTCACAAATTG
Organism: Chrysolina americana; assembly: GCA_958502065.1. Classification (NCBI taxonomy): domain Eukaryota; kingdom Metazoa; phylum Arthropoda; class Insecta; order Coleoptera; family Chrysomelidae; genus Chrysolina; species Chrysolina americana. The sequence continues at coordinate 98,874,428 of OY293413.1, read as the reverse complement.
TTTTCCAAAATAAAACGTGCTTTTCTTCCACAAATATCTGAATTCAATCATCGAATACTACTATTTGAAAACATTATATCTTCGTTTTTATCTTTACTGTATGTTGTATTATTATCATTCATGAAAACAGCTTAATGGTGTTGCATATTAATTATTTTACAGACCTCCATAACGTCTGAAAGCTATTTCTTTCTCTGCAATACTTCATATGAGGACAATACTACATCTTGAGAAGTTGTATGTCCATACTTGTTCTTTTGTGAGTCTGAATTACTGTATCAAATTGTCTCGCTACCGATACGGTGGCGGATCCTCCCAATTAGACTTTATTTCGACAGTGTTGCCAGATGCATACAGATACTTCGTAAACACTGACAGGAGATGATGCGAATAACATTATAATAATCGTTCGTTGAACACTACAAAACTATTAGAAATTACACAAAGTCTTCTACTGAACGTGAAAGAAAGGATCATCTGCATCATCTAGTCATATATTTGCCGCGTTAAAATGAATACCTATATTTTACAGCTCCAAGCAGCCCAATTTTGACGCTTTTAACAGAAAATATTTTTCTTTTTCGAGACGAAACGTCTTTTTCTATTAACGCTAGCGCTGGTAAAATTATTTCTATCGGAAATTGTACAGTATTAAAATTCTATGATGATCAGAATTTGCCGCTAATCTCAAAAGCGCTGGGAATTTTTATTAGCGCTGGCATTGGAATCATCATTTTTAGTAGATATAGTGGTGTATCTGAATTCCATGACTAGAATTTTTCGCTCCTTACAATTTGCCGCTTCCAGAAATTTGCCGCTCCCTGAAATTTGCCGCTTTCTGAAATTTGCCGCTAATGGAGGTCAATCTTGAAGACGCCTTTATCTATTAGCGTTGGTACTGAGAAAATAATTCCTGGTTAAGATCATAGGGTATTTGAATTCTATATGCAGAATTTGCCGCTCCCTGAGATTTGCAGTGGCAAATCTCAAAAGAGTATTTTTCTATGAGTGCTGTAGCTGTGAAAATAATTTCTAGTGGGTTGTTGGGTATTTGAATTCCGTAATTTGAATATTCCGCTCCCTCAAATTTGCCGCTTCCTGAAATTTGCCGCTTTCTGAAATTTGCCGCTAATGGAGGTCAATCTTGAAGACGCCTTTTTCTATTAGCGTTGATGCTGTAAAGATTATTTCTAGTGGAGATTCCATAATTGTAATTTGCCGCTCCCTGAGATTTGTAGGTTTAGGCAACTGCTCAACCCGCTATATAGATAATCAAGGCCTGCTTACTCCAGCATTGATAAAATCATTATATAACTAAATATGATAAAACTTTGTCATAGAAACGCAAGTGAGAGGCTAAAATTTGATTTGTCTTGCAGTTTTCAGGCACAACACACAAGAATGAAAAATGCATATGAGTGCAAATCGCACTTGCTTTAAAAACCCTGCATTTTCAACCTTGCAGGAGAAAAGGGTTATCGCACTCGAATATTCGGAAGACTCCCCAACTTGGCAACATCGTACGTACCTCTCAATAATAATTATCAAATTTTCAAGAGCAGCATTCCATCGCCGCTGACTGTAACAAAGGGCCGTGCGTTGCGTGATTGTTTCGCCGTTTTAGCCCGCGGTTGTCATTTTTTTCTAAGAATTCTGAGCTTCTATTCGTGTTAATATTGGTTTACTTCGGATTCCAAACGGACACTACGATTTCGTGTTTTTGTCTGCCATAATTTCGGCTGTAATTTGGCGCGTTCTAATGGTTTATAGGCAGGATGTTCTTATTTTCGTTCGTCTAGATCCATTTAGGAAGTTTTTTGTTTTATTTTCGAGCGGAGAATCGTTGAATCGAATCGTGGCCTCGGGGAATCATGGAAATTATTTCATAACAAAAATGTCCTAAAAAAATATTATTAATTCTAAGCCAGCTCAGGTAATCCATTCTAATGGTTTTGCAAATAAGGAAAGCTATTTAATAATGATAAAAATGATAATAATGGAAAATATTATTGACATTAGGAAAACACAGTGACAGGTATTTATTATCTAGACTGCTCCAAATTGCTAAAAAAAAATTGGCAGTCGCATTCTGGAAATATTTTATGAAATTATATTATATCCAATGAAACTCCCTACATTTTTTTATGTATTTAGATTCATGGTTACCTTCTTAACAAAAAAATTATTTCAAGTCGGCAGGTAACCTAAGCTATAGGATCAGTATAAGAAATATAGTTTTTTGGAAACATCGTTAATATGACTTTCATGTCGACAGTGTCCTTCCTCGTTGACCAGATATGCGACCACTGGATTTCTTGATTTATACTTTTGCGGAGTTCTCCGATAACTGCTTCCAACACATAAAAAATTACTTCTTCGTAATAATCTCCATCGTAACCCACTTTGTAGCGAACAATTTTTTCAACTATCTCGAAATATTGACCGTTTGTCACAAGATCGAGAATGATCATCTCCCCCTAATTCCCAGTCCAATATGCACCAGTGCCAGCAATCTAGAGGAGGAATATTCTAGTAGGGTTTATGGCAAAAGTCGCAATTTCCTTGACAGCGTACCCAATAAAATCCGATGTCGATGGATCTGCATTAAGAGCCTCGAACGACGTAATTTGATAGCAATGACGATAATAAGAAGTCTTCTTCCTACGATAGTACCGTACTGTAAAACTAATAAAAAACCTCCAGCCGTATAATACCGTAGCGTATTATTAATAAATGTAGCTTCATCGATTTTTTTATACCGACTTAATCTACTTACGGTTGGATATGACTTAATAAACCCTCGATGTTATTTTTATATTGCGCATTGATGTCCGATCACGGTCGTAACACGCGAACATCAACTCTTGCCGGCACTTGTCAACATCCACGGCCTAGCCTGATATTGCCGGCGCGGGCAGTAAAAATCGCTATGTAGTTGCCTTGAATTGCTTGACGTTTATATTTGCACTAAATATAATGGTTTGGCGATTATTTTCTTCATATCTATATGGCTTTTACACGACAGGATGTTCGCTTTTTTATTTGTAGCTCGTTTGCTCTTCAAACGACGACGTACGAATGGTGCAGCAACTGAGAGTGATTTTTTTCCGGTTATTGATGGGTACATATCTTTTATCTCCGCGTATCTTCTATGAATATATTACAGGAACATAAAAATTAAAGAGATGATAATGTATAGATACGTCTTTCATTCAATACCTCGGAGTGGATATATAGAGTGAGGAAAAGATGTCACGCTACTCTCGAGTGCAGGTAGCTTAATTTAAAACTCTTCGTCTTCGTCTTCGTCTTCGTCTTCGTCTTCGTCTTCGTCTTCGTCTTCGTCTTCGTCTTCGTCTTCGTCTTCGTCTTCGTCTTCGTCTTCGTCTTCGTCTTCGTCTTCGTCTTCGTCTTCGTCTTCGTCTTCGTCTTCGTCTTCGTCTTCGTCTTCGTCTTCGTCTTCGTCTTCGTCTTCGTCTTCGTCTTCGTCTTCGTCTTCGTCTTCGTCTTCGTCTTCGTCTTCGTCTTCGTCTTCGTCTTCGTCTTCGTCTTCGTCTTCGTCTTCGTCTTCGTCTTCGTCTTCGTCTTCGTCTTCGTCTTCGTCTTCGTCTTCGTCTTCGTCTTCGTCTTCGTCTTCGTCTTCGTCTTCGTCTTCGTCTTCGTCTTAAGCCATTCATAAAATAATCTTCCTGAATATCACTTGACAATGACAAAAAATACAGACACACACTTTTTTGCACATGAACAATAATTATAGTTATAAAAATATTCAACCCCTTCCCAATGAAAGTATTTTATTTTATGATTATTATTACTATCATCGCTAGAATTTTCAGTAATAGAATCCCCTCCATCCAATTCTTTCAGCACAATTGTCGATCCCGACTCAAGCAAGTTCATTGATCTTGCATAACCCTGCGCTATTTTCCATATCGATTCGAATCAATTTTTTCGTTTCGGAATTTTTGTGGTGAGTTCTAATGGAGCATGAAGAATATCGATACAGCTCACTGCTGGTGTTGGCTGCCATAACCATCTAACCATAAACCATAAACATGTCATTAGTACAACACTATCGTGGTAAACGTTGCTTCATTTATTTTGCTTCTTTCGACATGCTTTGTTAACTTTGAGTAGGTGGGTGCCTGCCGAACTGGACTGGAACCGTCTTTCGATCGAGTCTTTTTTGTTTTCGTCCGAATATGATTTATCAATCGGCGTCGTACAGAAGAAATATGGTAATTTCGTGTATCTCAATTTAGAGATTTCTTTTCGCTTTATCAAAAAGTTTAACGAACAAAAAATTATCAAATTATCACCTAGCGGAACGCCAATCAACTAATAAGGAAAAATGAATCACATAATCCAGTCTTCACTTCGATCTTTATGATGAGGAATACCACAAGGTGACTCTTTGAGACCTTCTCAATCTTTACCTGTTAGTTCATGATGTTATCAGAACTATTATATATCCTGTAAATTTAATTGCTGGTATGATTGGTAAATCGCAGGTTATATAGCTTTTGATTTGAAAATTTTTTAGATCAGTATCCAAAGATCTAACTTCCGAGAATTTCACTTGTGTTTCTTTTTAAGATGATCTTAGAACATTCCAGAGCCTCTGAAAGCATTCTAGAATGCCCTATATTCTAGAGATTTTCGTGAAGTTCATATCACACGGCTCCTTCCTTGATAACTTCACTTGTGTGAATTCTCACTACGTTCTAGAACCTTCCGGAGTCACATATTTATCGTGTACACAGCTTTCATTGCTCTCTACTTTCCCATATTAAATAAGGAAGCAGCTATCGTCTATACCCACGCATCGTTGATACACCTTGTATATATAACACGTGGTATGATTGATCAAATCAAATATAATCAAATATGCTTTTTTGTCTGAAGAACATAATTCTGATCGACTGAGTCATTTAAGAATAATAAGAAATACCTATAGAATATTATATAAAAAATCAGATACAATATAAATAATAAATAAATTGAATTAAAATGAAACACAATAGGCACAAGTAGATAAAATAAAATTAGTACATTTTCGGCATACTGGTCGACAACAAATATGCGTAAAAATAAAAAATAAATACTAGTACAATTCAATAAAACATTTTTAAATTGAATCCTGAATAACTGGGATAGGATCTCAAAGTTGAATTTCACAACACTAAATGTTCTCACAGTAGAACTCATCTAATTAGTGGAAAGCACTCGCCAGAAGATTTTTTGAGTACTTTTTAATTTTTTTTATTGTCTTTGTTTTAATCTTGTTAAATAAGTGATTGAATAATTTTTTGCCATTACAAATTATAGATTTTTTTACCTGTGTCGATGTTGGAATTGATGATTTTATATTTAATGATTGTCCAGTGTTATAATGGGTTGTCGTATAGATATCATTCTTAAATTCACTATGAATGAGACACACTGCTTCTAAAATAAAAATGCTCGGTAGTGGTAAAATGTGGTGTTTAATGAGAGTGGCTTACAAGAATCCTGGAATTTAACTCAGCACATACAGTGAGGACCAAAAGTCCGTCGCCCCCCCCTGTAACTTCTTTATTCTACATATTACAAAAAATGTTAAATACATAAGTTGTAGGGTTTCATTCGATCTTTTTAATGGTTTAAGTTTCATTCATACAGAGTGTCTCAAAAAAGCACGGTGATTTAGAAGTTAATTTTTTTAAATGAGATACCCTGTATTTCATTGCATTATTTCATTCTACGTTGAATTCTGAACAAGTTTGATGAATGGTTTTCTATCAAAAAAGTTAATAGTTTTGGACTTATGAACACTTGTAAATAATTATTTCGACTACTTTTGCACCAGTTCACGAATAAATTAATGAGGTAGGCTATGCACGCTAGGCGCGTTTATTTTATCCATGACAACGAAAAAAAACTCTTATCTGTTTTTGCCAAATGTCATTGACATTTTGTAGGTTTTCAAAACTTTGTTTCAAACGGTTTTCAATTTCTCTTGTTGATTAATATACAATCAACTAAGCAAGTAGCTGAGACATGTGATGTTTCTAAAACATCAGTAAAGAGGGTTTGAAAACAAAATAAATTCCATCCTTACAAAATAAAATTTTTGCACCAATTGGTTGAAGATGATCCAGACCGGCGACCTGAATTTTGCGAGACCATGGCAGAAAGAATTGTTGCAAATCGACTTTATTTGCAACACATCTGCTTTAGTGATGAAAGCACTTTTTACCTAAATGGAAATGTGCATACCCAGAATTGTAGATATTGGAGTGATGAGAATCCCCATGAATTCCGCGAGGGGCATACTCAATTTCCCCAGAAAATTAATGTTTGGGCTGGTATTTTAGGTAACCACATTGTAGGTCCCATATTCTTGGAAGAAAATTTAAATGGTCCCAGATACCTCCAAATGCTGCAAGACACAATAAGTCCCAGTATCGATGAGATCGTTGCGCAAAACCCACATGAATTTTACTTGGATGTAACATTTCAGCAAGATGTAGCGCCACCACACTATTTTCGGGAGGTGAGAAATTACTTAGATGAAAGGTATCCAGGTAGGTGGATTGGACGTCGAGGTACAACAGAGTGGCCAGCTCGCTCACCGGACCTCTCACCGCTTGATTTCTTTCTCTGGGGCTATGTGAAATCCGTAGTTTTTAAGACAGTTTGTGGGTCGTTAGATGAACTGCGCCGTCGAATTATTGAAGTGTGTTCAGAAATAACACCTCAAACCTTGATTAATGTTAGGGAAGAGTTTACAACCCGACTATTTATGTGTCAAGAAATGCATGGTGGACATGTCGAACATCTTTTGAAATAGATAAAAACTCACCGTTTTTAGTTATAAATTAAAATATCTCTTCAGTTTTTAATGATTTTTGATCTGTATTTATGGACTACCTTATTTGTTAATAAAATGTTTCAACTTCATTTGTACTAGTTTTTCGTGAGATTCAACAGCTCTAACAATTGTAAAATGGTACGACGAGGTAAGTTTCACATGGTGCCATCAGCAGTTTGCAACATTGGATAGCTTTCAAAAAGTTAGGATAGGAAAGTGGAATACGTTGTGATCCATTTGTTACGATTTTCTCATTGAACTGGCGCAAAAGTAGTCGAAATAATTATTTACAAGTGTTCATAAGTCCAAAACTATTAACTTTTTTGATAGAAAACCATCTATCAAACTTGTTCAGAATACAACGTAGAATGTAATATTGCAATGAAATACAGGGTGTCCCATTTAAAAAAATTAACTTCTAAATCACCGTGCTTTTTTGAGACACTCTGTATGAATGAAACTTAAACCATTAAAGAGATCGAATGAAACCCTACAACTTATGTATTTAACATTTTTTTGTAATATGGAAAATGAAGAAGTTACGGGGGGGTGCGACGGACTTTTGGTCCTCACTGTATACCTAAATGCTCTTTTTTGCAAAATAAAAACCATATTGAAATGATATTGACTTCATGATCCCCAAAAACAAATTCCATATCTCAGATGTGAATCGACATCTTCACCAAGTTCCCATGAATTGTACGGCAAAACACCCTGATGATAGTTTTCTTCTAAGTTTTTTAATGTGATCTTCAAATTTCAATCTATCACCAGTATGTGAACCCAGAAATTTTGCTTCTGTCCTAACTGATCACTTCATTTCCTAGATGAAGTTCTTGAATATCACATTTGAAAGTCAGAATGTTAGTTTTTGATGTAATGAAATATAGTTTATTAGCATCGTACCAATCTTTCACTTTACTAATATAATTCTCATCGTCATATCTCCGACTCAATTTCATTCACAATGTCATCAATGATATTCGCACCACCAGTTAATATTGTAGTCGAAAGAAATATCAGGAATTGTAACACTGTCTTTCTTATTTCAGTTCCTACTGCATTAATTTTTTTCGGAACGAGTGTACGCATCCCGTCTTTTCTACACAGCGCAACCTCTCGGCACCCTGCGGGATACCTCGCAGAGCCATTGAAAAGCTTTCATCGACATTCGTCAACTGGGTTCTATAATGATCAGCTCCGACTCTCTGATTGATTGTCCCTTGTTGGCTACTTAGCATGCGGTAGTACACGTTATTAGCGGCTATCTCTGGGCATCGTCTCTCAGGTGGTCCAATCTTTCTTACGTTCGTCTCAGTATCTGCCGTGGAGGTGATTTTTTCCACGATTTTTTCATTCAGTGCTCTAGAACGACGCGGGCACTCAACTCGGCGTACGTTCTGTATGAATCTCGGTCATTAGTTATACGGTTCGGAATTATTTACATACGGTAAGAGAGACAGAGAGTATATTTTTCTTTAAATATTCACGAATAGAAATATCCTGTAATGTTCAGGAAACTAAATAGAAAGCAAGGGAACGGAATAGGGAAAAATCAAATCGAATCCAACCGAATTTTATCATCGAATGACGATGATATAAATATGAACTTACAAAAATCCGACAAACAAGAATGAAGTAAAAAGTGAAAGAATGAATGAGCGTTTAGGAAAAAAATAAATTCGTGGTTCTATAGTGCCGAAGTATTTTTTTATGCAATTATTTTAGTGGTTTTTTAGGCTGCACTTGAAAATCTTCAAACTTTTGGAACTCTTAAAAGAGAAGAGGTTTGTTGAAATAACATGTTCCGAGTTTACCATTGACTTTTTTCATCTATATTCATTAATATATTACTTTTATTTCTCGTGTTGTAGTTGTGAGTATCACAGTGTTTATTAAAAGTGTTTTTAAATATTAATATGTTTTATTAGTACATTATAAACAACTTTCACAAGTTATGGGCCGAAAAAATTTGTATACCATAGTAAAAAGATGAAAATTTGTTAATTTCAATATTCAAAACATCTGGGTATTTCAAATTTGAGGGTCACCATTGGGATTTCGGAAACTATAAGAGATTCAAAAATGGTTAAATTGGGTCAAATTTGCGCATTTATGTGACGAACAATATACTGTTAGAATATTTCAAAATTCCGAGTATATTCGTAGAAATTTTGAGAAACCAAATAATTTTTTTGGCGTTAGTTGCGTTAGTTGAATTATTACAAATTGAAATAGAATTTTTCATTCTGATCCAAACGATGTATAATGTGATATTGAAAAAAAAAATAACACTTGTCATACTAATCGATTTGTTGTTACCCCATTATCTGTCACATTTGCTGTTATTATCAGTTGTAATATCACAAGAGAGTGAGAATAAAGTGAAAATAATTTGAATGCTTTTTCGAAAACTTGTTGCCAGCCAATAGACACGAAAGCCCGGAAGGGTCGAGTGGCTATTGCCAAATGGCAACAAGTTTGAGAAAAAATTTGGAGAATTATTTTCTACTTTATTGAACTCTCGTGTGGTATTCGATAGATTATTTTTTGATGCCCCAATCATAGACCCATTCTCTATATAACATTTTTATTTCAACAATTCACTTGAATCACTATAAACAGAATGAAGTATGGAATTTGAAGTTCTTAGCATGAAATATCCAATTATTATGGATGTTGTGTCCTTGACTGGAGGATTTCGTAACATTGCTTTGTTCTATTGGATTGAAAGTTATTGATTTTTCTCTACCTCTTAGGTTATCAATTGAAATTGTTTCCAAATTGACACGTTACTCAAAATAGTATTCTTGTATGCATTTTCGTTGATTTTCTTAAAATTTCATCGACTTTTCATGCAAACTGATGATAGACGTCAGATCAAAAGTATCAGTTGTCACATAATGAAAGCAGAATACCACAAAAAATTCCCGCGGCAATTTTCGAGGTAGAAAATTCCCACTATAATAATGCTGTGATTTGCCTGAACGTACATTAATGCTTTGAATTGATGGTTTCGATTGGTTGAATGGGATTCTTGTTGGCCATGAACCCGGTATTTTAATGTACCCCACAAAAAAGTGTCAAGTACTGTAAGGTCAGCCGACCTTGCTGGCCATTTCACATGACCATTATTTCCAATCCTATCTGGGAATCTTTCTTCACGTAGAGGGGCACCAATATCGCATATTACAACGGCGTTTTCGAAAAGACACATATTGCGTTTGCGTGGGCTGAGAAATAAAGAATGACCGGATATTCTGCCAGAGACAAAAAGAAGAGTGGACCAAACTGCATCCTGTAGAATACACTCATTCTTTTCTCAGAAATGTTGTGTCTTCAGCATATAAACAAGAGAAGGCTCCTGTTTAAATTACGATCAACTCAATAATAAAATGTACCAATAGCATCGGCTCCAAAACATTGCCCTGGGGTACACTTATTAACGAAATAATAATACTAATCGACAAATAAAGCCTAGCTAATACCTAGCAGTGTATAGAAGTAAAGAAATTCTATTGATTCTTCGCGACGCCAAAGATGCCCATGATCCCATTTTCAAGCCACCTCAACTTGTCTTCCACTTCTGTCTCAATTCAGAACTGGTTTCCCAGTAACAACCCAATGAATTTTCTGTGGTTTCGTGTGAGACCACCTTTTCCTTTTGAAACCGTAATTAATAAAGCGACAGGGGCTCACTGAACATTATAAATCATAAACAATGTTAATAGCAATTTTGTGATAATCAGCCACAATTAGCAAGTGCGAATAATAGTGCCTTATTTATTACATAATTATTGTTTTACGAGGAAGGAATAAAAAAGCTCGTGTAATAGAAAGTCTAACGCATAAATTATCGGCTTGCATTGAATTCAATGAAGGATTGAATTCGTTCATTCATGAAATAATTGCAGGTATTGCTGTACTGGGTGGGTATTGGAAGTTTAGGAACAACACGCTTCATGACAAGTTGAGAGACCTGGAAGCATGAACAAATATTTGCTTTATTTCCGGAAATTTCTTAAAGGTCACGGATATTTCGAAAATTATCCTGAGCTGCAGAAGTGGGACCATTTTATTAAAATATTCGTGTCAGAGAACCGATTTTCAAGAATAACTTTGATAAGTAGGTAAATAAAAAAAAAATTCATACTATTTGTTATTCCTAGATTTAATATAGTTTATTCTTTAATATAACGACACATTGAAATTACCGAAAGTGGTAGACATTTTTCTTTTCCGTCATGGTATTTATCTCTGATACCGAGGTTTATTTCCTGAAAAATCATTTATCAGATCGTAGGCAAAAGGTTATATAGGAACATAATATATCATTCAGCACATACATGCTATCCCTGATAACCACAGGGATCAATCCTTAGGCCCCTTTTATCTATAATTCTCACAGAAAATTGTGAATTTCACTCATATGCAGACGAAATTATATCACACTCTCGACCGTTTGGGGGACATTTGCAAAAAAAAAATGGAAATGAAAACAAATACAAATCATATATTTCCGAAACAATAAATGCATATAGAGTGCAAATTTCATGCGAATTTGATGATTTCGTATTCCACATGAATTTTTGGACTTTTTACCAGTTTTTCCGCCAATCGAATTGGAGAATACTAATTTCATCATTTCGAATTGATTGGCGTTCACAGAATTACTCTATCTTCAAAGTTGAAGAGTTTATCTGGATTCAAAAAGGATAATTTTATATTGAAAGAATGAATTTTTTTTCTCGACTAAAAGTCTTCTGAAAATTTGTCAATACATCAACGGAATTCATTTTTGTGGTATGACTCGGGAATTATGAAAAATGAAAATGAAATTTTCCCGAAAATTTGATCGTGCGACTAAATTTTTGACGTTTTCGAGTCATTTATTTTAACTTTGATTGTCAAATCATACATTTTCGTAATCAGCATGAAATTTTTGTGTATGTAGTGCAAAATTCAAGTGGGTCTGACGGTTTTATAAATTTCATGATTTTTTAGACTTTTTTCGATTTTTTGAGTAAATTATTTTCACGTCGATTGACTCGAATTGAACAAAATGTACTAATTTTGTTGTTCTGAATCGATTGGCTCTGTCTTTAACCGTTCTCGAGTTGACAAGTTCATCTGGAGTTGAAAGGAGACACTTCCCTTCACAGTTTTATTTCTACTCTCATGTGTCTTTTATTCCTTCTATATGCTGAACAAATAATATAGGTATCACAAAATCGATAAGTACGAAGATTGTCTGGTATTGCAAGAGAACCTTGAGAGAACTTCTAGGTGCTTAAAAAATGAATTACCAAAAAGAAAACAATAGTCGAATTTAATCATACAATTAATGTCATTAAAGCGTATCGATGGTCTGAAATAAGGGATTTTGGGGTGGTATTTGATTCGAAATTATATTTTATTTTTCATACCAGAAAAACCGTTTCATCTGCAAAAATCTTCGTTTCTTTTTGAGAAATAGGAAAGATCTAACAAATATTCACACTTTAATCAAACCATTTTTCAGTTACATTCGGTCCAAGTTAAAATACTATGTTGTTTGGTATCCTTTCTTCGCAAACCATATAAGTTCAATCCAGAAATTAAAAAAAATACATGGCGCCAGAAAAAAAAAAGTTGGCATGAAAATCTTTGACTGGTGACAACATATAGACGATTCAAATCAGGCACTCAATGGCTTTAAATAAACCATTGAAAAAATGTATAAGGGACGTTATGGTTCTTTCTACCAACAAGAAAGTTACAAGGCGCACGAATACTAAGCTGAATCATATCCCTTATCTTTCTAATTATATTAATTTTTTTTAAATCTCAAATGACTCATTTTTCTATTTTGATTTATCTTAATTTATTATGATTGTTATTCATAATTATTATATTATTGTTTAGTATAACTATCTTGTAAACATTTCCTGTTATTGGGGTTACCTGTTGGAAAAAAATGGATGAATAAAAAATAAAATAAAAATAAGTAAAAACATAATGACATTCGTTCCTTCTTTTTCAGGAATAAAGTTAATACTGGGGCTGATAATATCGAATCCATTCTTTCCGAGCACTGCTATGTGAACTATAGAATTTCTGTTGGCACCCTGTTCATCTGAAAAACAAACAACGTGGCATCAACTCCATGCACTCCGGTGCAATCGAAATTGAAATCAGAGAGCTATTAGAGAATTGGCTATTGTGTCGCCGCGGTGGTCAAGCTTTGCATTAAGGAGATTGTTGTTCCCATGGTCTCTTATCTTCGAACTGGATCTCATCAGCTGTCTAGTGGAGGCGAATTAATCTCGGGCAGAGATACATGTTCACCCGCTCTCTGCAGTTTACACTAGAACACATGACATAACAATACTTCCAGTTTTGTCTAGTTGCGATGCTCAGGGGCATCAGAATAATGTACAGGGTAAGTCCAATCATATAGAGTTTTTTCCAGTAAAATAGTTATAAGTAATAGGAAAATATATTATGTTTTCCTAGGATATGGATTGGTAGACGAGGGACGATAGAGTAGCCCCCAAAATCTCCAGATCTCACACCACTTGATTTTTTCTTACGGGGTTATTTGAAATCGAAAGTTCACATCGATGGATCATAAAATTTATGAGATATAAAATATAGTAGTAGGGTAGCCCACGATGCTAAATGTGGATTTACTCGAGCATCATAGAGACCTATTGCGTTGCAAAATTCAGATGATGAGAAGAAAAAATGTTATGTAATGAATACTGTTGGGAATCATCAATATGATCAGCCGTGGAAAATAGGAAAAGAATGGGGTTGTTATAGATATAAATAATATAATTTGGATGTTGTCAATACATGAAATAAAAAACATGTTTCCAGTTGATTAAATAGTTATTTCTTAACGAATTGGCGACGAGATAAAAAACGAAATCCACAACTTCAGTATGCCAAACCAGTCCGAAACCAGTATCACAAGTCATTCCAGTACTCTGATGAGAAGTACGTATGGAAAAGTACGCGAGTTTGTCCCAGAATCTGATACCTACCTGGGATATCTACGAAGAACAGCTACAATATTATTTCGAAGCTAATGAAATAAGAGATTCTTCGACCAAAAAAGCTATCCTTCTGTCTACCTGCGGAACCAGTTTATTCATGACAATTCGATCCGTTGCAGCACCAAGTCAAATTAAGGATTTAACCTATGATAATATCGTTGACTTACTGAAGAAAAGGTATAATCCCCAGTCGAACAAAATTATCGAACGCTTCAAATTCAACCAGAGAATCCAAAAACCTGGTGAATCGATTCAAGAATTCATCGCAGATCTTCGTAGTTTGAGCCAGTTCTGTGAATTTACAGATTTAGAAGACATGTTACGTGACCGGTTGGTGATCGGAGTGAAGGACGAAGCCCTACAGAGACGTCTACTCGCAGATAGTTCCCTTACTTTCAAGAAAGCTATAGATGAAGCACAAACTAGTGAAAATACCCTGAAGAATATGATTGATCATACTTCAAATTCGATTAATAAAATACACTCCAGCCAGAACTCATCCAGGAATTCTAAGAAGGGGATTTCTATAAAAGAAAACCCACAGTGGAAGACATGTTTCAGATGCACAGAAAAGCATAGCCCCGTTTCGTGTCGTTTCATCAATTCTGTGTGCAACTTTTGTGGAAATACAGGTCACATTGAGAAGGCATGTATCACCAAAAAGAAATCTAGAACTACTGGAAAGAATCAAAGTTTGCAGAGATACTCCAAGCGGAGTGAAGCTACACACATTATCGGAAGCGAAACTGACCAGAATGTAGTTCATATTGATGAATACATCAATTATCATAACAATTGTCAACGTGATAGAGTGCCAGCATTCAAAAAACTCGTAGTTATTGAAGGGCGTATCGAAATGAAAGTCGATTCAGGAGCCGCATATTCTATCATCGGTGAAACAGAATTCAATGAAGTTCTGCCCCACAGGAAGTTGAATGAGTCACATATACAACTTCACCTTGGGGCCAAAAGAAATTGCCAGTTATCTGTGAAGGTGAAAAACAGCGAGAAGATAGCCCAATTACCTTTAATAGTAATAAAAGGAAATGGACCTGCCTTGGTAGGAAGAAATTGGTTCGATTTTCTGAATATCGAAATTCCGGATTCAATCCTAAAAATCACAAATTCAGTTCCTGTTCAGCTACAAATTTACAGTATAGTTTTTGCCGATAGCTTAGGAGGATACAAAGGTGAACCAGTTAATATTCCAATTAAACAAAACGCTATTCCCATTTTTTGCCGTGCCAGACCAGTCCCTTTTGCCTTGAGAGAAAAAGTGGAAAATTAAATAGATCTCTTCGTGAAAGAAGGAGTATTGGAACCAGTCAAGCATTCGGAATGGGCATCACCAGTGGTACCTGTGATGGAGGAATTCGACTTTGCGGTGATTATAGAAGAATCAACCAGGTTGTTATCAGTGAAGTTTTTTCCCTTGCCCACGAATACAGAGGTTTTTTCGAAGCTTGCTGGTGGACCAATTTTCACGAAATTGGATTTGGATCGAGCTTACACCCAGGTTCGGGTGACAGAAAATGCGTCAAAATATCTGACACTGAATACTCATCGAGGATTATTCAGGGTGACCAGATTACCATTTGGAGTATGCTCGTCTCCTTCAATTTTCCAGCGGATTATGGAATCACTCCTAATTGATATTCCAGGAACTGTTGTTTACCTTGATGATATACTCATAATGAAGAACATTGGTTCAGAGTAAATCAAGTGTTGAGGAGAATGCAAGACCAGAGACTGCATTTAAAGGTTGAAAAATGTCACTTTGCTGTCAAAGAAATCATTTATCTTGGTTTCAAAATCGATTACTCCGGTATCCATCCGACTGAAGAAAAAATCCAGGCTATCCAGAAAGCACCAGCTTCACAAAATAAAGAACAACTCCAGGCTGTTTTAGGTTTGATCAACTTTTATGAAAGATTCATGGAAAATAAATCGACATTATTGCATCCATTACACAATTTACTACAGAAAAACGTAAAATTTACATGGACTGAACGAGAAGAAGCCAGTTTCTAAGCAGCAAAAAACTTTTTGAGCTCAGATTCCGTTTTAGTACACTACTCCCCGGATTTGCCCTTGATTGTAGCGGGAGATGCCTAACAATATGGCATTGGTGCAGTGTTGTCTCTGGAACCGATGTGCCTATAGCCTACGCATCCCGTACGCTGCTGAATAATGAAAGGAACTATTCTCCGAGCTCAAAAATATGATTTTTGTGTCATTATGAGCTCTCCGAGCTCAAAAGTCTAATAGAAGTTTATACAATTTTTTTAATTTTCAAACCGCAATAAATTTTTAATATATGAACCGATTTGGTGGCATTTGACGCAGTTTTTCAAGCTCCATGAAGAAATATTCAGTTTGAATTGATCGAACAAGAAATTTCAGAGTGATTCCGAAAAAACACTTTTTTCGGTTTTCTTTCGACAACGATAACTTACGAAGGAATCAACCGATTCTGACCGGACTGGCGGCGATAGACGTTGTTTTTTGATATTAAGAGCTGATTAGTTTTTGAAATCGATCGATAGAGCCGTTTGAAAGTTATTCCGAAAAAAACACATTTCGAAAAAAAAAATCGTAGTTTTTTGAGATTTCTCAAAATCTACCGGTACGAATCGGTTCAAATTATATTAAAAATCTAAGTTTGGCTAAGCCAAATAGATAGAGAAAGAGTGAGAGAGAAATAGTAACGCAGAGAAGGGAATATAAGCATTACGCAGCTGCACGCATTAGACTTTATCGACGAATTTTTGTTATTTCGGCTTGTGGAAATCGTCATATTATATATTTTTCATCATCCTTGAATCATTTCCTTCAAAATAAAAAAAAATAGCCACGCTCGAGAATGTCGAGATGACGTTTTTTTACAACTTTGTAGCCCTTCCCTTTCTTTACGCCACTCTCAAATTGCAAGATTAGTAGAATATACACCTTTTAGCATGTAATCAACTCACCCTACCTTAATCTGACGCGCTCGAGAATTTCTGATGATCAATTTTTTTTACTAATCTGATCCTTTATCCTGGACGCGCGGCCTTATGAGGTTCATATTTGGTGGAGGTACTTAACCGGGTTGGGCTTCCCTGCTATAGATTAGATTGGAAACTCGTAAAATAACTCTAAAAATGATTCACAATGTTCAAAAAGAATGTCGTCGCTACTATTACTGCCAAGGGGCAGGTGGGTGGCAATTTGAATATTCAATTCAAGCAAGAAGTAACTTGCATTTGTCAAATAAACATTTTTCATGTTTTCTGACAGTAGTAAAAAGTATTTTGATGTAATTAAATAACATACTTCTGGTGGAAATTGATTTGAATATGGTATGAAGGTGAAACTTTTGTCTAATTTTCACTAAAACTTTATTTATTAATTTCTTTCAAAAATTAAATATTTTTTGGCCACTAAGTATTAATCATTCTTTTGTTGCGTATTTCATATATTTTTCAAATTTATATTGGAGATACTCACATCTACTCCACAATGGATTAAAAAAACAAGAATCCTATCGGATGACTCTAAAATCTAATACATCAGTTTTATTCTCGTTGGATATAAGATTAGTATGTTTCCCTTTTGAATCTCTATAGGCTTGTTCAAGAACAGAATGTTTTTTGCATAAATTTCATTGACCCATTTTGTCTTTGGTGTACGTTTACTAAATTTCCTTTCAGGAAGGTGAAGATTGAAGTAATTTAAAATTATGGAATAGAAATACTCAAAAGCCAAATTTAATTCTTCGTACCACTGTAGGTGATTGGAGTATAGTGCTTCGAGCAATCCTATTTCTTCATAAAATCATAAATAAATTATCCACGGTTTTCCGTTGAAATATACCTCACCGCAAACAATACAGTCGGCGTCTTACCAAATAATCAGTCTAACCACTACCGCTGTTCTATTGTCCGTATGATGTTTCTTTCATGCGATTTGAAAAAAATTAACGGTCATATACCTACACGTGCTCTCCAAATCACGCTATCATCTCGAAGCCTTTCGAGCAACAGCTGTCATTTTCTGCAACGAATGGCGCAATTATTTTTTGCTGAATACCTAAAACGGTGTAATTTCGGAAATATGCGAGAAAATATCGGGCAGGAAATTGGTGAGGTAAGGAACGCCTATATTTTTGCATATTTTAGCTCTAAATGGACAGTTGCCGAGGAGTAATGCAGTAGCTGACGTATGTTCATAGTGAGTTTTTTTTTTTCGTACCAATAAAAAATACAGAGTGTCTCACAGTATACGTTTTTTGAGTGGAAATAATAACGAGGAGGTCCTATAGATTCCTTTTGTGAAACATCCTCTTTCATCATTGAATAGTGCCCATGGGGAAGACTTTTCGTTAATAACGTCCAATCTATTCAAATTCATCATAAAAGGTAGTAGAGATTGCGGACCAAAGGACAATTTCTACCATTATTTTGGTGTCTTATCGATCGAATGACATCAGAGTAAGTGAGTGATGTTATCCTAAGATTCTGAAGACAATTTTTATTTATCTCTAGTAGAATTTTTTGTATTTAAGTGCTGTGTTTTTTCCAACACAAAATCTATACTCACCTTCAAATTTCATTGACAGAGTGAATTATGATCCGTTTTAATTAAAAACTAAGACTAACGATGAAACTTCTGGGCATTCAAAATATGGCGAAGGTGCCAATGTTTGTAAGTAAGAATTATATTATAAATGATGTTTTTCGAGTTTTCCCTTTTTCTCTGAGGAATGTATACCTACATAGATAGGTTCATAATAGCACCTGACATTACTTTTTCGTGACTATTTTTCAGGACCGAGTAAATTAGCGAAAAACTCCCAGGAAGTCAAAGTGCTTGCTGCAAATTTTACCCTGAATTCATCATTTCGATTGATAGACATATGCCTACCAGCATTACCTACCTAGGATCGTCTTTGGTTTTCTCAAAAATGTGAAATCCAAGCGTACTGGAATATTTTTTCTGAATCCGAAAATGTACTTGTTTTATGAATTCGAACACTTAAAAATGTTGATAAAAAAATATTTTTCACTGACAATCTTCCAAAATTTTGCCAATCTGCTACATTTGAGATAATTTACGATTATTTAGAAAATGAGAAAATATTTTTCGAAAATCGATCATGAGAGATAATTTTCGAGGTGTTATTTGTATATTTCTCGTGTTCATCAGAAGATGAAAAATGCAATTCCCTCCATATTCTGTGCCTATTTGGTGAAATAACTAACTAAACAGATACTTTTATATGCCAAACCTTGAACATACACATATCATATACAGTGCGGTCCAAAGGTATGGAATAAATTCATTTTTAGCGTTATTATGTATTTTATGAAAAAATCCTGAAACAGGTCAATTTTTATTGGCAATTTGACAATTTACAGTATGAAAATATTACCCTCTTCTTGCACCCCCTCTGAATTATGAGCACCCCCTCAAAGATTTTAAATGAGAAGGGGGGTCGTGTGGCATCTTGTTCGAAAGGGATTTTCATTATCTGTTCAGCAATACTAAGTGTTTCATATTTGGTGCAACCATAACGAAGACATTTTTTTATTAAAATTTAAAAATATTGACACTGTAAATGATGTATCCGTTGAAACAACCTGAAACAGGTCGATTTCTATTCTCAATTTGACAATTTATAGTATGAAAATATCACCCCCTTCTTGCACCCCTCCTGAATTATGAGCACACCCTCAAAAAATTTGAATGAGAAAGGGGGTTGTGTTGCACCTTTTTCAAAAGGGATTTTCATTCTCTGTTCAGCAATACTGAGAAAATTTATTCTGAATATGTCAAATGTTGATAGACTGAAGGAAATAATTTAACATAATGTTTAGGAAGTATATTTCAATTTGTTTTACAGTTAAATTAAATGTTCAAAATGACCACCATTCACTTCTTGACAATAAGCAAGGCGATCTTGGAATTCTCGTAGAACATTTTGTAGGACCTCAGGGGTTATGTTGTTAATTTCTTCCGATATCCTAGTTTTTAAATCTGCAATATTGTCTGGTCTATTGAAATATACTTTTGATTTTAAATAACCCCATAAAAAGTAATCGAGAGGAGTCAAATCGGGGGATCTAGGCGGCCATTCAATCGGTCCACGTCTGCCAATCCACCTATTGGGAAAAACTTCTGTCAAATAATCTCGAACAATACGTGTGTAATGCGGTGGAGCTCCGTCTTGTTGATACCAAATTGATCTATCTATTCCATTTGGATCATTAACATCGGGAAAAAGTCGTTTTAATGTAGGCACTAAAAAGTTCATCAAAAAACCTAGATAAACCTCACCATTAATTGTGCCTTCAAAAAAATAGGGGCCAATAATTTTGTTTTTAATGATACCAGCCCAAACGTTCACTTTTTTTCACACATCCAATGAGGATTTTCTCTGCTCCAATATCTACAGTTTTGTCTATTAACCGTTCCATTTAAATAAAAAGTAGCTTCATCAGAAAACACAATTTTGTTTATGAACTGCAAATCTGCTTCAGTTCACAGAATTGTTGCCTTCTATCAGGGTCATCCTCATTTAACTCCTGAACCAACTGAACTTTATAAGGATGGTATTTTTCTTTATGTAAAGCTCTCAATATCGATGATTTACTTACATCATTGTCGGCGGCAAGTTGTCTACTTGTCATATGCGGATTTTCCTCAATCGCTAACAGTACATCTAACTTTTTCTCCTCATCCAATGCAGCATTTCGACCTGGTTTTTGACGAGTTTTTACATGTCCAGTTTCACGGTATTTTGTTTCTATTCTGCTAACTGTAGATTGTGATACGTGTTGACCAGGGTATTTATTATTGAACATTTCACAAACTTCCGTTTGAGTTGGTGTTTTATTACCGCATCCAAGCATAATTAAAATGTCTATTCTTTGAGTTTCGGATAAATGAGCCATAGATGAATCGAATACACACAAAAATATTTTTCAATACACTGACGTCTGCCAGCAACTCACAAATATCAAAATAACAGTAGTCTACTAGATTGACATTATATTATTTATGGGTTTTGTGAATAATTTTTTGGTGTCTTCAACGACTTTTTCCTGACTATTTTAGCAAGACAGATAAGAAAGTATAAATTGTCAAATTGAGAATAGAAATCGACCTGTTTCAGGTTGTTTCAACGGATACATCATTTACAGTGTCAATATTTTTAAATTTTAATAAAAAAATTTCTCAGTTATGGTTGCACCAAATATGAAACACTTAGTATTGCTGAACAGATAATGAAAATCCCTTTCGAACATGATGCCACACGACCCCCCTTCTCATTTAAAATTTTTGAGGGGGTGCTCATAATTCAGAGGGAGTGCAAGAAGGGGGTAATATTTTCATACTGTAAATTGTCAAATTGCCAATAAAAATTGACCTGTTTCAGGATTTTTTCATAAAATACATAATAACGCTAAAAATGAATTTATTCCATACCTTTGGACCGCACTGTATGTTAGGAATCATCACGGAATTTTGCGTATATAAGCGAATTCCAAGTGTATCTGATGACTTTGTATTTTTAATGATTTTTAGGGATTCCTCGAATATTTTGTTACCAACTAGACTGACTCAAAATTCACAAAGTATACTAATTCCATCATTCTGAATTGTCCTATCTTCAATCGTTTTCGAGTTGAAGAGTTCAATTGGAGTTGAAAGGGGTTATTTCTAAGTTAAAAAGTTCATCTAAAGTTGAAAGAGATAATTTCCAGCCAAATCAACTATTAGCATTATTGTATTTATTAATTTGCGTGAATTTTTACCTTTTTTGTACATAACCACCAAATTTTAAATCGAACCCGAATCAATTAAATATTTCTCAGGCTTCAACCGGATATCAACAGTAAAAACTTCTTCAGACATTGTCTAGTCTTTATATTCCTGAACACATTTTCAATTCAATTGGTAATCAGTTTTCAAAATACAATGTCACGAGACAGATGATATCTCTATTCCAGATCTTTGATTCTGTTGAACAGCGCCATAACTGCATAAAAATTACATTTACTCATATTCAATTTCGATAACCTGGAAATCCTGAAAAGCAAACTTTCAGCACTGATTTGTTACAAACAACTGAATAGATGTCAGATGTATTTCTATAGCCGTAAAGCGAAGTATTTGTTTTTGGACAGATATTTGGCTCAAATTTTCCTCTTCATGGACTCACTTGAGGACATTAATTGTAAATACTCAAACCGTAGATAATTAATTTTTCCCTTATTGCAAGTTCAAACCTGTTTTTCTCAAACTTAAACCAATTTTTAAAATATTGGATAAGATTACAAAAGGAAATGAAGGAGTACTCACAAAAATTCGCCAAAAGTTATTTCAAGTACTCTAGGCTGGAATAAAAATATTAGATGAACGAGAATTATTACAGGGGAATATCGTTACTGGTGCGAATTTTTATTTCCATTCAATCCAAAATTACAGTTGTGATTTTTTCAAAATATATCTGCATCATTTCAACAACAAGATTATTGTTTCCAGGTGGTTATGGAACATAGTCGATAATAATATAGGAATAGAAAGATATTATCCATTCTCTTCCGTATTCGTTCTTCAATGTTGGAAAAGATGAACTTTATCTTCAGTTGCAGAATATTGATGAAGAAAGATTTCAATTCTTCTTCACTGAAAGTTTATGCTAAAGGGTATTCTAATGGTACCTCATATCTAACTGTAATGCTTTAATCAATTCAACAAAGCAAAAACCGTAAGTAACCAAAATCCGCACCTATTCAAAAATAATCTCATTCTTTGGTATTGAATAGTTTTGAGGTTTTTGCCTCCAATTCCGATATACTACCACAAAAAACGCAATCAATCCATGAATAGAAAGGCAAAAATTCAATTATGTACGAAATAGTTCCGTTAAATCATCAAGAGTAACAACTACCTAGTCCTGATCATGTTTGACAACAAATCAAGCAAGTTGGCAATCCAAATGGACTATAATAAAGAGTGTCTGATCTCAGTTACACCACCGTTATGGCTCTAGGACATTATTTGCTACGTTTCATTCATGAGTGAAGGAGTTCATAGTCCGGAGAACGTTATAGTAGTTCTCCTGCGGAACTGAACGAAGTTTTCTTTCAATAAATTGCAGACATAAGGTCAGTTTGATATGTTTCAAATAACCCAAATAATATGAAAACTGTCATAATTTCACTCTTTTTTAAGGAATTCTATGACGTTTTAACTGACGAGAATCTTTAGACGTCATTATGTAATACTTAAAGACTTCATAAATTGTCGATGACGGGAATTTTTTCAATTGATTGAATTTGGGAGTAGTTATTAACGAGTGGTTTTTATATCCACAGCAGAACAGAATCTATGTTAGATATAAAATAGTTCAGATATATGGAATCATGTACGAAGTGATCAGATTCGAAAAAAAAGTTCCCATCGTTTGTGGAACTTCCTATTCTTTATATTCTTTACCTTAAAATGTCATTTTGGCAGTATTGTACATTTTTGGAGCTATAATGTGATGTATTTGTGTGTTGTTCATGACATATTGCTGAGGAAGCTTCTTTGTCATGGAATTAGAAGAGTCACTTAAAATTGGATCTGTTCGTACTTAGCAAACAGGCATCAAGGAAGTGGATTCATAAAAACGGGTGTACCTCAAGGCTCCGATCTGTGGCCAATACTATTCCTCCTATAAGAGGTAGTTCACTGCAACTTGAATTGATGAACGTATTTCGTCTATAGGATTAGCATCTATATTATCAGGCAAATATATTCAACTTCTTTCTCAGGCATCATAATATGTGATGTTGTCCCAGGTTTCGATTATGAAGTTATTGACGGGTGGAAGTAGATTGGACTCTAATAGAAATAGAAATAGAAATACAAAGTTTTCCACAAGAACCACTTTGCAATGCATTTCAAATATCAGAGCTGAAATTTTTTTTCGATTTAATTGGGGGAACATCTCCGTACCGGTTTCATGGTCATTGCCAATCATCAGCGAAGGCTAGTTCGACCCAACTGAATCGAAAAATCCTTTCATCCTAATTGGAAATCCCTGAGACAGACACTGAAGTATGAATTCAGCGCCATCTCTGGGTTCCAGATCAAAATGCACTCTTACTACGTGTCGACTTCAATATGAAGCCAGAAACATCATGAAAGATGGGCGACACTACTTGACGGAAGTAGTTCCATACCTATTGTATAGGTTTTTTTTTTGCGGAAGATTGGATTACGTAATCCACCATAATTCATTATTAGTTTTATGATCTTCCGTCAAGTAGTGTCGCCCATCTTTCATGAAGAAACAAATGATTATTCAAAATCATTGGGGTGAATAAAATTCAAGTAATTGAGATTCTTAGGATGCCAACTTTTATAGCGATACTTGCGTCGAGTGAAATTGACGTTGTTTTTGTGTTTTTGGTAGTTTCTATTACTTGAATTCCATACTCTACAGTATACTTCAAATCTTGTCAAGTTTTTACTTTATAGACTATCGCGGTATCATCAGCAAACCCCAAAGTTTCTTCCCGATTCCTTATTGGATATCTTTCATAAACATTGACAAGAATTGGGTCCAGAACGGTTCTTTCAGAAGCCATAATGATCTTCTGATTCACCACACGAATTTCTAAGGACAAGAACGATATGAGAATGGTTTCATTATTCCCGACAACTTCGACTTTCTCTCGTGCCCGCTAACAAAAATCCATCCCGATACCCCTGAAGCCTTCTTTCCTCAGCCACCGTCGAAGAATCCAAAACAAAACACCAGCGACCACACCCGTAATTCGCGGCAAGCAATGCAGCTACCATTTAATTATTGTTGTTCGAACGAAAAGCGTCTTCGGTCTCTCTCTTCGGCCGTGTGGACCGCGGGAGGCTGTGATTACCGCGGACGAGAGACGCGTGACAGGCGCACCGTCTAATTACCAGTCCATCATTCGCGCAGCACTCGGGACCGACTATGTGTTTAGTATTTTCTGATCGGTTCCCGATACAAGAGATCCAATCTACTCCGGACGAGCCCAGACAAAGGCGTCCAAGTGGGTGTTAGGCTCGTCCGAATGCTACCGAGTACTGCCGTTCATCCATTGTTTTTTTCTTGAACAATTGCTGCAAGCTGATCTCATACCATTTGTTTTCTGTTTCCTGCTCGCCATGCTTCATAACCAACACTAAAGTTTATAGTTTCAACCGGCTGCACCCTTCCAAACTTCCGAATAACCCTCAACTGGCTCTGTTCGTATGGTAGAGCCACCTTGATCCCTTTTCATCGCAAAAGATCAGCGTAACCAAATTTTAGTTGCATCGTTATAATTTTGATACCGTCGCTTAAGGTATGAGGGTATGGCATCTTTAGCATTCCCTGAAATTCTTTCTGCTGGGGCATTACTTAACCCGAATGGCATTCTCAAATTTTCATTTTTGAACAACTGTCAAAGAAACTTGATATTTCTGCATCTCTATTGATGCGTAAACGTTTACTTCTTTAAAAAATATTGAAATTACTACTAATCTTACAAAATTATCAATATATCTGTACTTACCTTATAAAGTAAATTTGTCTCGATATCAGCATCTTGAAAAAAATTTATGATATCATCCCTTGATACAACTTCAGATTTCTTTCCTCGGTATCCGACGCTTTTGTTCTGAGCTGGACCAATTTTGAAACTTCCTTACATCAATATTGTCCTTAACATTCAATGTACTTTCAAACATTGAGTAGACACTCCATAACGTAGGAGGTTTTATAATTTTTTATTTTTCCTCAAAATAGCATTTTCAGAAACCTTTTGTACATATTTCTTGTCGCACCATTCACGAAATTGATATGTTTTCTCATACACTAACTTGGATTTGGCCGGTAACATTTTAGATACTATTGCGTTTGCTTTCTTGGATATATCTGATAGGGTATCACTACCACCATTATAATCGACATCCATCTTCTTGAAAATTTGTTGAAATTGAAGCAACTACGAGCAAACACACTCAAACAGTTAAACATGCGGCGTGCTAACAAACCGTTTCTATAGTATCGACACAGAAGGACCACTAGATGCTGTCAAATTGTATTGGAACTATCGAAACTATGGAACTATCGAAACATGCATTTCTGCAGGTATTCATTCCCACCCAAATGAATGATAATCTACTGTTCAATTACAAGACATGCACTTGCAATTGGGTCTTGATGGAAGAATTTTGCACAAATATCTGTCAGATATGTTTGTCAACAACAGTTTTTCTAATGTACAATAAAAGTATACCTATTGTGTCTGTATATTCCTATATATTCCTAAGAACTCTTTCAACGATGTACAATGTAATAACTGATTTACAGCCTTCCATTGTCACTTCTGTTTATATAAATCAAACACCATCACATTATCGTTAAATCCCGAAAATAAGCTTCCCAACTTAATGAAAGCATGTCAGAATTTTCCATTTATAAAAACTTGTCATTATCATATTCACAAGCTCAATTTTCCATATATTTTGATAGTCACTTCTTGAAGAAGCTTTGCAAATTTTGCAGATATGACCTTTTATATCACATTGCAGTTTCCAAAACGACGAGGACAGTTTTCACCATAATCTGGTCATATCACAAACCCTTGTAGATAAGTATGGAACCGACATTTATGAGATTTTTCTTGAACATTTTTCATTTCAACCTCTCCGGCACTGTTCCACAGCCTGTACCGCCCAAGGCCTGCTGTTATTATCCGCTGCAAGCCTTCTGGCCTTTGCCACCGCTCCTTCATTTGCCATACCATCAAAATGACCAGAATAAAACGGCTCACCCGCCAAAAAAATTATGCATCATGTAATGATTATTTATATCTGAATTATATTAAATCATGAACAGTGTACATGTTAAACGACTGCCCCGTTTTTTAAGCGTTTTGTGATTACCCAGTATGGCTCATGATCTTCAGAATGTTGATGTTTATTTGATATATGGAGTTGTGTCATTTGATCTTGATTGCACAATTGAGCATAAAGTCGATAGTCGATGCTTGAACTCTTTCACTCCCATATACAACTACATCGTAGGCTTATTCTAGCCAATACTACCCTGGCTAATGCCACGACAGGTATTGAATTATATCCAACAGATACAATTGCAGAGTATTCCCTGTAACCACCTAGCAGGCTTTTGTTTTTATTCCAACAGAAAGTCCACCTGCAGACTAGTTTCGAACTCTGAATCCATCTGTAACATTATTTTTTTCATTCTTGAATAATTATTAAGTTTATTTGATTTCAAATGCTTCTTTCAAGACAGTTAACGTTAACTGAAAAGCCCTAATTAGTTTTAATATTTGAGGATAACTGTAAATCATTGCGTGAAGCAGCAGATATTTTCAATGAACTTCATCCAAATGAAAACGTCACTATTCAACTGTAAGCAGAATTTGAAATAGTTTCAACCAGTACGTACTGAAGGAAAGCAATTAGAAGTACTTCAGGCAATTGTTGAAAACCCTCGATGGTCCACCTAAGAAAGGAACCCGGACTTTTCTTGTGTAAAGTGGCGACCGGTCAAATTTTCTGAAACTTTGGTATGTTGTACTCGACCTAGTACCAAAAGTGTCCACGGGACCGACGCAGTGGCCGTCTCGTTCGCCAGATTTCACCTCATTAGATTTTTTCAAGCAAAAAAGTTTACAAGGATCGACCATTTAATGATTTCGAGGTGATTGAAAATTCGACAAGATTTCAATGTAGGAATATTCCAGCAAGTGTATTACGATCTAGTCTTAGTGGATTTTATGATCGATGCATTGAACGAGAATGCGATTATTTTAGTAGGATTTCATGCTTGCCGGTCAATCTGTACAGCTTTTTTTTGACATTTTAATATTATTCATACCTAATTTACACTGTATATTAATATGGATAATCAAAGTAATTTGTAGAAAGCTCACATCTAACTTATGAAATATTCGACACGAACAGGTGATAACAACCATGATAGCTATCATTTCATTTACATATATCCATAATTATTATTATGAGCCAGTTTTCTGAAGAGAATTGAGATATGATTTGTACGTTTGTAAATAAATAGATTCAATTTAATAAAATACTAGACGTGAGAGTTTCTGATACATTTTAACGAAAGATAAATGAGATTACTGAACGTTTTATGAATAACTTCTGACGTTTCGGAATTTCTATATTCTAATTGATTATTGGAAGAATTTCACGGCAATTCATAAGGGTAATGAATGACTATAGTGCTACTAAACAATTTCAATGAATTGGGCTGAAATTTTGTTGAAGATGGCTTTAACAACAATTAAGTTGATGATTTGCAAAAGCTACGCAATGCTAGAGTTATGAAGTTTCATAAACGATGCCTAGTAATTTTTCTCAACCTGTACAAGGCATTCGATATTGGATCGCACGATTTGTTGCTAAAAGAGTCAAAGAATTATGGAGTTAGTGGTGATAAACGCAGTATGATGGGAGTTCTGCAAGGAACAGTATTAGGGCCGGATTTTTTCTTGTATGCCCCAATAGTATGACTATTTATATGGAATGAATATATAAAAAATTTCGAAGGAAGCACAATACAAATAATAAACAGAAATATATCACTTCCTAAATAAGGCAACTCAATTCCTCTAAAATATGTCTGTTGAATTGCCAGTTAGTCGGAAGGCACAAAGATAACAATTTAGTTTTTTGCCTACGTAAATTTCACAATATTCTGACATGTTTATGATGATTGGTACAAATGAATTAAACACAATACACAAATATACGAATCTAAACAAAAATATTTTGCACTTTTGATGCATGCTTTCGAGCTTTCAGTGCTGGAAACCTTGAAAATTCAATTTCTAGACAAAAAAAATTATCACTATCACTCCTCTACTGATTTGTTCGAATTTCCATATACTTTTTTAATCAATTCCATATCTGGCGATGCTCAGTTAATTAATCTTCATAAAATCAATTAATGCCGCCCCATGCCATTCCGATAATCATCAATAAAGCGATATAAACAGTTAAATCTGACTATACAGATGTCATTTTTCATTCGTACAATATCAGTTGTTCAACTGTTTTTCCTTAGCTTCCAGCGGTTTACGATAATTATCTACATATGATATCAATAAAAGAATCAATGCGATTCTTCAATAGGATAACATGCTTTCGGTGCTGCTTCATTCTTGAATAGATGGACGAAAGTGAGGTGGAGTAGAAAGCATGGTTTGGATTCCATCATCATTCCATTCATTTTATAAATACGTGATTGAAAAGCAACCAAATATTCTGAAATATTCTATACTCTGGTGAAGATTGAACTATTCAATCCTAGAGTCTATGTTAGAAATCACTGAATTTTTAAAAAGTCAGCAATGCTTAAAGTCGAATACAGTAGTGGTTGTTGAAAAGAGTGATTGTTCTTCAAGGATTAATAAATTGGAATTTCTTCTTCATATCATATAGACACACTTTAAGAAATAACATCTACTTTAAGTAATTCTAGTTTTTTTCTAGTTTGAATACCACACAAGGTTTTTCTGATACAGTTAGAATAACGTTAGTTCAAGAGTTTGTACAGTAAGGGTGGAAAATCTAGGAAAATAAAAATATTTGAGAATATTATTTGGTATATCTTGTGCAACATAAGTTTTCAGAAAGGCATGATAAGTATTTTTTGTCATTGCAGGTTGTCCTTTCAAACAATTGAATTGAAGATCCTTATGTAGCCATTTGGGATTAAAGAAGAAATGCCACATTAGATGGTGACTCATCCTCTGTTAATATTTTATTGGGTAGAACCATTGTCAAATCTTCCAACAACGTGCTATTATTATCAAAGTAATAATAACGTAGAAAGTTTTTTTTAACAAGAAACGAAATCTGCTAAAACTAGTTTTTAATGAACTTTATTGAAAATATCTGTCACTAACTACTAATGAACGAACGAAATAACACACCACTGACGAAAAGAAACTAAAACATCAAAGCAACTGCTCCAAATTTCTGCCTTCTTCCTGAATACATAGACGTGCTCGCCGTCCTAAGTTTTCTCCAGCCCTTGCCCAGTCAACACAGAGCAAACATCCACACCTCAGGGATGTCAATATCGTCGAAGATGGGATTTAGATGTCCTTGTGATATCATATCGTTGACATTCCTGCGAAATTACACCGCGACATCCCTTAGATATCATAATCAATAATAGAAGAATACAGATGTATCTGCGATGTCATATTGTTGTCATTACTGCTATATCACACTGCGACATCCCTGTGATATCTTGATTAGTGATAGCTGGATTTAAATGTCCCTGCGATGTCAAATTGTTACTTGCCGTAGAATTAATACTGCGACATCATTCAGACATCTAAATCTATACTTAGATATCTCTGCTACTATATTTTTATTGAGTTATCTCCAAATCAGGTGATAATAGGACTTTCACACACATTCACTTGACAGCCAACTACAAGGATGCCATCTGTTCTCCACCACGGTCGAAAGGCGAATCCTCAATTTGTGTTAAATGTTTATTTTGAAGTAACACGGTAAGTTGGCAAGAAGTCGGCAACACAGATCGTATTCAATGTTGGCCAAACTGAAAGCGGGAGGCGCTGCGTGACCGGCTGTTTGTATTTTATAACCATATTTAGTTCTAGTTCTTTGTATCGATGCATTGATCGAAGATCGAAGCTTTTTTGCTTTGAATGCTTTCTGTAATGTTCAAGTTCTGATATTTCCAACTGGATTGATCACATTTGCGAATTTTAGAGTACATAAGCTGAAAGTGAAAAGTGAGTATCGTTGTTGAGTATCAACAAAGTGAGATCCAATTATTTCTTTGTTTACTATCTGGCATTGTAGCTTTCAATGTTCTCATATTGTTTCATTGATTTCCAGATGTAGTGATGTGCCTTCACGGAGAAAACGGAAAAAATGTGGAACCAAAGCAATTGACTTTTAGTTTTTCAATTGATTTATTTTAATTTTGTACTTGAATATAACACTGAAGAAATCGCTGCTATGTCGCTCTGTTACATCTCTGATACGTTATTAGGAGGCATCTTTGCGGCGTCTCAGAACTATATCGCAAAGTCGTCGCATAGAGATCACCAGAATGCATCATGAGTGTGACAAAAGTGAGTCGCTGGGACGTCTGGGTGACGTGACGATGCGAGTCGCTGGTCACGAAGTGACATCGCAGCAATATCTTAGAGATGTATCTGTGTTGGCTGGGAGACATAGGTTTACTAGTTTTTTAGGCAAAATCGAGATTTGCCAAATAACTTTTTAAGATTCTCGTATAATCTATTCATTGCTTTTCTGCCTCACCTCCAAAACGAACCTTCCAAATAGTACACCCAAAGTCAGGTGTATACGGCGGGCAAGCTCTGCTCGTATCCGAACAGGTAGCTCACCTGCAGGCAAAGCAGCAGGAGTAGGGCGAGCAGCGTTTGAAGCCGTCCCGACACTATTGTTGACTTCTTCATTCTTCATTGTTAGATCGGGGTTTTTTCCTCGATGATGATTCGGCCCGAATTATTTTCGTATGTGGGTCGGAAGGGATAGTTCTCTTTTTCTTTTTCGATTAACTTAATTTCACTCTGCTTTGTTGGGCTAGATTGGGGTTTGTTCAAAGGGTATTGTCGATTTTTTTCTAAAGGTGATCGAAATTTGTGGAGCGGAAGGTGGTATATTGTTGAATCTTCACAGGACGAGTCGGTCTATGAAGCACCAATTTGGCTTTCAGTATTTAATCGTTCGAAGGATTTCAATAGAGAGAGCAGTTTGGTCTACAGGGCTTTCATAGAGTGCTGTATGAGTAAATTAATAAATCGGAAATAGTTATTAACTGACACTAATCTGAAAGTAGAATAATTTTACGCGGCATCCCTCAGGGGTCAATGTTAGGCCCAATTTTATCTCTACTGTATGTAAACGATATGGCTAAACTCGATATATCTGGAGAATTCATTTTAATTGCTGATGACACCACAATACTCTGGTGTAATAAACATCCAGCCACTTTGACTCGATATATTTACTTAGATTTGGAAAAAATACAAAACTGGTGTGAATCAAATATCTTATTAAAAGAATTTCCTAAAGCCAAGTGGGATTTGGAGCAGGTCTGGTAATATTAGGTGGTCGGATGACTGAAAGTAAGCATATAACCAAATTTCTTGGCATACATATCGACAGTGATTCAAAATTTGATGCGCAAATAATTACTCTAAGAAAAAATAATACTTCTGCTTGCTTCGCAATGAATGTCTTATTTCGTGAACTCAATGAATGCACACTACTTCCCGGGAGAGTCGTCTTCGGTATTGAATTCCATTCTGGGGCTCTGGCATCCAGGGTTTATTTCAGAGCATTTTCGTTATTCAGAAAAGAGCTTTTAGAATAATATTTGAATTGAAGATGCGAGACTCATGTAGGCCACTTTTCTGCAATAACAAGTTACTCACAATATTTTAAATTTTCATTATAGAGACTGTCGGCTTACTTCACAAATGTTTGTGTTGTCCATAGTGATGTGAATGTGGGGATATAACTGTGAGTGCAATAGTTTCTTTCTCAAATATGAATGTGTTGTAATAATCCAATCCTGGTAAGTTTTGCCAGAAGTTAAATACTTTCCTTGCTGTCCAGGTGTTCAATGTATATCTGGCGAAACTTGGTGAGATGCCAATGACAGATTCTGATCCAATGAACCAATTTGCAGCAAAAACAATTTAAAAAACCTTCTTTAGCATACCGGAGTTGCCAGGAATCCAGACCAGAGACAGACTGTTAAGTTGAGGAGAGTCTTTTGTGGCAGTTTGACATTGATCGCTACGAGCCAAGTGCTTTCAAAGCCGCTTGACTGTCCGAGAAAATTTGGGGATCTTTGTATGAGGTCGGGTTGTCAGAGGAGTGCGGTCGGATTTTAAATATTTTGAAGTGATCTCTAAAATAGGATTCGGGATGGCGCGGTTTGTAGTGGCTCATAAAACATTTATTATGGTTCAAATAACAACTTTTCATCATCAAAAGTCATTGACGGGTCGTCAGAGGAGTGCGGTCGGATTTTAAGTTTTTTGAAGCGATCTCAAAAAGAGGATTCGAGTTGGCGCGATTTGTGGTGGGTCAGAATACATCAACTCTTCTCCAAATAACAACTTTTCATCATCTAAACTTATTGCTGAGTCGTCAGGGAAGTGCGGTCGGATTTTAAATACTTGAAGTCGTCTCAAAAATAGGACACGAGTTGGCGCGATTTGTGGTGAGTCAAAATACATTCATTTTTGTTGGAATAACAACTTTTCATCATCAAAAGTCATTGCAGGGTCGTCAGAGGAGTGCGGTCGGATTTTATTTTGAAGTGATCTCTAAAATAGGATTCGGGATGGCGCGGTTTGTAGTGGCTCATAAAACATTTATTATGGTTCAAATAACAACTTTTCATCATCAAAAGTCATTGACGGGTCGTCAGAGGAGTGCGGTCGGATTTTAAGTTTTTTGAAGCGATCTCAAAAAGAGGATTTGAGTTGGCGCGATTTGTGGTGGGTCAGAATACATCAACTCTTCTCCAAATAACAACTTTTCATCATCAAAACTCATTGCTGAGTCGCCAGGGAAGTGCGGTCGGGTTTTAAATACTTGAAGTCATCTCAAAAATAGGACACGAGTTGGCGCGATTTGTGGTGAGTCAAAATACATTAATTTTTGTTGGAATAACAACTTTTCATCATCAAAAGTCATTGCATGGTCGTCAGATGAGTGCGGTTGGATTTTAAATATTTTGAAGTGATCTCTAAAATAGGATTCGAGTTTGCGCGGTTTGTGGTGGGTTAGAATCCATTCATTATTGTGAAAATAACAATTTTCCATAATCGAAAGTTATTGCCGGGTCGTCAGATGAGTACGGTCGGATTTAAAATATTTTGAAATGATCTCGAAAATTGTATCCGAGTTGGCGCGGTGTATTGTGGGTCAGAAAACATTTATTCTTGTCAAAATAACAACTTTTCTTGATCAAAAGTGATTGCCGGGTCGTTAGATTAGTGCGGTTGGATTTTAAATATTTTGAAGTGTTCTCTAAAATAGGATTGGAGTTGGCGCGGTTTGTAGTGGATCAAAATACATTCACTCTCCTTTAAATAACAACTTTTTATCATCGAAGGTCAATGCCGGGTCGTCAGAGGAGTGCGTTCTATGAATGATATTAGAGGTTACCCTTCTCTACGTAGTCCTTGCCAGACTCACAAGGTCATCTGCATAACCATCCTTCTATCGAGGACATTGAGCTGGTTGTCCATCAGGGGTAACCAAAAAAGAGGGCCGTTTCGAAACAGAGCTGGAAATATACCATCCTTACTGGGGGATTTGAAGGGCAGAAATGTTTTAATTGCCCATTCAACTGCCGGGGTGTGATAACCTTCTTATCGTCCTCCCAATCATTCCTTCTTGGACGCTTGGCGACCTCAAAGAGGGGAGTTCGATTGTCATCAAGAGTCAAGCTTCCAGGAGAGTGATTCTCTATCAAAAGCTCTAACGTTTCTTTTCTAGAGGTCGTCGTGAATGTGCTGTGGCGACTCGTTTCATCGATCTGATTTCAGCAATCGACTCTCTAGAGATAATCTTGTGGATTCTTGTGCTGTGAGGTATGATATACTTTCATAGAACTTCCTCCAAGATTTCCGCTCCGCCTTCCTGATTATGTTATAGTTTGTTAGAGTAGCCTCATAGGGTTCTCAATTGCCCGACTGAATAAGGGTTGAACAATAATTGAGAATTACGTTTCGACGTTATTTAACCACTCTACGATTGAAAATTAAGATGAAGAGACATAAAGTTGTTTGCTTATATAAGGGGCTGCAAATGTTTCAAAACATCCTCGTATTCGGTATATACTTATCAGCAATTATTATTATTTTACCCCAATTCTTCGAATGTCAGCAGATGGTGACTGCTATGGCTTTTCTAAAGACATATATCGCCCACAGGCTCGTACATTAGGTATTATAACATTGTGAGACAATTTCGCCATTGACATGTTGTACGCCACTATTTTCTCAGGAATGACACAAAATCCAAAAAACCAAAAAGGCACGTAATCGCTTCCAATTACCCACAACAAATTCAAACGCTGCTGCAGTGGATTTCACTCGTGAATGAGAGTCCGGACTATTGAAAAATATGCGCTGGCTGAAAACAAGCCAATAATAATAAGTGTATCTTGTATGTTAGCCGCCGGCTGAGCGCCATCTTTGCTACCGCCTCTGCGCATTCTTAATACCCTTCATATATCATTATGGACACACTTCGCGTAGGCTCTCTAATATCAGAACTTCTACTACACTTCGAAGGAAGAAGAGTGGCGATATTCCGAGAGGTGTTGGAGAAGAACGAGAATACGGACTGGAAAAAGTTCTATAGTAAAATCACATGGAAAAAAATCCGGAAGTTTTTTCAACGATTTTTTTATATAAGTATTTTTGGTCGATGATTCGTATTTTCAAGTTTTAAAAAAACCGTGAAACTCTCATTTTAGCTATATGTGCTATTGGTGAAGGAAGATAGATATACAGTCTGATTCACGATGGCACATTGGACGTTTCTGGTGAATCAGGCAACACTTTTGAAATTTAATGGAGAGCACATTCGGACATTCTCTACCCAACTGAAATATTTTAGACAATGCGGTGTTTCCATTTCTCAGAAAGTAGTTGCACTTTGATTTTTCAAATGGAACACCCGGTATATAATGTTACTTTGGGATTCTACAACAATTGACCGACAACTATTGATATTTCCCTATGCGTATCTGTTTCAGTTTTCTTCTTCGGGTGACCTCTAAAAATGCTGATATCTTTGAGTTGAGAAACACTATGGTATCTAAATTTGGGTAGAAGTTAAGTGATGCTTGGAGGCTTCTCACCCTCTAGCCCAATTTCCGTTAAATGTTCCATCAGATTGGTATTCTTATTCGGTATTTGGTGAGCAGGCCATGATTACTATTTGACGTTGTGACATTGTTCTAATATTATCAACATTTTCGTCACTTCAGAAGTTGCAAATGCCTTCAAAACGATGGAACAAAACTATTAAAACGAAGTTCTTATGAATTTTCTTATTATTTTTGGACAGTGTGATAAAATTATCAGCAGGACATGTAAGTTCATTGAAATGTATCCAAATCTACGAATTCAGAACAATTTCAACGCATGTGGATCAACTTTAAAAGCATCAAGAAACTTGCCTCGACCCGTAACTTCTGTATGATCTCCAACACCCTATATACAGGAAAATGTTATAGCTTTGTAATTGCGGTTGCTTAGATACGAGAATAACAACGTCAATAAAGCAAGCATATATCCTACAAAAAACCATTACAGTCCACAAAAACTCATTCTACAAACTACAACAACCATCAGAACCAGCAAAAGCGGACAAACAGTCCCAACAACTTCTGCAGACAACTAGATTAATGTCTTAGCACATTTTCACTCATGAAGCTTCAAGACCCTCAACAGAGAGTTGAAATTTGTGAAACATTGTTGATACGCATTCAAGAAGATCAATTTTTTTTTTAATGAACTTATTTGGACTGATGAATTGAAATTTTCGAGAGAAGGGATTTTCAATAAAAAAAATTGTCACTACTGAAAATCCTCACGTCTCAAAAGCAAAAGAAGTTACATTTCAAGAAAAAATCATTTTAAATGTCTTCACATGTTAATGGACAACATTTTTTTTGGACTAGTGTGAGTTGTTTCCATACTCTTTCACAAAAAGAACCGGTGTGAGAGACCAAAAAACAAGGTTTCACTGCTATAAGTGTAACAAACACATTTAAGTGTTTGAAGTTGATAACTGCATATGTTCAAGATATATAAGAATAATAATAATGTTTTTTCACTTAAAAAATTAAAATTACATTGAAGCATAGAAATATATATATACAGGCCGTTTCTTTTATCATGTGGTAACATTGCTATATTTTAAACCGTGATAGATACAAAGACGATTAAATGGGAAAAAAAGTAACTATTGTGGTGAGCAGTAAATTGGTCATAGAAAATTTACGGGGATTCTCGCCCTTCCCAACTTATACAGGGAAAACTGAAAATGCTGTTATCGGATTTTTACGAATAGAATTGTTATTTCAGAAAATATAAGAAAATTAAAAAGGAAAGTTTTATTGTATTCAAAATGTACTAGAACTACGTAACGATAAATTTGTAATAAAACGTTTCGTGTCAGCACCGCCATCATCAACAATTTTTTTCAAATACGGACCTGTCTATTTTATCACAAATATTGATAGAGCGATAAAATCACAATTCAGTGGTATATCACACTCGACATTTTTATGAAGTTTCATATAAATTAACTAGCATCATCAGTGACAACAATTTTTAATTACGTTCAATTACAAATTTATCAATACTTAGTTCTAGTACATTTTGAATACAATGAAACTTTCCCCTTTCATTTTTTTATATTTTCTGAAATAACCATTCTATTTGTAAAAAAACGAAAACAGCATTTTTAGTTTTCCCTGTATAAGTCGGGAAGGGCGAGAGTCCCCATAGATTTTCTCTGACCAATGTACTGCTCACCACAATAGTTACATTTAATCGTCTTTGTATCTATTACGGTTTAGAATATAGCAATGTTACCACATGATAAAAGAAACGGCCTGTATATAGCAAATAAACGAAATATCACAGTATCAAAAAAATGCTTGTTTGTGATTAAGATCAATTAAATAAAAGGTGGTAAAGACTACAGAAGCATTGGATGCTTGTATGTGGCTTATAAGGTGTAAAACAAATAACAAACAAAATATGAAAAAACTCTGATGGAAACAGAATAATTAGAAGATTTCCTACCAAACAAAGTTATTCAGTATAATATATAATATTATTATTTGTTTTATTGTGGAAAGCTTCTGTTTTTTATTTTGTTATTTAAATGAAATTTTGCATTTTCGAAATAATTTTCCTCGTTTATCTTTTCACAGTTTAAACTGAGTTGTACGTTGAAAATTCTTGAAGACATTTAATAAAAATTAGCTAAAAAGTATGTTGATGTTCCAACAACAACAAAAAAACTCCAAAAAAATGCGCAAGCCGGTGTCAGAGACAGTGCGAGACTAAATTTGCTACTGAATTTCACGTGACTAAGTAAAGGATAAAAAAAAGATTAGAATTACCCAAATATTTAATGATTTGGATCTCAATGATCTGCCACATCGAAAGCAGTCAAAATTTGCATTGTGAAGTGCTTATAGTGAACGGCCAGCGATTCGTATACATATTTTGAAATATT
This sequence comes from Chrysolina americana, assembly GCA_958502065.1. Lineage (NCBI taxonomy): Eukaryota > Metazoa > Arthropoda > Insecta > Coleoptera > Chrysomelidae > Chrysolina > Chrysolina americana. The sequence goes on along the minus strand of OY293413.1, from coordinate 98,836,178 downwards.
CTTCATGATTTTTCTACTTTTTTATAATTTTTCATATCAATATTTCAAGTATCAAGTTTATCCAAACATATTGAAATTGTTTTAAAATGGCATACATTTTTTGAGCGGTAGATTCGGATACATTTCATTCAACTTATTACGTCCTGCTGATAATTTTATCAGACTGTTCAAAAATAATAAACAAATTCATGAGAACTTCGTTTGAATAGTTGTTTCGAAGGTTTTTGCAATTTCTGAAGTGACGAAAATATCGATATTATTAGGAAAATGTCACAACGTTTCTGTCAAACAGTAATCATGGCCTGCTTACCAAATACCGAATGGAAATACCATTCTGAAGGGACATTTTCACAAAAGTTGACTAGTTAGGTATAGGTATGATATTGTATAAAATTGTTGTTTACATAGAAAAATTGTCGACATAGAAAGAAAACTAATTTCAACAGCTTTCCAAATTTTCAATAATATACGACTATCAGTCACTTTTCCAAGCCAACGAAAGAAATTTATTGTTTTTACCATCCTGATTATTTGAAACATCCTCTCATTTGTAATTAATTGCAATTAATAATGAATAGTTGATTATATTAAGAATAGCGTCAGCTAGGGCATCACAAATATCTTTGTTGGAGTTTATTATAGTTTTTGATATTTTGTTCATACTGTTTGTACCATATTTTACATTGCTGATAAGTAGACTTTGTAATGTTATTGTTGTTGTTGAAAAAAAAATAATAATATATTGACAATCTTTTGACAAGAAAGAACTTTTACTAAATTCGTTCTTCGAGACCGGATATTTCCATAACATAACAATTCTTGCAGGTAAAGCAATATCAATCTTTGTAAGTAAGCATATCGATTGTATCTGGACTACTTGCAAGTGAGAAGATGATGTTTTTCTGCTTGGACCAGTGTAATAACTGGAAGTCTGAGAAATTGCTGGTATTCAATCGTCAATTGAAAAAGCTGTATAGTTTTAATAATATCATCAATACTTCCGACAATCCATTAAATCTCTGTACTGCTGTCATGAAACTACCGTGAAAGTTTTATTTTCGTAAGAATAACTTCGAATTCCACCCGAACATTTCTTTTGCACACCCTGTATACTGTTGGCTCCGCTTCCATCGAATGGTGTTTCGAAACATAGCTGGGGGCTTAATAATATACATACATCGCTCTACATAGATTATAAAGCTATTTTACATACTACTAGCACTCTTGGCTTCTAATATATCATCAATTTTTGAAGGCTTCGCTTCACCAAAGAACGATATCCAGTAGGCTATGATCTGGTTGCCAACATGTAATCGTTTAACTGTAATCAGTCGATTATTGTTATTTTCTCGATTTTATGTTCTACAGAGAAGTACAGTTTGGACGATGATTTCTTACTCGTATGCTAATGTTCTTTGAGTAAAGAAAGGATATTTCGTTATACAGGATGTTATTTTATGCTGTAGAAACCCACAATTTCATATCTCTATGTGACTCCACTTTTTCGTATTAATTGTTTTTGAAATATATATTATATACACTTACACTACTAGACAAGCCCTTAGTTTAATCTTACCACTTCCAAGGTCTTCACTAGTGAAAAATTCCTTTATATTTAACGGAAAGAAAATGTTCAACCACCTACCTAATGCAACAAAAATGATTATTGATAAAAGAAAATTCAAAACTTCCGTGAGAAATATTTTACTAGATAGAGCATTCTATTCGCGGGACGAATTCTATTCCGAAAGATTCTAAATATATTTAGATATATTTAGATTTAGATATTTAGATAATATATTTAGATTTCACCCCTCTCTTTATAACAAATAAAAATAAAACAAGGTTGGTTATTGAATCAGAATTACATCCTCTTAATTATACGAGGTCTGTTTTCCTTTGTTATAATAATAATATTTTTATTTCTAAACGATTGACTGTTGGATTGAAGTTGCTTGTTGTGAATTTTGTGACTGTAATTACTTTTAGGTATATGTTATTATATGAATTTTATATTGTAAATTGTGACTATTTCATTGTATTTACAATGGTTATGAGTATGGAATTTTTTATATTTTATATTTAATATTTTTTTATTTATACAAATGGACCCATATTTAAGCCTTGCTTTGTCAACAAGAACTTTTGTTCTTCAGATAATAAAACGTATTTTGATTTGATTTGATTTGATTTATATATATATATTACGTTATCATTGGTTTTCCTCCTTTCACATCTCTCCATAATTTCAACTTCAGCTGATAATGAACCTATATAGATTCGTAACATGTACTTTTCCTCACCACATAAGTAATAGATTGCGATATTGAATTGTGGTGATGACTATGAGTTTTTCTACTTCATAAAATCATACCACACCACTTCGATATACAATGGACATCTACCACAGGTAATAGGATGTCATTTGTAAAGGGCCAAATCAATTATACTTTTCTAATAAAACTTTTTTGTTGTTTTTGATACTCAAAAGACCTACACAAAACAGGTACTCGTATTTCATAAGCATACCGAATGGTCTAAAAAATGTATATGAACAAAATGTTGCGAAAATTTGATGAATTTGCGAATTTTAAAAGAATGAAAAATGAAAATTTTCAAAAGTTCAATTGTGCGAGGGAATTATTGGCGAGTCCTTTTTTATGCCAAACATTAAATCTGAGCATTCACAAATCTTATATTTTCGGAATCAGCATGAAAATTTGCGTATATAGTGCGAATTTCCTGTAACTCTGATTATTTTGCATTTTTAATGAAATTTTTGGACTTTTTCCGAATTTTTGAGTTATTTGTTTTTACGTCTATTGACTCGAAATTCACAGAGTTTACTAATTTTATCAATCTGAATCGATTGGCATTCGCAGAATAGCTCTATCTTCACCCGTTCTCGGATTGAAAAGTTTACTAAGAGTTGAAAAGAGCCCTTTCTGACGTTTCATTCTATTTATATGCCAAATCCTATGTCTGAACATTCACAAATCATATATATTCGTAATCAGCATGAAATTTTGCGTATATAGTTCGAATTTCAAGTTAATTTGATTATTTTGCATTTTTCAGGATTTTTAGGGGTCTACCCCTTTGAATTTTTTGCGATTTTTCGATTAATTTGTTTTAACGTCTTTTCACTCGAAATTCACACATTATACTAATTTCATCATTCTGAATCGATTGGCATTCGCAGAATAGCTCTATCTTCACCCGTTCTCGAATTGAAAAGTTTACTCAGAGTTGAAAAGAGCCCTTTCTGACGTTTCATTCTATTTATATGCCAAATCCTATGTCTGAACATTCACAAATCATATATATTCATAATCAGCATGGAATTTTGCGTATATAGTGCAAATTTCAAGTGAACTTGATTATTTTGCATTTTTCAGGATTTTTAGGGGTCTACCCCTTTGGATTTTTTGCGATTTTTCGATTAATTTGTTTTAACGTCTTTTCACTCGAAATTCACACATTATACTAATTTCATCATTCTGAATCGATTGGCATTCGCAGAATTGCTCTATCTTCACCCGTTCTCGAGTTGAAAAGTTTACTCAGAGTTGAAAAGAGCCCTTTCTGACGTTTCATTCTATTTATATGCCAAATCCTATGTCTGAACATTCACAAATCATATATATTCGTAATCAGCATGGAATTTTGCGTATATAGTGCGAATTTCAAGTGAATTTGATTAATTTGCATTTTTCAGGATTTTTATGGGTCTACCCCTTTGGATTTTTTGCGATATTTCGATTAATTTGTTTTAACGTCTTTTCACTCGAAATTCACACATTATACTAATTTCATCATTCTGAATCGATTGGCATTCGCAGAATTACTCTATCTTCACCCGTTCTCGAGTTGAAAAGTTTACTCAGAGTTGAAAAGAGCCCTTTCTGACGTTTCATTCTATTTATATGTCAAATCCTATGTCTGAACATTCTCAAATCATATATATTCGTAATCAGCATGAAAATTTGCGTATATAGTTCGAATTTCAAGTGAATTTGATTAATTTGCATTTTTCAGGATTTTTATGGGTCTACCCCTTTGGATTTTTTGCGATATTTCGATTAATTTGTTTTAACGTCTTTTCACTCGAAATTCACACATTATACTAATTTCATCATTCTGAATCGATTGGCATTCGCAGAATTACTCTATCTTCACCCGTTCTCGAGTTGAAAAGTTTACTCAGAGTTGAAAAGAGCCCTTTCTGACGTTTCATTCTATTTATATGCCAAATCCTATGTCTGAACATTCTCACATCATATATATTCGTAATCAGCATGGAATTTTGCGTATATAGTGCGAATTTCAAGTGAATTTGATTATTTTGCATTTTTCAGGATTTTTAGGGGTCTACCCCTTTGGATTTTTTGCGATTTTTCGATTAATTTGTTTTAACGTCTTTTCACTCACTCGAAATTCACACATTATACTAATTTCATCATTCTGAATCGATTGGCATTCGCAGAATTACTCTATCTTCACCCGTTCTCGAGTTGAAAAGTTTACTCAGAGTTGAAAAGAGCCCTTTGTGACGTTTCATTCTATTTATATGCTGAACATTCTCAAATCATATATATTCGTAATCAGCATGAAATTTTGCGTATATAGTTCGAATTTCAAGTTAATCTAATTATTTTGCATTTTTCAGGATTTTTAGGGGTCTACCCCTTTGGATTTTTTGCGATTTTTCGATTAATTTGTTTTAACGTCTTTTCACTCGAAATTCACACATTATACTAATTTCATCATTCTGAATCGATTGGCATTCGCAGAATTACTCTATCTTCACCCGTTCTCGAGTTGAAAAGTTTACTCAGAGTTGAAAAGAGCCCTTTCTGACGTTTCATTCTATTTATATGCCAAATCCTATGTCTGAACATTCTCACATCATATATATTCGTAATCAGCATGGAATTTTGCGTATATAGTGCGAATTTCAAGTGAATTTGATTAATTTGCATTTTTCAGGATTTTTATGGGTCTACCCCTTTGGATTTTTTGCGATATTTCGATTAATTTGTTTTAACGTCTTTTCACTCGAAATTCACACATTATACTAATTTCATCATTCTGAATCGATTGGCATTCGCAGAATTACTCTATCTTCACCCGTTCTCGAGTTGAAAAGTTTACTCAGAGTTGAAAAGAGCCCTTTCTGACGTTTCATTCTATTTATATGCCAAATCCTATGTCTGAACATTCTCACATCATATATATTCGTAATCAGCATGGAATTTTGCGTATATAGTGCGAATTTCAAGTGAATTTGATTATTTTGCATTTTTCAGGATTTTTAGGGGTCTACCCCTTTGGATTTTTTGCGATTTTTCGATTAATTTGTTTTAACGTCTTTTCACTCACTCGAAATTCACACATTATACTAATTTCATCATTCTGAATCGATTGGCATTCGCAGAATTACTCTATCTTCACCCGTTCTCGAGTTGAAAAGTTTACTCAGAGTTGAAAAGAGCCCTTTCTGACGTTTCATTCTATTTATATGCCAAATCCTATGTCTGAACATTCTCAAATCATATATATTCGTAATCAGCATGAAATTTTGCGTATATAGTTCGAATTTCAAGTTAATCTAATTATTTTGCATTTTTCAGGATTTTTAGGGGTCTACCCCTTTGGATTTTTTGCGATTTTTCGATTAATTTGTTTTAACGTCTTTTCACTCGAAATTCACACATTATACTAATTTCATCATTCTGAATCGATTGGCATTCGCAGAATTACTCTATCTTCACCCGTTCTCGAGTTGAAAAGTTTACTCAGAGTTGAAAAGAGCCCTTTCTGACGTTTCATTCTATTTATATGCCAAATCCTATGTCTGAACATTCACAAATCATATATATTCGTAATCAGCAAGGAATTTTGCGTATATAGTGCAAATTTCAAGTGAATTTGATTATTTTGCATTTTTCAGGATTTTTAGGGGTCTACCCCTTTGGATTTTTTGCGATTTTTCGATTAATTTGTTTTAACGTCTTTTCACTCGAAATTCACACATTATACTAATTTCATCATTCTGAATCGATTGGCATTCGCAGAATTACTCTATCTTAACCCGTTCTCGAGTTGAAAAGTTTACTCAGAGTTGAGAAGAGCCCTTTCTGACGTTTCATTCTATATATATGCCAAATCCTATGTCTGAACATTCACAAATCATACAGTGAGGGGCAATATTATGGAATAAATTCATTTTTACGAGAATAGGCAACTTTTGAGACAAATCCCGAAACACGTCGATTTTTATTTCCAAATTATGATTTTGTGGCAGATATGTCATACTAGTGACGTCATCCATCTTTGCGTGATGACGTAATCGATGATTTTTTTAAATGAGAATAGGGGTCGTGTGATAGCTCATTTGAAAGGTTATTCAATTCTCTATGCAGTGATATGAACATTAACATAATTATTTATACAGGGTGGCCAAAAAAATATTTAATTTGTAAATGAAATTAATTGTCACAAAAAGAAGTATTATCATTTATTTAATACAAAATTACATTGTACTACTGTCGGAAAACAGAAAAACAAATTAGTTGACAAATAAAAATTGCTTTTCGCTTAAATTAAATGTTCAAATTGCCACCCACCTGCCTCTTGGCAGTAATTGAACGGACGAATACATTCTTCTTGAACATTGTGGATCATTTCTGGAGTTGAATTACGAATTTCCAATGTAATGCTATTTGTCATATCTTGGAAATGTGTGGTCTATCGGCGATCTGGATCATCCTCATTGATTTTGTCTACTATTGAAACACTTGAAACAGTTTATAAATAAATGTTTAGAACTGCTGTGCTTTCTACTACTATGAAGAAACAAAAATAAATTCCGATATTAGGCAAATAAATAATGAGAACTAAAAAGATAGCAAAAAGTATAGTTTTTACAAATCGAGTTGGCTTGGGTCAAATGTAAGTCAGTTCTTGACATTTTCTCATAAGGACTAGTTTATTTCATGAAATAAATAAATAATGGCCCCATTAACTGAAACACAAAGAATCGAAGTATTAATTATGGTTGGATATGGAGATAGAACCAGAACACAACAAGAAGTATGTAATTTATTTACCATAAAATATCCTAATACGCCTATCACACAATCCACTGTTAGTAAAATTGAGAAGAAATTTAGAGAAACTGGACACGTGAAACATGTTGCAAATGCTGGTCGTCCACCAATGAATGAGGATGTGAAACTGTCTGTATTATTAAGTGTGGCAGAGAATCCTCAAATTAATTCTAGGCAAATTGCAGCTGATACAAACATTTCTAAAAGGTCTGTTTTACGTGTGCTGAAAAAAGAGAAATATCATCCGTATAAAATTCATAATGTCCACGAAATCAATGAGGATGATCCAGATCGCCGAATGCAGTTTTGTGAAGTAATGCAAGATTTATGTAATCAAAATCCACGCTTCATTCGTGAAATCCTTTTTTCTGATGAAGCAACCTTCTGTTTAAATGGAACAGTGAATCGGCAAAACTGCAGATATTGGAGTCAAGATAATCCCCATTGGATGACTGCGGTACACACTCAGCACCCTCAAAAACTAAACGTGTGGGCAGGGATAGTCGAGGATAGAATTATAGGTCCTTTTTTCTTTGATGGGTCTCTTACGGGGCAAATATATCTTGATTTTTTACAAAATGAACTTATACCCGCCCTTACAGACATGTTTCCAAATGAAAATGATCGTAATTCGCCAAATGAAAACATATGGTTTCAGCAAGACGGTGCACCTCCGCACTTTGCACGTCCTGTTCGTGATTTTTTAAACAGATGTTTCCCTAGGAGATGGATTGGTCGACGAGGAACAATAGAGTGGCCCGCAAGATCTCCAGATCTTACACCACTTGATTTTTTCCTATGGGGTTACTTAAAATCAAAAGTTTACATCGATAGACCACAGAATTTACAAGATTTAAGAAATAGAATTAGATTGGAAATTCGTAATATACCTCCAGAAATGATCCACAATGTTCAAGAAGAATGTATTCGTCGGTTCCATTACTGCCAAGAGGCCGGTGGGTGGCAATTTGAACATTTAATTTAAGCGAAAAGCAATTTTTATTTGTCAAATAATTTTTTTTTCTGTTTTCCGACAGTAGTACAATGTAATTTTGTATTTAATAAATGATAATACTTCTTTTTGTGACAATTAATTTCATTTACAAATTAAATATTTTTTTGGCCACCCTGTATAAATAATTATGTTGATGTTCATATCACTGAATAGAGAATTGAATAACCTTTTAAATGAGCTATCACACGACCCCTATTCTCATTTAAAAAAATCATCGATTACGTCATCACGCAAAGATGGATGACGTCACTAGTATGACATATCAGCCACAAAATCATAATTTGGAAATAAAAATCGACGTGTTTCGGGATTTGTCTCAAAAGTTGCCTATTCTCGTAAAACTGAATTTATTCCATAATATTGCCCCTCACTGTATATATTCGTAATTAGCAAGGAATTTTGCGTATATAGTTCGAATTTCAAGTGAATTTGATTAATTTGCATTTTTCAGGATTTTTATGGGTCTACCCCTTTGGATTTTTTGCGATATTTCGATTAATTTGTTTTAACGTCTTTTCACTCGAAATTCACACATTATACTAATTTCATCATTCTGAATCGATTGGCATTCGCAGAATTACTCTATCTTCACCCGTTCTCGAGTTGAAAAGTTTACTCAGAGTTGAAAAGAGCCCTTTCTGACGTTTCATTCTATTTATATGTCAAATCCTATGTCTGAACATTCTCAAATCATATATATTCGTAATCAGCATGAAAATTTGCGTATATAGTTCGAATTTCAAGTGAATTTGATTATTTTGCATTTTTCAGGATTTTTAGGGGTCTACCCCTTTGGATTTTTTGCGATTTTTCGATTAATTTGTTTTAACGTCTTTTCACTCACTCGAAATTCACACATTATACTAATTTCATCATTCTGAATCGATTGGCATTCGCAGAATTACTCTATCTTCACCCGTTCTCGAGTTGAAAAGTTTACTCAGAGTTGAAAAGAGCCCTTTCTGACGTTTCATTCTATTTATATGCCAAATCCTATGTCTGAACATTCTCAAATCATATATATTCGTAATCAGCATGGAATTTTGCGTATATAGTTCGAATTTCAAGTTAATCTAATTATTTTGCATTTTTCAGGATTTTTAGGGGTCTACCCCTTTGGATTTTTTGCGATTTTTCGATTAATTTGTTTTAACGTCTTTTCACTCGAAATTCACACATTATACTAATTTCATCATTCTGAATCGATTGGCATTCGCAGAATAGCTCTATCTTCACCCGTTCTCGAATTGAAAAGTTTATCCAGAGTTGACACTTGAAAGAAGCCCTTTCTGACGTTTCATTCATTTTCCTGTGGAAGGTGGGGTTATCGTCCTTCAATTCTTGTTCATGAATAATGTATCACATCGTTTTAACGAAATGTGTCATTTGTAATGTGTTACGATACAAATTTATTTATTCACTTGCAATCCCCTATATTCATAGTAATTTGAATTAATAATATCACTTAATCTGAAAGCCTAAGCTCGCACCCAGAATGCATATGTGTTTGAAAATAAATGAAAAGAATAAAAAATGGGATTAGCACAGATATGTATGGAAATTGGATTTTCAATAGTACACCCAAGGATATGCTCAACAAAAAATAAGCAAGGTGTATATATGCAAAAACGTTACGGTATTCACTTATTTATCACGTATCTATTCCTGCATACCAGTAGCGTACGAAGTCGATTGATTTTCATTACCACACAATTCGCCTATTTGCAATAGGATTTTTTGTTAAAAAAATCGTTCCACGTTGTCCAAGTCAGTAACAATATTTTCCTTTAGGTGTTCTTCATTATTTCCGTGCCACATTATAGTGTCGTATGCAAACCTAGTGAATTTTTCTTTTGCTAAGATCATTCAAAAAAATAAGAAAAAGAGTTGGCCCCAGTACTGAACCTTGGGGAACTCCACAATCGATATTGACAGGATTTGTGTTTAACCATCTGACTTCGATTGTGGAGTTGATGCCAGCAAGTTGTTTGCTACACCTCAGAATCCAAAACATTCAACAATAATCAATTGTTTCCGATTCTTTGAAAGTTGTGATTATATTTTAATTAACTTGATATTAATATTTGTGTGTTGTTGAATCCATTTATATTGCACTTGTGCAAGACAAATTCAATGCTGATTCCAAAAGTATATGAATTGGTTATGTTCAAACACAAGATTTGGCATTTAAAAAGAATGAAACGTCAGAAAGGGCTCTTTTCAACTCTGAGTAAACTTTTCAACTCGAGAACGGTTAAAGATAGAGCAATTCTGCGAACGCCAATCAATTCAGAATGATGAAATTAGTCTGCCGTCTGCCGTCCGAAGCAAAAGTACCGTATCTACAAAAGATATGAATATTGTGATATAAAATTATTTTGGTTAAAAAACCTATAAATTTTGCTTTTCATCAAACAAAGATGAAGTATACTTGGTTTATACAGCCAAAGTTAACGAATTATTTTGCCGTTTATACGAAAGTTCAAGATTTTCCTATGTAAGAAGGTCGGATCTACAGAATTCTAAGCAAAATAGCAGATAGCAGATACGGTACGGCAGTATATGAACTTCAAGCCAATCGACGTAAAACGTAATCACTCCAGAAATCAAAACAGTCCAAAGGGGTACATAGACCTTAAAGAAAAATACGTATAGTGCGGGAAAGCGATTTTTCCTGTACAAGTGCGAAAAACTGACACCCTCTAACTTGAATTATTAAATTCCTCTCGTATAATTATCCAGAATGTGAGGGATTGTCTTGCTTAGAAAGACAATACAGGAATGCTGAACTTTTAATGGCTTCCAGATATGGTCTCCGAACACTATGGCTATGGAAATTGGTTATCAGAGAAGCAATTTCAAAGAGCTTTCCCATTATGCATAACACATACGATATTTTCATTTCCCTTACCTTGCCTCGTATCGGGATAGGGCATTTCGTGACATCTCTTTTCTCTTCTGGAATATTCTGATGGGCAAACCTCAAATTTGACACCCTGTATATCAATCGTATCGAATTCAAAGCTACAAGTTCCATCGACGCACCTGGCACATAACAATAGTGTTGAGTGCAACTAAGTGCGAAATTTATGCACAACATTGCACATTTACTTTTCTTAATTAGATCAATTACGTAAGGTGGTATTTGTCAGCGTCGTAGTGACTCATTCTACTTTAATTGACAGAAATAACACGAGCCAGCAGGGAAATACTCAGTAATTACAAGTGGCTTGTTCGTAATTGGTGATGAATTGATTGCAAATAACGAAGTTTATGTTGCATATGTGAAACGCGCAACAAAAATTAACAACAATCCAATAGCATGAGTAAACCAATGATAGTAACACCCTTGGCTTGGGGTTCACACAAAGGCTTAGTCTGTACGGGTGGAGGTCGTGAATTACTTCACAAACTCAAGAAAAGTTCCCGATGTACGAGGTGATAAAACCCGGAAACTAATCATAGTAGGAAACCGAATTTTTAGGACAGAGTTGAGGAGAGAATGATGAATATATTGAATAATAATGAAGGAATTTCACCGAGTTGATCATGAATTACAGCGTGATTTCTGAAACGTTGATATTTTGTCATTTTTATCATCGAAAATTTTAATAATGAATTATGGTGGATTACGTAATCCAATCTTCCGCAAAAAAACCTATACAGTAGGTATGGTCGTCGGCAAGTATTCAACAGAAAACAACTACTGCCCCCTACGACCATTGAATTATATCTGTTTAATACTTGGCAAAGTTTTCTACAAGAACCACTTTGCAATGCATCTCAAATATCAGAGCTGAAATTATTTTTCGATTTAATTGGGGTAACACCTCCGTACCGGTTTCATGGTCATTGCCAATCATCAGCGAATGCTAGTTCGACCCAATTGAATCGAAAAATCGTTTCATCCTAATTGGAAATCCCTGAGACAAACACTGAAGTATGAATTCAGCGCCATCTCTGAGTTCCAGATTAAAATGCACTCCGACTACGTGTCGACTTCAACATGAAGCCAGAAACATCATGAAAGATGGGCGACACTACTTGACGGAAGATCATAAAACTAATAATGAATTATTATAATTTATTATTAGTTTTATGATCTTCCGTCAAGTAGTGTCGCCCATCTTTCATGATCGAAAATTTTCATGATCACCCTATATATTACTGATATTTGTTTATTTTTCACTCTGTACATAATGATATAGGTAATCTGCACCATCTGAACGATATTAGGAAAATATCTTCTCTAAAATATTAAGCATAATCCATTATTTGTTGTTACATAATTTATTGTTACCGCCCTGTCTCATTTTCGAAAATAGAGGATTATACTTGATTCGTCCAGTTTATTGTCCATTATTTTCAATTTCAGAATACGTGTTTTTGCAGTAAGCTGCTTCTCCTCCGCGCCAAGCTAATTCAAATGTCAAAATGTGATATAATTTCTTTTGAAGTACTTCCGGCTCATTTTTGTCATATAATCCGGCCATTGCAAATACTTTAGATTCATTATGAGTTCTAAAATAACAATTGAACAGTATTGTTTCTATTTTTTTTCGTTTGCTTTCACAAATTCATGTGATAAAATAAAACACGAAAATAAAGTAGGAAGCAATATATTACAAGTTTTTTATTTATATACAATTTTTACATATGACATAGTACGCATTACAAAATATATCCATCTATATAAATAGAAAAATTTTCGATAACAATAATATAAATTAATCTTAACTAAAATCACTTACAACAATTTGCGAAAATTTTGTGAATTTTTTTTCAGCCCTTGCGCGTCCCGTTCGGCTTTCCTAAAACCAATGAAAAATATATTAGAATTTTGAATTTGGATTTCGATTTCTTACAGTAGTTATTGTAGCAGAAACTATGGAGGATATCTCATATTTTCTGATATAATCATTACTGTATAAGCTACATCATATATACAAATTGTATACAACAAAAAACATGCACGATTTATATAAAATATAGGATAGTAAAAATAATACGTCTTCATTCGTTCATCAATTTTATTTTTTCTGATAGTGCAATCATCGGGAAAATGTTCTTCCACGTTCATTTCATTTTCAATAGCGATTAAAGACAGCTGTAAAGTAATTTCTGAAAAATTTATCCATAAAAGAAATTAGTAAAATTTTGGGAATAGGTCCAAATCGAAAATATCACACGTCGTTTCAGTAGTAAGGAGTTAGTAGTAGGAATTGGAAAAGCGGACTTTTTAACAATATTTATATAAATTATTATACGTTGAAATGCCTGAAAGTTACCTGAAATGTTCTAATTTGAGCACTGAAAATCTAAAGTTATTGTTCAATTGCTTGGGAATTGATTAAAGTCAGTGATATGATCAAAATACAGCTGGATGAAATAATTTATATTCATTAATGAAAATCAAAAAGGGGCGAGAAGCTTGCTAACAGTATATCAGCAAAGTACTGAAGAGAATATCAATTGGTGACATTATCTTTACATTCGTATAAGATTATACAGAATATCCAATAAATGCACAAGTATTAAAATAAACAATATGTCGAGGCATCTAGAGCAATCCGTCAGTATTCCCTTCTTCTCAATTATGTCTGGTATTTTCCATATCTGATATCTTCAAAGATAACCCAAGCTTATTATACATTTTTTGCCTTAGACGGCTAGTAGATAGCTATTAATTCCATATATAAAATTGAACGGTAGTAAACCCATTGCGACGCTGTTGCCACATTTACAAGCCGTTGAATTCGAAAATTATCCATTATTCAATGAAAGAACAGCATATATTTTTTATCGTCTAGTTCTATGTACTGAAAGAAATTAAGAAAGGGGAAGGGGATTGTTAACACATTTTATTCCCCTCCACCCGCACAGGCCATGCCTTTGGGTACACTCAACGAGTGTTTATGACGGAGTATTGTTATTATTAAATATATATTCTGCTTTTTTATTTTGGCCGATGGTGTGGTTATTATTTTTGATGAAGTTGTGGTGAGAATGGACACATGGTTCCTGAGTGCATTTTTGTATCAGTTGTAATATCACAAGAGAGTGAGAATTATTTGACAGATTTTTCGAAAACTTGTTGCCAGACACGAGAGCCCGAAGGCTCGAGTGGCTATTGCCAAATGGCAACAAGTTTGAAAAAAAAATCTGGAGAATTATTTTCTACTTTATCGAACTCTCGTGTGGTATTCGATAGATCATTTTTTGATGGCCCTATCATAGACCTATTCTCTATACATACAGGCCGTTTCTTTTATCATGTGGTAACTTTGATTTATTCTAAACCGTAATAGATACAAAGACGATTAAATGGGAAAAAATGTTACTATTGTGGTGAACAGTACATCGGTCAGAGAAAATCTACGGGGACTCTCGCCCTTCCCGACTTATACAGGGAAAACTAAAAATGCTGTTTTCGGTTTTTTACGAATAGAATGGTTATTTCAGAAAATATAAAAAATTAAAGAGGAAAGTTTCATTGTATTCAAAATGTACTAGAACTACGTGATAAATTTGCGCGAACTCCGGAGTGTCGGGGCTCTGGAAACAGGGCCTGTCTGGATAATTCCTATCGGGAAAAAAAAGAATAATATTGACGTTGTTTTGGTGTTTTTTGGATTATTTCCATTTCATGAACCCATTATTACATTTGAAATACTGTTTAGGAGAGTTCTGAGACTATTATTATAGATTAACTATACAAGAGGTCCAAGTGTAAACCCCTGAGGCATCCCTTGACTGCACAGCGACTGTTTGAACTAATCGGTTCAACGTGTCTAGGCCTTCTGGATGGTGTCGAGTAAAATGACGATATTCATTCACTTCTCAGATCAAAAGAATTTCTCGCGCATTTGGCAACACGGTCGATACATATTAATTGACCTCCTGCAGAAATCCGAACGGTAGCAGCGTTGGGCACGTCCTCGGGCTGATCTAGAAGACCGTGATTACGCGGCTCGCTATCGAACTACTGTCCGATTGTAATTATACGTTTCAGACGACGTCCAATCTAGAGTGCTGTAGTTCTTTTGTTCTGCAGTATTTTGGCTACTTCGGAATTCTAATTTGGTGAGCGCTGGATTGCAATTTGTTGGACGAAAACGGGCCAGCGGCGTGCTAATGAAAACCAACGGTAAGTCCTGGATGAAGAAAATAAACTACAACGTAAGGTTGTCCCCTACAGAACAAGAAATCCTTTATTTTCTTAAAATAAGCCACATCTTTTGATGTGATGTGCTGTATATTTTCATAATTAATCGTCCCAGTGCATGAAGATTTTCCTTGTATTCAAAATATAACATGGCGCAGTCGGTAGGATCACCACTTTCTTTGGCTGATTTTTTTCTTTCGTATCGTTTGGCATAATGAAAAGTGAAAACTTTGATCAGACGATAGGACCATAAAAACTGGAGTATTTGCTTGCGTTTCTATAACAAAGTTATATAGGGTGACTCGTCGAAAACGTATCGCAAGTCAATACAGGGTGGGAAAGAATTTTTCAGTAAAATCCAAAAACTTGTCAAGATTTTTTGTCAGGGGAACATATTTTGACCCAAAAAGCATAGTAAAACCTTCAACCCCCTACTTTGGGGGGTATTTTTTGAAAATCGGTCCACTATTTTAGAAAGCCACATGGAAACATGTTTTGAAGAAAGAAATGATTACTGACACAATATAATGAAGACATATGTCTTGGCGGCATTAGAGGAAAAATCTTGAGAGTTCTAGAAGCAGGAGGATGTTGTTCATTACAATAGGATTGTTCAAACACTTTTTTCAGTATGTTTCCCAGTTGCGTAAAATGATTTCTGATTGCAGTTTTGGAAAGAATCAACACAGTATACTCATAAGTCAAATCATAGAAGAGGCTGTACCAAGCATTTGAGTAAAATTCAACCCCCAACCTACATCTTTGTGTTTGGAAAAAGCATTCATCAGTATTACTATTGAATGGAAGGATACAGATACTATACAAATGAAATAACAATCGGAAGATTGTTGAGAGACGAAAGTTGATGATGAAAGACATTCTATAAGAAAAAAAATTACCGGTTTCCACCAACATCGAGGATGGAAACCTTCCAGAAGATACTCACAAATCGTGATTATAAAACTCCAATGTTTTCTTCACAGGAAGGGTTTCATCTCTTTGTGCCAGTATGCCGACCCAAATCCATTTAAAATCTTTAAAAATCTCTACAGAAACACCAGTACGTCACTGATGCAGACACTCTAGATTCCAAAATCTCTTTTGCCTATCAGAACTGAGAGTACCACGGAATTTTAATTTCAATCTCACAAATTATAAGGTGCGCGGATCAAGTAGCCCATGCATTCTTGGCTATTAGCTTCAGCAGCCCCAAATTAAAGATAATAGTGTAGACGTGGGCCGAATAATGATCGTGAAGAAAATATATGATTCTTTTGGTGTGGAAGATACGATAAAACACCCACGGTATGTAAATCTAGTTTTGCTTCGAAACATGAAGAATTGGAACTCACATGAAGTGATTATACGAAAATACGTAGAGGTGATACTTTTAAAATTATAGTTTATTCTTGTTTTAGTCTTTAATGATCCTAATGAATTGAATGTTTTCACGACGTTTCGATTCTTCTATTTGCAAGAGTGTCTACATCTTGAATTTGTTTTTGAAAGGTTCATCTGCGAAATAGTATTACTAGAATTATTATCTTTTTCCAATGGTGTCTTTTTTCTAGAATTGCTTTGATTCGAGCTGAGAGCTACATGTTAGTTTTCGACAATTGCTTCAGTTCCATTCCACTTCTCGCAGAAATGACTACTAGAGAAATGAAAACAACAGAAACAATATGGCACACGTTGAAAGATGAGGGCTTTCTAAGCAAAAATTTGCTCGGCAAAACATTCATTAAAAAAAAAATTAAATGATTTTAATTCATGAGGAGGTTGGAGGAAAAGAGGTGAGAAGTGAAGCAAAGAGGAAAGAAAGATGAAGCTAAGCAAAATTTTCTGTATGAAGTTTGAACAGAAAATCAGTTCAAGAAGTATTAAGGAAGATGGAATGGCGACACCAAGAAATTCATGAAGAAAGAGTTGAAGAGACACAAAAGAAAAAGGAAAAAAGAGAAAAACGATGGCAAAGCGAAAAAAAAAATATTAGAGCTGAAGAAAATGAGCAAAAGGAAGAGAAAGCGTCAGAAAAACAAGAAGAAGAAAGAAACATTGTGAAGAAGTGAAAGAAGTCAAACACCGGTCAACGAAACCGAAGTAATCAAGAAGAAGTAAACAAAGAAGAGGAATAATGAATGGGTAAGGAGTTTCAAGAAGAGAGAAAACGGTGACATAGAAACAGACAAGAGATTGATAAAGACGAAAAAAGGAAGATAAAACGAAGGAACGAGCTAAAGACCAGTTAGAGCTAAAGAAAATGAACAAATTGAGAAGTAACATTTGCAAAAGATAGTAAGAAATAGCTGAAGAGAGACAAAAAGGAATGGAAGGAAAAGCTTCAGAAAAACAAGTTGATAAAGTACTACACATAAAAGAGGAATAATAAAAGCGTAGGGAGGTTCAAGAAGTGAAGGAACAGCGACATAGAAACAGGCAAGAGATTGATAGAGAAAGAGCATTTTCAAGAATGAATCCAAATTGTTATGTAAGTCACCAATATTTGCTTGATTTGGTGACAAATTTCTATAAAATTGGTTTGGTGGGAAATAAAAAAAGAAATAACCTCAGGATTTCTAAATGAAGAAGATCAAATTGAAGTTTTGGGAATATTTGCTGCAAGCTTCTTACGATCGATACAAGAAAGGAAACGTCCATGAAACTATAAGAAAAGCACTGAAAATGCATCCATATGAAATTAAGAAATTATGAAATTATGAAAGAGCTAAATGAAGATGATTATGATGAAAGAATAGAGTTTTGTGAAATCATGTATCATCAAGTATATGTTTTCCCTAATCTCTTGTTAGACACCTGGTTCAGAGATGAATAATAATTTTTTCTCAATACAATGTTGATAGAGAAAATTGTCGCTATTGGAGTGACAAAAACCCGTATATTTCTTGACAACATTCACAAAAATATAATGATTGGGCTGGTATTCTTGGCAACCTCAGTATTGGTCCCTCATTTCTTGAAAAACACTTGACTGGCAATCTGTACCTTGTTATGCTTGAAAAGACGATCGATTCTGATAACTCACGAGTTAGAAACTCGAATCGATTTAGAAGATAATGTACATGTGCAGAAGGATCTGTTAGATTTTCAGCAGGATGGTGCTTCACCTCATTATTTTTTTCCGACTGACAGTGCTTAAACGGAGATTCCAGGGATTCACCGGATTTAACTCCCTTAGATTTCTTTCATTGGCGATACCTTGAATCTGTTTTTTATGAAACACAACCTGCGGATATTGATGAACATGAATGACGAATTATAGCAGCATGCCAGTTGATTCCCGGTGAAGTTTTTTGAAATATTTGAGAGGATTATGGAAACAGGCTTTCTTAC
Organism: Chrysolina americana; assembly: GCA_958502065.1. Classification (NCBI taxonomy): domain Eukaryota; kingdom Metazoa; phylum Arthropoda; class Insecta; order Coleoptera; family Chrysomelidae; genus Chrysolina; species Chrysolina americana. Next base: position 98,817,535 of record OY293413.1, on the reverse strand, counting down.
AGCTTAGATAGGCGTAAGTAGATTCCATGTTTAAAATGTCTTTCTCGCAAATCAAATTTTTTTTTGTGAAAAGAAAATAACCACCAAATAAAAAAGTCACATGTGTATAATAAATATATTACTGTCATTCAAGGGTTGGAACGGTGACACCTACTCTTCTGAACATTCCACCCCAAGAAGTTTAATACACTTTTGGCAGAAAAATCGAGTTCCTAGGTTCTGTTCTGTTCTGTTCAGTTTGAGGTTCATGGTTCTGAACCAATTTAGTGCTTTATTGAAAGAATCTGCCATTGAAGTGTAGAGACTGTCTACATCCAAAGCAGTATTTAACAAAACCGCAACATCAGCATGACCCACACAATCATTAGGAAATAGAAACCGAAAGAGATCGTCCACATAAATAATAAATAATAGCGGCCCCGGAACGGATCCCTGAGGTACTCCATGTGAAATGTCTTGGAAGTCAGGATGTGTTTCATTCATATATGAGGCTTGTTTCCTGTGCCACATGATCCTCCCCTTCTTGTTTAAGTTTCTAGGGGTATAATCCACCCCTCTTAGGAGCACGGAATCACGAAGGCTAAAAATATTCCTCAAAAGTGTCCCCCTTGAAGATAATATGACGTGTTTTTTCGATTTTTCATATAATTTACTGATAGGATGGTATTGAGGGTGAGAAGTTTTCACATTGCGACCCACACATTATTATGCTTCATTTCTCATTTGTCTTTTTGAGTTTTTTTGGTGTTTCAACTGATTTCGTATAGACTAACAATTATTGTGATATCTTCTATAAGTCGCTGAAAAAAAATATTATTTTTGAGTTTTATCGTTGTGTTACTGCTACAAAAAAAATGCTCAACCATCAACAGCAGAACGTTCGCAATATCCTCGAAGATATGCTAATTCGTTCCTCGAGTCCACATACCTTCCTGACATCCGTGACACCCTGTGTCGTCCCTAATACGTCTGATCCCCGTGAAGAAATAATTCTTCGTGAACTCTTCTGACAAATCCACTTTTATGCTCGGTTAACCCCCTCCGATTCAATAATCTCGAGATTAATCTAATGTCTATGTTAAACGGAGACTTACCGGTGTGGAGAAACAGGTGATTTTTCAGGTTGGTATGCTTGGAGAATCCTCTCGAACAGATGTGACACTTGAAGGGCCATGAGCCCGAATGGACGTACATGTGAGATCGGAGATCGCCGGGCGTGGGGAAAGACTTGCTGCAGAGGTTGCATTTGTGAGGTTTGTCCTGAAACAAGAGGAAAATGGTAAAAATATGTGTAAAAAACAAGTATTATTATTATTATTACTATTAAGTGGTTAGAATCGAAGCTTTTCAATCATTTTGGCTTGCCGGTCGTGGGTTCAAAGCTCAGCGAATTCACTTTATTTTTCTGATAGCCTGAGAGTGCTAGGAATTGCACTGAGGTTATTAAAACTTATTAATTCCCGTGGTACATAAATAATTTTATCTTTGAACGATTTCAATGAAATTTTATTCATTTTTAAAACGGAATAAATGTACCAATTCATTACCTTCCCGCTATATTTGAATCAGGTAGTGTTAATTACAGGAGTTTTGTTGTTGCTAGGTTGTTGCTATGTTACTAGTTTGAAAACAGAACTTTATGATCAAGCTGTGTTTGCATCAAAAACGTGTTTTCTACCTCAAATATAATGGAAAATATTTAGAAAAAAGCTGAAAAAGCAAGAAAATCATAAATTTCAACGAAAAGTAAAGATACAAGATATTTCTGGAACGGCTGACACGGAAAAATGTTATGCCAAAAGATGCTACTGAAACTGTATTTCTGGCATATTTTCAAGAATTGGTGAGGTATATTTGTAACGAAATGTAAAACATTGCTTTACCGTTTTTTCGGTTTGTTGAATTTTATGTTGGTAACAGTATCTCATTGAGCTGTTCCAATTTATTCAATTGTGCTATGCGATTGGTAACACTGACGATAGACAGAGTGAGAGAGATTGACTTCCTCCCTTGGAGAACTTCTATCGTCCCTTTTTCTGAAGTGAGCATTCGAAGCGGTGGTTTGTTTTCTCAGTTTTCCCTTCGGGAAATTTAAAATTTTTCTAGAGCGAGGAAATGAAAGGTCGTATATATTATTATCTTTAAAATGATTAACTTCTATCTGATTCGTTAATCGAATCGATATAAAATTCGATATTCTTTTGGCACGTTTTATTTGAAATTTAAAATTCAATTTTGATACATTGTAAAATGGCCGTATGTGCGTCACTCTGTCACTCATGAATTTCATGATTAATTTGAAAATCTTCAAAGTTTGAGTATTATGCGTGATCATTATCGAATGTCATTTTGTACTCCTATTCTCTTTTGACGAGTCGGTCCTGAAATGTCAGAGCTCACAGCTGAAATAAATTCTAACCTGTGAAAGTCGAGACAAAGTGTGAAGATAATTTTCATTAATTCTATCATTCTTGAAGTTAAAAGATTATGAATAATATCTGTTTCTGTTTGTGCTTTATGGTTTTCAGTGATACCAGTGTTTCCACAAGTTTTTCCTGAATGTTCAGAAGTTATCAATCTGCTTAAAAGGCAAGAACAGTGAACTAGGATCTAAATTCCTGAACCTGGATGGTGATCGGTGAGAAAGTCTGATCTGGCAGCTTGGAGAACAGGATTTATGGGTGAGTAAATGCTTTTTTTTATTCCTGATTTCTTTATCTCAATCAGAAGAAGCTACACTCATTCATGAAGCTTTGAGCTCTTGGTAAGATCTTTCGCTCTCTTCTACATCACTATCCATGTTTAGATGCCTAGTCAAAAGAAGTTTGATATATTTTGATAACCTTTAACTAAAGCCATTTGCTTTCTTTGTGACATTATAAGAAAGCATTATCTCAACTCTCTTGCTTTCTCTTTCTCTGTTTCTCCTCAGTCAGGAGATACACATTTCCCTTTCATCCTTGATGATTTTGCTTGTCAGTTCCACTGAACGTTGGAAATTGACTATTAAATTGAAAAATAATAGAAAACAATACCTTTATGAAAATCTTTTTCTTATGCTCGCTTGAGATTGAACTCTTCTCTAACATTGCTTGAGAAATTACCAAATTTGAGTTTCATTGTAAAATTGAATTCTTTCTATACCTATTGAATATTTCAATCATTGTTTAACTCAGCAAATCTTACAATACATTTATTGTTAATTTAAATTCTTTATCTCATTTATATATTTCCTGAATAAACTATTTATTGTAAATTTCATCATCATTCATTTGGTAATCTATAAGTAAATCTAGATTAGATTTGTACAATCATGGTCATATCTCGAGTCGTGTGACTCAACCTGCCACAAGATACTGGTTTGTGTTTATTTTTCACAGCGTTACCTCATCGTTCGAACATCTTATGAGATCCAGGAAAGACCCCAGACCGACTACAGATTGTATCCTGCTAGTAGAGCAGCCATTGTCTCGAGAGACCATACAAGGCGCCTACATTCTCGTTAAAGTAGAGCTCTGGAGTAAGTCTTTCTCATCGCAACAACTGATCATAAAATGTGAATAAACCAACCAGTCATTTCAAGGCAAATATTGAGAGACCAGAATCCTTTGTAACTTTAAAATAACAAATTTGATTGTAACTTTGTCACTTCATTAGAATCTTGTCACACATGTTTCGTCACAGGGGACTTTTGTGTATATAGTGTTTTCTGAACTTTGTTTTTTTTTTATTGTTGAGAAGCACAAAGATCATCCTTTGACAAATCAGTGTTTTTGGTGATTTCATTTAATAAAAAAAGAACCTGGTGCCCATGCATTCCTAATATCTTTTATCTTTATACCTTACATTTGTCAAAGGATATATCTGTCGTACTAGCAGATAACGATACCCACGACCTCTCGTAACAATCTGAGCAGCTTATAGGCATTGCTGTAAAAAAAGAGCAAGCAAATGAGGATAAGTGTTTATCTTTAGTTGCATATTCTATATTTTTTGGTAGATTTGGTAGTTATTGTGTTTATTCGTTGCAGTCAGAAACGTATAAGTGAAATTGTCAAACTGTGAGCACGTGCCAATATTCCTTTTTTTGTGCAAAAATTTAATCATTAGACAACATTTAATTTTTATTCTTTAGTGCGAAACTTGTTGTTGTTTTCCTGTGATCAATATTGGGAGTAATGGAGCTCATAATAATAATAATAATTTATTCACACAAGTTAATTTCACTTAGGTGTATGAATAAAGAGACATACCTACGAGATACATATATATCTAGATATACATATATCTGTGTGTAGGTTTCATTATAGACATAATAAAAAGTTGTAGACATAAAAGATAAAAATAAAAGTGTATGATCAATACAAATATAAGATCACATCGCTTAAATTTAGGATAAAAAGCTGAGTGCGGTAATATAAAAGTTAGGTGTATATAGAAATAATTAAAAAGTTGTATATATAAAATATGTATGACGCCTTTATCAAGTTAGTATAAGTATTGACAAACTTCGTCAAACATTGGAGTTTTGCTCAAAAAAATTAGATTTTCTCTTAAAAAATTCAATTGGCTTACCAATCAAATCAGGGTGCTTGGTATTTTGGTGTCGCATCACTAAAGAAGGCTTCATGCTTTGATTCGAAGTGTTTCAAGACATACAATACATTGATGAATAGGAATGTCACTGATTCAGTCCCTGGCTTCACTATAAAACCGTACTGTAAGTAGCTTTCATCATATTTACGATTGGCCGGTGATTTAGGTTTCTACTTTGAAGTAGAAGAGGACGTCAGAAATCGTTTCAAAGTTAAGTTTTCCTGTATGAAATCACAATCAATTATTACAACACCCACAACGAATCATCACAACAACATATAAACATTGCACAATCACAAACTAATTTATCTGAACATTTATACTTTTCCCGCTAAAACTCACTGCAAATATTCTGTTCGGAATCATCCTTCCCTCTCGTGGTCGCTTCTCATATATATCTAGTAGCACTCGAGAGCGTTCGACGCATCTTCTGGAACACAAATGCCTCTATCTTTCTGGTCGTTTCGGGAAGCGGTGACGCATAGTTGTTTACGAATGAGTGTCCCTGCGGTAGAGCTGTGATATAATATGCAAATCAGGGGGCAGGTCCGGCCTAGATTCGCTTGAAGCGACACTACACTTCTAATGCAAGTTGCTCACATCACTCACGCGTACCACCTGGAATGTTCCTGCGTACTACAGTGGTACGCGTACCATCGGTTGGAAACCTCTGATCTAGTCTAATCACCAATTCTCCAGTTGTTTTTTTACAAATTGGCGCCCAACGTGAGGTTACAGTATGGAGAATTGATAGAATCAAACTGAGTTTAAGTTCAATATATTTCTTGACATTTTTTATCAATGATATCAATTTTAGAGACTGCTGGACAAAATAAAAATGCGTCCACTAATACAAGGTATCAATTTTTCAACGATTCCCCTGTCGATACGCCACAGCGGCTTGTGAATGGTTGCACTCACGGATGCGGAGGCTTGATTGACCATCTACTGTTCCATTGGAATCGGACAGCGACTGAATAACACTACTAAATGCGTGTCTTGCCTCTTTTCATGCTCTACTCCTCGTAATTCACCTTTTATCTGATGTTTGATTGACTGACTTGCGTAAGTAGTCGGTAGCGACGCTCGCAGTCGGCTTTTTAATGTTTCCATTCTGTTGCTATATGGATTGTCGGGGTAATCACGAGTGTGGTAGAAAAATAATGATCGAGGAATGTCTGTTAGGATGCGTAGCGGTACAATAATTTGGACGTAAATAAAAACGCGCGATATTGCGTGGTCACGTCTCGTATGAAAAAGGAAATGGTGGGCACGTGTTTGGTCAAATACATATAAACTAATATAAAAACGCCTTATTTGGGTGTTATCTTTTATTTTTTTTTTCGGTAAATTATCTATTGATTCGTTGACAAGCTTCAACAAAGAATATTCATTAGCATAATCACTAACTTCCCATTGAAAATAATACTATATTTTGTTGAATGTGACGACCTGATCACATTGTAAAAATGCCAGCTACTTTTCTCAAAACACACACGATTAGTCAGTAACGAACTCGTAGCTATACTCATACAAGGTTCACAAAACCAGCAACAAACTCGTGGTCATACAAGATGTAGGAGATCAGCAACGAGCTCGTGGAAATACAAGATACAGGAAATCAGTAACGATTTCGTGGCCGTGCAAGAAACAGGATCAGCAATGAATAAGTTGCCACACAAGATGCAGTAAATCAGTAACGAACTCGTAGCCATACTTAAACAAGATTCAGGAAACCAGCAACAAACTTGTGGCCATACAAGATGTAGGAGATCAGCAACAAGCTCGTGGATATACAAGATGCAGGAAATCAGCAACGATATCGTGGCCACACCAGATACAGGATATCAGTAACAACTTCGTGGAAACTCAAGATGTAGTAAATCAGTAACGGATTCTTAGCCATACTGATATAAGATTTAGGAAACCAGCAAAAAATTCGTAGCAATACAAGATGTAGGAGATCAGCAACGAGCCCGTGAAAATAGAAAATACAAGAAATCAGCAACGATTTCATGGCAACATCAGATGTAGTAAATCAGTAACGAACCCGTAGCCATACTCATACAAGATTCAGGAAACCAGCAACAAACTCGTGGTCACACAAGATGCAAGAGATCAGCAACGAGCTCGTGGACATACAGGATACAGAAAATCAGCAATATTTTCATGGCCTTAAAAAACGCATGAAATCAGCTACAATGTTGTGGCTGTACGAGATACAAAAATTCTACATGATGCAGGAAATCAGCAACAAACTCTTGCCAATACAAGATGAATAAATTCTTCAAGGTGCAGGTAAACAAAAACGAGCTCGTGGCCTTACAAGATACAAGCAATCAGCAACACAGGTTGCAGGAAATCAGCAACAAACTCCTGGCAATACAAGAAACAGTAAATCAGCTACAACTATGTGGCCATACAGATGCAGGAAATTAGTAAAAGATGTAGGAGATCACCTAGAAACTTGGAAATTACGAATGATTTAGTGGCCATACAAGATGTAGATAATCAACAAAAAATTCTTGGCAACACAAGATGCAGTAAATCAATAACAAACTCGAAGCCATACTTATACAAGATTCAGGAAACCAGCAATGAACTCGCAACCGTATAAAATGTAGGAGATCAGCTACAATGTTGTAACCATACGAGATACAAAAACCCTACAAAATGCAAGAAATCAGCAACAAACTTGTGCCGGTACAAGATGTAGGAGATCAGCAACGAACTGTTGGTCATACAAGATGCAAGAAATCAGCTACGGTCTTGTGACCATACGAGAGGGAGGAATTCTACAAGTTGCAGAATATCAGCAACGAATTCGTGGCCATACAAGATGCTGGATATCAGCAACAAACTGATGACCATACAAGATGTAGGAGATCAGCAATGAACTCGTGGCCATATGAGTTGAAGAGTATGGAAAATCAGCAATGTGTTTTCGATTTAGCCGATTTGGAGATGTCGTCAAATTCCTTGAAGAGCAGACAAATATTATTGCGTTGGAAACCATTAACGAGTAGGATGCAATAACGTGTCGAGCCCTGTAAATTACGAAACAATTGAGATTACGTCGAGGTTACATGAAGCTAGGCAATAAAGATGAACAGCATTCCACAAAAAAACTGAAAATTGTCCAGGTAAATCCAGTGATAGGTTGCTAAGCTATGGATTAATTTTTAGAAAAATTTAAACAAGTGCGACAAGTAAAAAATTGAAGCATTCAGTTATATTAACAATATCACCTCAATATAATCTTTTTTAAAAGCAACAATGCTTTCACGATATCTTCTAAGTAAGCCAAGTATATTATTGCAATAATATTGCCAAATTTACACTTTTTTCTTATCTAATAATGCATGTAATTTATTATAACAATGTTTTCGTCATATTATCATCAATTCATATCTTTGTGAACTTATAATAAAAAAATGAAATTAATTTCAGGATCAATATTCCTCTACACCACTGCACTGATATAAAGTGCCGTCAACATTTATCAGATATGTTTTATTTTAGACTTCGTGAGATTCTCAGATGCTAGCACCCGTTTTTATTGAATTCAAAATGTATACGTCAATCACAAGTCTTAAAGATGTTTCAAAAGTTACGGTCGAGATCATATCTGCCGATTCTACCATTAAAGTCATATTGTAATTAGCATGAAATTTTCCTAATTGATTCGTTATTGCCTTTGTATATATTATACGTGGAATGAATGGAAGTTATGCTGCCTACGTTGGAGATCGTATCGAAAATTAAGCACAAAACAAGAGCACCAGTCTTTGCGATTTGTGATTGGAGCAGACCGAAGTGTTTTTTTTGTCAACATAGGAATATATTTTCTGATTTCAACTGTCACAGATTCAAGTTTACCACTAAATCATTATGTTGAATTCCTCGAATCATTTTTCATTGACGAAAAAACATTTTTAGTCATTCGAAATGTTCAAAAGTACTTGTTTCAGTATATAGGTAAGTATAAAATATGCGTGTCATAATTTTCAATGAAAATTTACCATAAAAAATGTAATATTCAGTTTTATTTTGAGTTCTCCGTATTGCACAAATAGTTGTACGAAAGCCACCAAAAAGGAAGGAGATTTTGAAGCCTATATATCTATAACCTTTGAACTAGAATATTGAAAAATTATGACGAACCAAGATATCAGTCAAAAAAACTTATACAGGGGTGTAAACAGATTTACGTATTATCGGCGTAGAAATGGCTTTCACAATGCGGCAACGAAACTTGGAAAGAAGAAGTGATTGCGAAGAATGATGGCCCAAATATTGACCCTTGGGGTAGACCACATGATATTTCTGGAGGTTTTCACAATATGAGTTTTCATAGAGGTACAACCGTTTTTATTTTCTACAATGACAATAAATATAGTTCTTCATAAAAATTCAAATGATATTCTTATCTTACGGATCATCGGTCGTCTAAATAAGTTTGAGGTATTTTCTATGTTCGATTACAATAGACATTCTATGTTACTATTTTTCAATGGAATTTAATTATATATTCCCATAATTTTGTCAAGTTCAAGATACCAAAAAATCAGTACGATAACTGAACTTTCAACTGTTTACTAAGAATTATCAGGAATGGAGAATATTTCACAATTGAAGCCTTTTACTGTCGGCTATATTTTTTTGAATTCATTACCAATAACAGTCATGTTGATCAGTGATTTAATCGGGTAGGAAGCCTATAAAAAATAATCATTCATGTGTATTCACAATTATTGAAATCGTAAAAATAATGAGCTTCTGGAGATATCTATAATTTAAAGAATCATGAAGTGATGATTATTAGCTACTACTAAATTAATTTTAACAAGCTTTATAGAATCAGATGGTTAATGACACACATTTAGGAAGTTATATTTTATTTTACTTATAAAAGATCATTTTTGAAATAAAGATACTGTATTTCCTCCGTTTTTGATAGTTATAAATAAAGTATATTGTCAGAAGAAATTTGATGAAGAACAAGAAGAAAAAATTAAAAAATTAAATCTATTTGAAGGATACTACTGTTCTAAAGACTATCAGAAAATATTCCAGATTATCAGAAAATAAATTTCAGGCTCCTTCATCATCAAATTCATTAACTGATATACATGGAGTTTCGTTGGAAAAAACGTACTTTTGACCACTTTTGTGCATAACAGAAATAATAGTAATTTCATCACAGACATCGAGTCGAATATAATAAATACTCAAAGTTTGTTCTAACTACCATTAAAATATCATCAACTTTCCATTATTTGAGAGGAACCAACCTGTATATTATGATCCGCCTTCCTACTGATAATTTTTTAAACGCTTCATTCAAGCACTAGAGGAAAATCCAAGTCATCAATTAAACTTCCCTTTTGTAACAATTAAAACTTTCAACCCAGCACACGGTTGGCGAATCAAACGTAGAAACTAATAAACACATAGACCTACAAAAAATTCGTTGGTTTTATTTGGGAATTGAATTAGTCACAAGGTACCATCAGAGGTGGCAGTGACAGGTTAGGGCACTAAGCAGGTGGTTTTTTGAAATATTACCCGCAACAAATCCGTATGGCAACAAACTGAGTGGATTGATGAAGAAGGGGAAATGCTGAGTAGATGGCCTGTTCCGAAAGAAAAAGGTACATCATTATGTATTTGTACGTATTCAAAATCTGTTGATATTTTTATATCATCATAGATGTGGAATTTTTGTAGATAATATGGTTATCAATCAGAGCACTGAGAAATCTAATCCAATTTATTGTCTATATATTTATCTTTTAGTTTTAGAAAAATAATATAGTCCTAATTAAGTTCGTATTCACAACACATATATTGAAATGATCACAAAATTGGGGGCATATTTATCTTAAAAAAACAGTAAGGTAACAAGTCAAATAAGATGAAGCTGTCAATGTCAGTGTCATCACGGGCAACGAATATGAAAAATAATGATGATGGGTGCGGTTATAGTGGTGAATATCCCAGAAATAGAAAGGGATCTTGAGAAATCAACTTTAGTTACCTTTGCTAAGAACAGTTTTATTCACATGAAACAAGGAAGAAGTTTACTCATTTGCTAAATTACAACCTCTCTTCACTCTAGTCAAACTCCACTTTCTATCAGTGGTTCACGATTTCACCGATAGATGGCGTAATGTTCTAATCTGAGGAAGGCTATATTTCTGGGTAAATAAAGGAATTTTCTTGCTTTGAAGTGCATAATATGAGTCATTGAGAATTTGCATTTTATGTTTGCGTAAAACAAGTTTTACGGTATTTTCTTTAAAAATCACCTCTTTTGGATTTTTGCCTATCCCTTTTTCGAAAAGGAGGCCAAACGACATTTAGAATAAACAACAATTTACCAATAAATATATTGCCATTTTTGCTCCCCTCATATTCGTAGAAAACAGAAATTCCTAACACGAAAACTAAATTTTCTTCTAGCCATCTGACTACTTGATTAAACTCTGTAATACATGTTCCATTTACTCCTTCAAATCAACTTACATCATCTCACTATTATTCTCATTGAGTTCACAAACACTGAAATGGATTGGAAAACCGTGAAATCAGCTTACTGGAAACGATTTTCCTTTCTATTTAGAATCCTTTTCCAACTTATTACCAATGTAGTGCAAGAAATCACTTCCACACAAGTGATGTACATTATTTTTTCTACATAAAGTACAACGGTGAAAAAATTGTTTGTCCTTCCTATGTTTTCGTACGAACTATAGCAGTATAATACATTAAAAAAAGTCCTTCTCAGAAAACATAATTTACAGTAAACCAACTAATTATCAGTGCGTGTACGTCCATTCCGATAATATCATTAAGGCATATTTCTCATTCTACCCATACCCATAACTTACCTATGCAGTCCACGTAATTATGAGTATTTCTAAATGAAATTATTTTGAAATAAGTGGCGATATATCTCTATATGCACGGGAATGCCTGAAATGTGGACTACCGTTCAACAACGTCAATTTATGACATCCATATTACATAAGAATCTCGAAAAAATCCATCGATAACTGATCGACTTTCAACGACGTACGGTACTAGAAGAATTTGATCAAAAATCGTTTTCAATCAATATGACGGTAAGGCAGTATGGCATCTCAGATTTTTACAAGTCACAAGATTTGTTCTGTTTGTAAAATTTTATCAAATTATTCTTAAAAGTTTAAGTTAATCAACGTATACAGGTGAACACACAATGTCTTTTTCATTATTCTACAAATGTAGTTTATTTGAGTTAAAATTTTTCAATAATCCACGAAAACTGACATGGCACACTTTGGTGCATGAAAGCAATACATTATAAAAAAGAATGTAGTGTTTCAAATATGTTGAGCGATCTTACATTTTCCAATAAATATAATATATGATCCTATTTTGGAACATTCACTAACAAAGCTAAAATTTCCATTAAATTAATAAAATAAAACAAAATTTAAACTTTGGCAATCTACTTGTTTCAAAATGTTTATTTCGTATCCGTAGTTACGTATAATGAAAAATTGATATTTCAATACCCTGAGATCGGCAACGAACCGTTTGCGGAACTATATTTCTATGAAGTTTTAGTCATGAAATAATATTAATAATAATAATCGTCTTTATTCTCAACACAAACAATTCATAAAAAACAAGATAAATAAGCCATGGAATGACTTCCTTCCGTAAGTGCATGACATTTAGAAACACCCGGTATATCAGGCGTGTCATGGGTAGGAAAATGAGAAGGAGGAATCACTGTTTACATGACAGCTGAGCAGAAACATGTGCATGAACATGAATAAAATAGAAATCTTAACTTTTGGCAACCGTAAAAAAGTCTTCATAAGTTGCCCGTTACGATACCACCAAAAAAATATTTGAATACTCCTTCTTGGTTGCTTGTAAGATTTTGTTACACATACAGGTGGAATTATTTCCAAAAATCAACATAAGTTCAGCCTTGCCCTTTGGGATTTTTTCATTTAAAAATCATACAACAAAAAACAGATTGATGAATCAATTGTTACGAGTTCCTCCTTGTTCATATCGAAATAGGTGTCCCACAAGGTTCCATACTTGGGCCAGTTTCATTTTTGTTGTATATGGATAAAATATATAGGTGAATATATAGGTATTGACCACGAAGTTAGCTATCATAGTAGTCAATAGTATATGTCTCGAAATATGTTCCTTAATGTTGAGATCTTACATTTTTGCAAGTGGTTACTTAATAATGAGAGAACGTGCTGCATGAAATGAACACTCCAGCCTCCTCAGTCATCTCGTATATCGTTTAAGAGTTTGAATGCCCAATAAAACTCAACTTAGCTTCCAACGACCCAAAAAAAAATAACCACCGTTTCAGTACACATCTTCTTTCGGCGCACACTGAATACGAAAGTGATTTTTTTCAGTAGAAATGCTTAATGGCTCCTTTTTACGCGAACTCAAATTTTAACGCCGGAGTAATTGTTTTTAAGTGCCCTCTAGAATAATAGCTTGCCATTTTACGATTTTCTTTCTCTAACAGGGGCATTGCCGTGGCGAGCCGAGTCCGCCAAAACATTAAATTGGCTTTATAGCTTTCTTCCAATTAATGATGGCAGTGAAAGAATACGAGAAATCGTTAAAATCGAGGGGGGAGGGTGAAGACGTTGTGGGAACCAAAGGTACCCGACTCTCCCGGTACCATCTGCTGGCACGCAAGACTAAGACATCCGGTTCCTATCGCCTAGAACGATCAATATGGCTAGTGGCCAAGATAATGAAAACTTGAATGCCAACGGGCCTTTTTTCACAAATTACGCCAATATAAAACGAGCTAGCTCTGTTATAATTTCAATAGAACTAATTGTTAATTTACAATAGATTAAACATGAAGTTGTTTTTTGACTTGGCGAAGAAAAGTGAAATTTTATTTACAATTGACTACAAAACAATTGAAATTGACTTTTCCTCTATAGTATTAGGGTTGAAGGTGGCACTTTTCCTTCCTAAAAATGAATTTTCACCTAAATAAAGGTATTTTTTTAGTTTATATTTTAATTAAGTACCTTTATTTTCCAACAAAAGTAAAAGCTTTTATTTTGATTTGTCCTACTTTGAAAAAGCTGTGAAATATTTATTTTTTGAGCTAAAAAAGAAAGAATATACAGGGTGTCCCGAAACTATGGTGCCAAATTGAATCAGAAGATTCCCCTTGAAAAATAAATAGGACTCTCCTGATATTTCTTTCCCCAAATGTTCGTTGCAGAGATACAGGGTGTTGAATATGAAAAATTAAAAGTTATTTTTATTCATAACTTTTCTGACAGTTCCGAAAATTTCTCAAAATATATTGAGTGTAAGAGTGTTTGTGTTCAATAGGTGCTTTATTTCGAAAAAGAAAACACATTTTCAGTTATTACTAGTGGCGTACAAGAAGGGCATCATGGTCCCTTTTCTCCCCTATTTTTTACGCCACGGGTGAAATCAGAAAAATTATATATTTTTCGCATTCCTCATTCAATTTCCAGTAAAAATGTATACCTGTTTGAATCCGGAAAAACTAATCGTTTTCAAGATAATTGCGCTTTTATGAATGAAAACATACTAGTAACGAAAAATTTGTTCGACAGAAATTAATTTTACAATCCCGATTACTGGTCCAAATAACATCTAACTGATTTCTTTCAAAAATAGAGCACCCATTAAAGAAAGGCATACCTTCAAATTTAGTTTTTTTTTTGTAACTATGAAAGTTGCCTTTTTATTTTCAAGTATTAACGCCCTATACCTCTGTAAGAAAAAATGTATGTGGAAATGTCATTGATTTTCTTGGTAGAATAACTAGTTGTAAGTTTAACCAGTAATTAGTAATTAGGATTGTAAAATTCAGTTCAGCCGAACATTTTTTTCATTACTACTTATGTTTGTATCCATAAAAGCGCAATTATCTTGAAAACGGTTGATTTTTCTGAAATGAAACAGGTATACATTTTTTACTAAAAATTGAAAGGGGAATGCAAAAACTTATTGATTTTACTGATTTTACCAGTGGTGTAAAAAATAGTACGCCACTGGTAACAACTAAAAATGTGTTTTCTTTTTCGAAATGAAGCACCTATTGAACACAAATATTCTTTAAATTTTTTTTTCAGAAACTTAGAACTGTTGAAGTTATGAATGAAAATCACTTTTATTTTTTCATATTCAACACCCTGTATCTCTGCAACGGACGACATTTGAGAAGAGAAATATTACGAAGTCTTATTTATTTTTCAAAAGAAGAATCTTCTGTTTCAATTTGGCACCATAGTTTCGGGACACCCTACCCTGTATTGTAGTATTGTAGAGAGGTTTCCAGAAAGACAACAACCATTTAGAGGCATTTTTGCAAATGCGACACAACCTGATTGATGGTGGTCAATTTGAGAAAAAAAATACAAAATTATATGAATCAAATAGGGATAAGGAGTTGGAAGAAATAGTCGTTTAAGGAGCTGTGGAAAATAATCCCAAATCGTCAACGCGAAATTTGAAAATATCAACAGGCCTACCAAGAACTAACGTTTGGCACAAATACTCGTCATACAAGAGTTCATGAACTCAGACTAGGAGATTTTGAACGGCGGCGCCTCATGGATTTTTGCTAGTGGTTCCTGGGAAATTGTAACCAAGAGCGTAATTTTTCGTTTTGTATTTGGACAGACGAAGCTTATGTGAGCAGTGCCGGTATTTTCAACCGCTACAATTCTTATACTTGGGCACAACAAAATCCTCATTCTGTTGTGGAGCAGACAAGTCAAGGAAGATTTGGATTTAACATGTGGGTAGGTGTTTTCAGGGGTAGTATTATCGGCCCGTTCATTCAAAATGGTACTCTCACATCTCAGAGTTATGTAGAAATTTGAAACCCTTGTTGATGAATTGCCACTAATGGAGCTCAGAAAAAAATACTTTCAACAAGACGGGGCTTCGCCTCACAACGCTGTAGTTGTCACCAACTTTTTGGCTGCAAATTTTGGTAATAATTGGATAGCCAACCAAGGACCCAGCCGTTGACCGGCCAAGTCACCAGACCTAACGTCTATGGACGTTCACCTCTGGGAAAGGTTGAACGATCTCATTTTTAAATTGCCGACCAATTCTAGACATTAATTGGAAGCGGCAGGGATGCAAAGTTTTGCTTCTCTCACTCCTATTGAACTAATTAATTCTGCTAAAAACGTTCAGAAAAGGTGTCTTCTATGTTTAGGAGAAACTGGTAGACATTTTGAACACCTCTGATGAAATATATTTCATTGTTTCGTTTTTATCATTATTATTACTATTATTGGAGTTTTATGTATTAGTAGTCAATATAGTATAAATTGTTATCAGTTTTATTGGAACTATGAGTTTTAATTACTACTGTGAAACGCTTTCTCAACATTTTATAGCTACTACTGAATAATTTTTTTGTTTTATTGCCGCGTCGTCCAAAGCCTACTTGTTCAAAGTGTGCGTTTTGAAGTCTACATGAATAGTTATTTATGCAACAAGTGCAAAAAGTAAGTGTTTATTGCACTCGACGGGAAATTGTCCCACGAGGCCGTTAGGCCGAGTTGGACAACACGTCGAGTGCAATAAACATTTTTTGCACGAGTTGCATACAACATTTTTTCTACGTTCATGCAAAAAGTAAAAAGATATTTATGTAGGTGCGGCACTAGGTGAAGGAAGATGAAATACGCAATTTAAATAAATAATTTCATTTCGATTTCATCACCATAATCTAGTTTTCCATTAATATGCACTAGTGCAATAAAGAGCTTCTTTTTCCACTGAATATAGTTCAATAAAGATTTGCTTTTTGCATGAAAGTAGAAAAAAAATCTAAAAGCTCTGTATTTCAAAGATGACTGACTCTAGCAAAACATCAAATGTGCTACATTTTTGGAAAGTTAATTTTAAACTAATGGAATATGTAGGAATATACAGGATGCCTCGTTTAACATTTGTTTTCTATCAATAACTATGGATATCTTCTTTGAAAAAATTAGCTACTCGCACCATTGAATTATGCGTAAAAAGTGCTCTAGAAACGTTTAAATAGAAACAAGAAATTTTTGACAGGAAAAAAGTTACAGCAACTTTTTGAAAATGCACATTTTCGAAAAACATGCTGTAACTCAGAAAAAATGATAGACATCGATATGCGATTTTCACAATTGAGTTTTTCATAAAATTTTACTCTCAGAGCTTTCCCTTTAAGAGTGTCCAATTTGGCCCACTCTACACTAGCATTTTTTTCATAGTAGGGGGAGGTCTTCAAAATCCTTACAGAACCGCTGATTGATCTTCAATTTCAATCTCTCCGGTTTCATATTTTTACATCTTCTTGAAACCGCCTTCATTCGTCCATTCGGGCAATCAATTCGACGGCTACACGGATTTCACCTCCGAACGCGACTGTTTCTAACTTACACGAGTTTTTCCTCATTCTTCTGTCTGTCCATCGCGCGTCAATCCTCTTGTATGTAATCTGTTCGCATCCAGCAAGCGGTACTTCTGCCAGTGTCAGTCATGCCGTCACTTGTCACTCTTACAAACAGTTCAAATGCGACAAATGCCCCTGCCGCCGTCTTTTCTTTTCCTCTGATGAGGACGCCGGACTTATAAGGCACTGTGCAACGAGGTGACGTTACTGATGTCGTCCGACACCGTTCAAGTTGTTTATTGGTCGGCTGACTATGGGTATTTGGAGTATCTAACGAGGGAAATATATTAGGCGTGTCATGAAAGTGAAGGAATCGCTACTAATCTAAGTGATAGGAATCAGAAAATATCATTGGGTAACAAAGCCTCTGAAAGTGGAAAAATTTTACGCGGAGTCCCACAGGGGTCAGTGTTAGGACCAATTTTATCTCTACTGTATGTAAACGATATGGCTAAACTCGATATATCTGGAGAATTCATTTTAATTGCTGATGACACCACAATACTCTGGTGTAATAAAGTGTAGTTTTTAGATCGTCGACGTTCACGTCTCCCCATGTACCATAGTGTATTTCGAAAGTACTATTTTCATTTTTGGGTACCAATTTCAATGCTCTTTGAGCGGTTTCTATGAACTTCGAATAGTAAAACTTTTTATGATTATCTGAAACATATCTTCAACAACAATGGATTATATGTATTTCGATAAGCTGAAAAAGGAATGATAGCAAAGTGTCACATATATCCAACTAGAAACGGAAATCTTTTAAAATTACAACAAAACCGTACTGCGTTGTTTCGAAAGTCACCTTCTGTAGCAGGTACAAGACTCAGCCATAAGAAATATTTCAGAAATTTCTTCATTCAAACAGGAAGTTAAAAAATATTTGTGGGTAAGAAGTTTCTATTCTATTAACGAATATCTGGAAAACTCTTGAAATAGTAATGTGTACGTCTCGTGATAATTGTGATGAGATTCAAAGATGCTTTGTCTGATAAGTTTATTTTAAAATTTTTCATTTTCATATTTTACACCGGCAATTTCTATGTTTGATTCATGTTTTGCATTGACTATTTTTTTATCATCAGATTTATTCAAGGAAGGAATATTTTAATATTTTTTATATTATTTAATGTGAATAACTATATTCACATGTGTATTGTAATGAAAATTGAAATGAAGTAATTTATAGACTGTAACGGTCCATTTTTCCAAAGGGTTAATAGTGAAGTATTGCATCACATCATTTTGACATACCCTATATAATTCTCAGTTACAAGTTCTTGATATAATCAATGACGTTTCCCAGCTCATATATTAAGTTGAAAAATGCCGCATGTTAATTTCGTTAGAAGCCGCTGAATACAACAAAAATCTACATTTCATTGTGTCCGTGAACGGGAGCTGTTGAATTCCATAAAATATACTGATAATTTTTTGTCGTGCTTCGAGGTACCGATCGAACGGCTTCTTGATATTTTGGGCAGATGTAATTTAATTAGAACACCGTCAAAATCTAATAGAAAAGAAAATGTATGTTGAAAGGCCGACCACCACCTAAGGTAATTTTTCTATCACCAGCATCTAAAAATGCTTAATGCTACGATTATCACCAATCATGTATTCTAGATAATATATTTGATATTATTTTAGGCCTTCAAGTCTCCTTTTTTTTTGGTTTTTCCATTTTATCTGGGATGGTAATTAATTGCCTTTCCATCATGGTATGTTACAAAAGAGCTTGAGAAACTGTCTTGGAGTGGACGAATTATCGATACGAAGTTGAGCAAATAGTATAAGAAAAGCTAACTTGGGAATTTATTGAAAATTGATTACATCTGTGGAAATGGTATACATATTTCATGGAATTTAAAAACCACACAAACTCAGTATATCTACTGGCTATCCTGTAAGTACTTCTTCAATCTTATTCTCTGAGAAAGCGGCTGTTAGAGGATTTTCCCAAGATAAGTGATATAACAGCACACGGAGTACCTGTCAAAAATCGCCAGGGCGACTGATATATATATATATATATATATATATATATATATATATATATATATATATATATATATATATATATATATATATATATATATATATATATATATATATATATATATATATATATATATTTCAACAAATTCTAGACGCGGTTCAACCCGAACTGTTAGTTTTCATATATATATATATATATATATATATATATATATATATATATATATATATATATATATATATATATATGAAAACTAACAGTTCGGGTTGAACCGCGTCTAGAATTTGTTGAAATTCGACGTTTCGGCTCCGATTTTGGAGCCATTTTCAAGAACTGAAAAAGAAAGAAAATTATTAAATGGTTGAAACGTAATTCTACGCTGAGGTCTCAATCTGCCTACTCCTCAGGTATAATTACGTTCGGTTTTTGTGACTTGACGTCGGAGTCTCAATCTGCCTACTCCCCATGTCTCGTCACTGGTTCTCTCTAAGGTCTCAATCTGCCTACTCCTTCGAGAGAAACTATATATATCAGTCGCCATGGCGATTTTTGACCAAATAGATATGCCTACATTAAAATCGGGTCAATGTTTGTTGTTGTGACATTTGTACCAGGTACAGTGTACCAGGTACAGAGGATTGAACCCAGATAGCTAATTGGTGTTAGCGATAATTTTCGGATATAATTGCTCTCAGTTTTATAATTTTTATTCATTGTTAATTTGTATGCACAGTGCCGATGATAACCAAGGAGTTTGAAACAGCTGTCCACTGTTTACGTTTTTCGGTGAGTATGATTTGTTAAATTGAGAGCATTATATTTTTGTTTTTCTTATATCTTACATGTCTTCGTAGACGAGAACTCTAGTACTCTACTTGTCCCACAATTCTGTTTTCAATTTCGTGATTTCGATAAACTTCGATGAATATTGTTTCGTACCTACAAATAGTAGGCTGTATGGAAATATCAAATAGATATGCCTACATTAAAATCGGGTCAATTTTTGTTGTTGTGACATTTGTACCAGGTACAGTGTACCAGGTACAGAGGATTGAACCCAGATAGCTAATTGGTGTTAGCGATAATTTTCGGATATATTTTCCCGTTGATTGATTCAAAATTCACCGAGTGTACTAATTTCATCATTCTGAATCGATTGAAGTTCGCAGAATTGCTCTATCTTCAATCGTTCTCGATTTGAAGAGTTCATCTGGAGTTGAAAGTAGTCATTTCTAACGTTTTACTTCTTTTATATGCCAAACCTTGTTCCTGAGCATACACATATCATATATTTTCAGAATCAGCATGAAATTTTGCGTATATAAGGCAAATTTCAAATGGATCCAATGATTTTGTATTTTTCATGATTTTTAGGGGTCTACCCCTTTGGACTTTTTTCGATTTTTCGAGAAATTTATTTTCCCGTCGATTGATTCAAAATTCACCGAGTGTACTAATTTCATCATTCTGAATCGATTGCCGTTCGCAGAATTGCTCTATCTTCAACCGTTCTCGAGTTGAAGAGTTCATCTGGAGTTGAAAGTAGTCATTTCTAACGTTTTACTTCTTTTATATGCCAAACCTTGTTCCTGAGGATACACATATCATATATTTTCAGAATCAGCATGAAATTTTGCGTATATAAGGCAAATTTCAAATGTTTCCGATGATTTTGTATTTTTCATGATTATTAGGGGTCTACCCCTTTGGACTTTTTTCGATTTTTCGAGAAATTTATTTTTCCGTCGATTGATTCAAAATTCACCGAGTGTACTAATTTCATCATTCTGAATCGATTGCCGTTCGCAGAATTGCTCTATCTTCAACCGTTCTCGAGTTGAAGAGTTCATCTGGAGTTGAAAGTAGTCATTTCTAACGTTTTACTTCTTTTATATGCCAAACCTTGTTCCTGAGCATACACATATCATATATTTTCAGAATCAGCTTGAAATTTTGCGAATATTAAGGCAAATTTAAAATGAATCCGATGATTTTGTATTTTTCATGATTTTTAGGGGTCTACCCCTTTGAACTTTTTTCGATTTTTCGAGAAATTTATTTTCCCGTCGATTGATTCAAAATTCACCGAGTGTACTAATTTCATCATTCTGAATCGATTGCCGTTCGCAGAATTGCTCTATCTTCAACCGTTCTCGAGTTGAAGAGTTCATCTGGAGTTGAAAGTAGTCATTTCTAACGTTTTACTTCTTTTATATGCCAAACCTTGTTCCTGAGGATACACATATCATATATTTTCAGAATCAGCATGAAATTTTGCGTATATAAGGCAAATTTCAAATGGATCCGATGATTTTGAATTTTTCATGATTTTTAGGGGTCTACCCCTTTGGACTTTTTTCGATTTTTCGAGAAATTTATTTTCCCGTCGATTGATTCAAAATTCACCGAGTGTACTAATTTCATCATTCTGAATCGATTGCCGTTCGCAGAATTGCTCTATCTTCAACCGTTCTCGAGTTGAAGAGTTCATCTGGTGTTGAAAGTAGTCATTTCTAACGTTTTACTTCTTTTATATGCCAAACCTTGTTCCTGAGGATACACATATCATATATTTTCAGAATCAGCATGAAATTTTGCGTATATAAGGCAAATTTCAAATGGATCCGATGATTTTGAATTTTTCATGATTTTTAGGGGTCTACCCCTTTGGACTTTTTTCGATTTTTCGAGAAATTTATTTTCCCGTCGATTGATTCAAAATTCACCGAGTGTACTAATTTCATCATTCTGAATCGATTGCCGTTCGCAGAATTGCTCTATCTTCAACCGTTCTCGAGTTGAAGAGTTCATCTGTTGTTGAAAGTAGTCATTTCTAACGTTTTACTTCTTTTATATGCCAAACCTTGTTCCTGAGGATACACATATCATATATTTTCAGAATCAGCATGAAATTTTGCGTATATAAGGCAAATTTCAAATGGATCCGATGATTTTGAATTTTTCATGATTTTTAGGGGTCTACCCCTTTGGACTTTTTTCGATTTTTCGAGAAATTTATTTTCCCGTCGATTGATTCAAAATTCACCGAGTGTACTAATTTCATCATTCTGAATCGATTGGCGTTCGCAGAATTGCTCTATCTCCAACCGTTTTCGAGTTGAAGAGTTCATTTGGAGTTGATAGGAGTCATTTCTAACATTCTATTACTTTTATATGCCAAAGCTTGTACCTGAGCATACACATAATATATATTTTCGAAATCCGCATAAAATTTTGCGTATATATAGTGCGAATTTCAAGTGGATTTAATGATTTTTTGAGTTTTATAGTTTCTTGAGATTTTTTATCGATTTTTCAAGTAATTTGTTCTTACATCAATTGAATGGTTTGCAGAGGCATTTCATCTGCTATATTTTTATCAACATTCACTGAAAATGTATTGAAATGAGGACAAAAACTTCATTTCACTTCACATCTTGGGAATTGAATTGGAAATAAAAAAGTTATGGATCATCAGACTTGGACAAAATTTTGTGGTGGCAAAATATTCTCAAGCATCTTTCGTTTTTGAAGAATAAAAATAAATCCCTATTTTTGTTATTTTCATCCCTACTGATTCATGTTCTCTTGGTTTGATATCATTCTGATGTGAAATATCAGAGAAACCTACAAATACGTTCTTTGAAACATTGAAAAATATTGAAAATGCATAAATTTCATCCATGAAAAATGCAGATTCTTCAAGAGCTCCACGACGATGATTATGATAGAAGATAGAGTTTTGTGAAACCATGTCTCATGGAGTCAATACTATCTCTAATCTTCTGTTAATTTTTTCTGAATGGCAATGTTAATAGACAAAATTGTCGTTAGTGGAGTGACGAAAATCCGCATATTTTTCGGGAATGGCATACACAATACCCACAAAAAGTTAAAGTTTGGGCTGGTATTCTTGGAAATGCCATTATTGGTCCATTATTTCTGGAAGAAAACTTAACTGGCAATGTGTACCTTGAAATGCTTTAAGAGACTATTGATCTTCTTATAACTCTCGAGCTAGAAACTCAAATTGATGCAGAAGGTAATGAACTTTTGCAGGAGGATCTGTCACATTTCCTGCAGAACGGTGCTCCACTTCATTATTTTCTTTCCGTTCGAAAGTGGTTGAACCAGAGATTTCCGGACAGGATTGGCAGAAGTGGAGCAGTTGAATGGCCTTCGCGTTCAGCAGATTTAATTCCCTTGGATTTCTTTCTTTGGGGTCATCTTAAATCCGTTGTTTATAAAACACAGAGAAAGAATTGCACGCCAATCAAAATGATGTGCCACTTGAGCCATGTTCCCATTTAGGATTCTGAGGGCAACATCTACCCCTCCTAGGGGGTTGAACCACGAGGGCTACAAATATTCCTTGAGTGTCCCCTTTGATAATAAAATTGACCTGTTTTTTCGATTCCTTATATTATTTACTGGAAGGAAAATATTGAGGGTGGGACGTTTTCAAATTGACACCGTGTATATTTTCCACAGCTGAAGGCAGGAAATTATCCTTATCTACCTGCCATTTAGCACCTGCGACCCCTCAATTCCTACTTTGAATGCTTTATCTGAGTTCGAATCAATAACTATGCCAAATGGCGAATCCAAAACGGCATCAAGCCGCCCCAACAACGGTCCTAACAAAACATAAGCCACAAAGTAGATCCCTATCAACCTTCACTTAAACATAAATATCCCTTCTTACATCGAGTTGCAGCAGGTGTTTTTTTACGAGATCGCGCCCGATGAACCGACATCCACCATGTGTTATGTCATAATTACAATAATTTCGATTTTTTACCGGCTCACCAGGAACATACGGAAAGGCCAAAACGTCCACAGACGTACTATGGGAGAGCTCGTTGTTCCGTCGTTGAAAAGGGTGAATTAGTCCTAATCAGATGGCAATCTTAGACGGAATTAAGGAAATCAGATTTGTCATAGTGACGAGCAGGTAGAGCATGGCAATGAAAGCAAATAGGTCAGCGGATATAGACGTCAAAGTGTAGAGAAACGGGTCCAAATCGAGGATTGGGTTTTTTGTGTGATTTCGTTTCGGGCGATGAAGATTTTAATGATGGGGTTGAAGGCGTGAAGATTGAGAGGTGGTCTGTTTAAAATTCATTTGGATGAGTGAAATATTGAACTGACGATTTGATAGGATCGGGACGGTTCCATTAGTTGATTTTCAATAGAGTTCAGAATAGTTTCCACCATGATACACTTTGCCATCGAGATGTATTACATTTGCATGTGTGCTATTGCCATATGTATAGGGTGACTCAGAATGAAACTAATAGACACCGTGACTGTTGCTTTATTAAATTTATTTATATTTATTTATTTATACATGGTAATTATATAATTAATAACGAAATATGGTGGATTACGTAATCCAATCTTCCGCAATAAAACCTATACAATAGGTAAAATCGTCGGCAAGTATTCAACAAAAAACAACTACTGCCCCCTACGACCCTCTTTCATGATGTTTCTGGCTTCATGTTGAAGTCGACACGTAGTCGGAGTGCATTTTAAACTGGAACCCAGAGATGGCGCTGAATTCATACCTCAGTGTTTGTCTCAGGGATTTCCAATTAGGATGAAAGGATTTTTCGATTCAATTGGGTCGAACTAGCCTTCGCTGATGATTGGCAATGACCATGAAACCGGTACGGAGGTGTTCCCCCAATTAAATCGAAAAATAATTTCAGCTTTGATATTTGAAATGCATTGCAAAGTGGTTCTTGTAGAAAACTTTGCCAAGTATTAAACAAATATAATTCAATGGTCGTAGGGGGCAGTAGTTGTTTTTTGTTGAATACTTGCCGACGACTTTACCTATTGTATAGGTTTTATTGCGGAAGATTGGATTACGTAATCCACCATATTTCATTATTAGTTTTATGGTCTTCCGTCAAGTGGTGCCGCCCCTCTTTCATGAATTATATAATTGACTAGATACATGAGTTAGAGCAAAATAACATTTCAAATTATATCTGGTTTGGCAAATCAAAGGAGTAATCTATTGGAAATGTCTCCTTTTAACTGCAGATCAACTCTCCAACTCGAAAAATCGGAAAAAGTCCATAGGGGTAGATCCCTAAAAATCATGAAAAATACAAAATCAGCAGATCCACTTGAAGTTCGCACTATATACGCAAAATTTCGGGGAACAAGGTTTCGCATATAAAAGGAGTAAACCGTTAGAAATGACTTCTTTCAACTCCAGATGAACTCGTCAATTCGAGAACGGTTGAAGATAGAGCAATTCTGCGAACGCCAATCGATTCAGAATGGTGAAATTAGCGAACTCGAGAAATTTTGAAGAAGTCAACGAAAAAACAAATTACTCGAGAAATCGGGAAAAGTCCAAAGGGGTGGACCCCTAAAACTCATGAAAAATACAGAATAATCAGATCCACTTGAAATTCGCACTATATACGCAAAATTTCATGCTAATTCTGAAAAAATATGAGAGGATGTATTGATATCTAGTTAGCCTAGATCAGTTCCCTGCATAAACAAAATATTGGGTTACCATAGCAACGAACAATAACTTATTAGAAGTGTCAGTGTAAAGTTTGATGTCAAAAAAGTAAACTAGATTTACGCAAAAATTATGTCCACCGAAATTGTGAAAATCGAAAAATTGGAGTATCGACCCATCATCAAGTAGCTGTATTTAAAAGGGTTGAGAGGTAAGCAGATTTACGAAGATATGCTTAATACCCTTGGTGATCAATTTCCTTCGTATGGACCGTGAAAAAATGGACTGCAAGCTTCAAAAGAGGTAAATTTTCCATTGAAGGTGATGACCGATCGGGAAGGCCAGTTTCTGTGTCAGTCCCCGAAAATATCAATGCAGTTCATGACACGATTTTAACAGTCCGTCGAATTGGGCTAAAACGGATATCTGAAGCACTGAATATTTCATACGAACGCGTTCATTATATGAAAAATTGCTGCAAAATGGATCCCCAAATGTTTGAATGTTGACCAAAAGCGTGCAAGGGTAGTAGCATCGCGTTCGATCTGTGCTCGATTTGAAAACGATGTAGACTTCTTAAACCGAATCGTTACTATGGATGAGACTTGGGTACATTTCTACGATTCAGAAACAAAGCAACAATCGATGGAATGGCGACACTCCGGTTCTCCAAGACCTAAGAAGTTTCGTGTCCAAAAATCTGCTGGAAAGGTTCTTGCTTCAGTTTTTTGGGATTGCCATGGAGTAATCATCATTGATTTTTTGGATAGGGGTAGAACAATAACTGGAGATTACTATTCGACATTACTGACCACTTTACGGGAAAAAATTAAAGATATAAGACGCGGAAAGCTATCCAAAGGTGTTTTGTTTTTGCAGGACAACGCCCCTGGACACAAATCTCATGTTGCCACGCAAAAAACTCGTGGTTTAGGGTTTGAATTACTAGAACACCCCCCTTATTCACCAGATTTGGCTCCGTCCGACTATCATCTCTTTCCTCAACTGAAAAAATGTTTAAAAGGTCGTAAATTTTCTTCCAAAGAGGAGGTAATAAAAGCTGTGGAGGTCTGGTTTGCAGAGCAAGAAGAAACATTTTTTTGAAAGGTCTAGAGACGTTGCAGGTTCGCTGTAATAAATGTATTCAATTAAGAGGAGAATATGTTGAGTAATAAAATATTTTGACATTGAAATTTTGTTTGGTTCTATAGTAGGGTGAGAATTTTTCAATATTTCCTCGTATGTGTATGGCATATAAAAGGAGTAAACCGTTAGAAATGATTCCTTTCAATTCCAAATGAACTTTTCAAATCGAGAACGGTTGAAGATAGAGCAATTCTGCGAACGCCAATCGATTCAGAGTCATGAATTTAATAAACTCTGTGAATGTTGTGTCAATCGATGTAAAAACAAATTACTCGAAAAATCGGAATAAGTGCAATTTTTGAAAGCGGTTCTTGAATGTTTTCAAAAATCATCTACACGCTTTTCCAAATAGGATGACACGTTCATATTTTTCGGTGGCGGAGAAAAAAGATTTACTCTAAAAGCACTTGTTGACTAAACTATTACTTCTTTTATAAACCAAATAAATAATTCGGTTGAAACTAAAGAAGCAAGTACAAATTTCTGACTTTCATTTTCCCTATCACCGTACCTCGGTATCGAAAAATACCTCATTGTTTTTAAATGAAACCGTGTAATCGCCAGTTTATAGAAAATCTGCTCCAACCCAGATCCATCAAGTGGAATGAATAATGACAAATGAAAGCATAACCATAATCTCACTCCCTTTCCAACCGCCAGCGAAACAAGTGCAACTGTATCAAAAACCACACAAAGACGTGGGTATCTCGATAAAAGAACGTCCGGCCAACTCGAGCATGTCGGAGTAAACACCGAAGTCAAAGGTAAAGGGGTACCACAAGGTTACCCGCCGATGACATGTGGTGAACAATAAGGTCTCAGCCAGGCCTATATAGCGTGACGGATCCAAGAAATTTTCACACGGATTCCAAGGAGCGTTACCAGGGCTGACTACTGCCCCATATAATCAATGTTTCGCATGGTACATCAAATAAGTAATTAAGAGTGCTGTAACAGTGCGTTATCTCGGACAAAAGATATATTACGAAACCTGGGAAAACCTGGGGGAATTTAACATGCATTTATGCAGCTGGAAAACATTGAAAATGCATCTAATTGAAGCGTGATTAGTTCGTCCTCAACTAGATGATTTGATAGTCAGGTGATTTGCGGTTTTAATCAGATTTGCATCTGAAAATAATGTTACGCTTATTAGGAATATGGTAATTAGGCAAAAGGTACGAGTATCGATGTTATATAATATAGACTACTACCACAACAAATAAAGCTGATTATTTCTTTCGTCTATCAAATATCAGTCATCAACCAATCATACGTTTGTTTCCTATTTGACAGGATCAATCAACAAGCTCTATTAGCGACCATTTGAATGGTACACATTGCTACACCAATGAAATTTCATGATTGAAGTCACATGATATGTGATACCAGCGGCTATTTAGGTAAACAATCGAATATTTAGGTAAACACGGCTATTCATGTAAACAAAGCTTTCTTTTGTTTGTTTCAAACGTTGACAACTCAGTCGCTCAAAATTGAAATGTCTCGTTTTGGGTTGTCTTCTATGACAGAAATCAATGCATGTACACTGTGTTTCACTTCTCATGGAAACACCTCCGTATCTTCCGTAATTTTCAACGTAGAACCATGAAATTTTCAGGATTGATAGATTCACTATAAATGAACTCGCTGAACAGAAGGCGTCATCCTACGTGATATACACTGCACGAAAATAGCGATGGAACCACCCATTTTTCCAGAAACTTATATTAGGGGTCAAAATTGGCCAAACATTCTGTCGGATTCGTGTTTAGGATCCCTGAATAACTACTAATACACCTGTTTCATGAAAAATTTTCAGTCCTGAAAAATTCAAATTTGTTTCATTCTCATGGAAACGCCCCCGTATCTTCCGTAATTTATGACGTAGAACCATGAAATTTTACACTATAGAAATGAACTCTCTACACGATGGGGTTCATCATACGTGAAGTAAGTGAAAAAAAATTAACTTTTCAGAACTGAAATTTTTTCAGGAGACAAGTGTATTAGTAGTAATTTTGGGATCCTAAACACGAATCCGAAAGAATTTTTGACCAATTTTGCTCCCTAATATTACTTTGCGGAAAAATGGGTGGTTTCATCGCTGCTGGCGAGCAGTGTATATCACGTAGGATGACCCCTTTCGTGCAGAGAGTTCATCTTAAGTGTCGATCCTGAGAATTTCATGATATTTCGTCAAAAATTATAGAAGATACGAGGGTGTTTCCATGAGAAGTGAAACACACTGTATAAGCAAATCCATCCCAGAAAATACTGTGAAGAATAAAGAGTATATGAACGAGTATAATTGAATGATTTTATACTGTTCATGAAATAATCTTCCTGAATATCACTCGACCATGACGAATAGAGACTATTATTTTCTTTAATTCATCTCGAGTAACTTGTATTTTGAGACAATTCAATTCGACCATATGAACATTCAGATTATTAATGTTCATGTGGTCTCATTGAATTGTCAAAATTCAAGGTACTCTCGATAGAATTATGAAGAAAATAATGGTCGGCTATTTTTCATGGTCTTGGGATATTACCTACGACTATTCAGCATGATACCTATATGTCAAGGAACCTGTGCATCTGATAGTACTCTAAATAAATACATCTTAAACGTCAAATAGAATCAATCGTGTTGAAGCTGTATAAGTAATTGAAAATTAATCGGTATGGAGAAATTAAAAACGAAGAGATAGATAGGGTAATCGTGGCTACAATCCCTGTCAATACAGTGTCATTCATATGACTGATATAAAGAATTGGATTCCAGAAATAATCTTCATAAATATAGCATGACCTTGATTAATTGTCGACTATTTTATTGCTGCTAAATTTCTCTTGTATTTATTAATTTTACTCGACATTATTTTGGCATTAATAATCATAGATGATCGAAAGCCCTCGAGCTCCGTTCTCGGGTTTTCATCAGATTATTAATGCCAAAATAATGTCTTGTTAAATTATTATATAATATAGTCGAAATTTAGATGCAATAAATATAGTCGTCTATTTAACAAGGTCTTGTTATTGAATATTGTTCTATAAAAGCAGGCTAATGAGTGTACCCTCACCAAGTGGACAAGAGATAAGAAAGTAGACATGTTGACTGTGACAGATGAGGAATGATGATAGGCTCATAGTTGTCCTATGAGAGGTAACAGGTGAGATAGATGATTGGTGACGGATGACAGGTGATAGATGACATGTGACAGATGAATTACGATAGGCAACGAGTGACAGGAGACAAATTGACAGGTGAAAGTCTCGATAGAACATTAGAGAGGTGAGGGATGTCAAGAGACACTGATGATGACGGATTGTGGGTCAAAAACGAGATGTCACAGATGACAGAATGATACGTAAGACACGTGACAGCTTGGCGCTCTCTCTCTCTCTCTCTCTCTCTCTCTCTCTCTCTCTCTCTCTCTCTCTCTCTCTCTCTCTCTCTCTCTCTCTCTCTCTCTCTCTCTCTCTCTCTCTATCTCTATCTCTCTCTCTCTCTCTCTCATTGATTGATGGTGGAAGAGGACGGGACAAAAATTAGCAGAACCGGGTATGTTCTCAAGTCAATCCAAAAAATTTAGATGGTTGAGAAGAGAATTGAATTATCTTTTTAATAATGTGACACATGATCCCTCATGCCATTTGATTTTTTTTTAGTTGATGTGCCCCTCCGCGCCTACTATCGAGCAATCACAATGTGTTTTATTTCAAAAAGTAGTATCAGTGATACCCTCCAAATGGTTTTTTTATGTCAAACCGTTCAAAAATTAACAGGGGGCACTATTAAAAGCCGCACTGTATATCAACGCTGCATGAAATGTGATACATATAGAGGTAATTTTATCACATGAATAGCGAATATAATAGGCCTCAACACTGACCCTTGAGGGGCACAAATCTCTATTTTGTTGTGCGTGTTCTGACTTTTTTTATCAGAAGTAGGTATCGTGTCCACTTTCTTTGAATTTCGTTTTCTCTTTGATATGAAAAAAGTGATAGAGAAAATAGACGAAACGTTCACTTTCCGCTATCACAATTTGCTCTAAAACATCCGAGATACCAAAATCACGTGGAAACCCCTCCGACCGGATTTTATTGTCCATCCATTCCACCATGAAAACATGTTTATCGTGTGAAAATTTAAATCCCGGCCTACCTTGATGTGCGTCATGCGATGATAGTAAAGGTTAGAGGAAGCCGTGAACCGTTTCAGACAAACAGGACATTGGTGAGGTTTTTCTCCACTGTGGATCCTTCGGTGGGTGTTCAAGGACGACGATGTGCTGAATCCCTTGCCGCACACCATACACACGTGAGGCTTTTCTCCTGAAAAGAGAAAAAAAGGTCAATTTCAACGGAAACAGAAAGGCTTTTGACTGGTGTCAATAGTTTTAGAAAAAAAAATCTAGTGGTACGTGAGTTATCAGAAAATTGAGTATTTTGGTACATAGAAGGAAAAACCTCATATTGGACCGCAAAAAGTAACCAGAAGTGAAGTTGGGTTACGACAAGGTGTTTTTGTATGGATGAAACCAGTTTTTTACGATTTTATCTCAAAAATATTGAGAAAAACACCAAAAATAAATTTTTTGTTTTGTTATTTTTATCTTCCCCAAAATCAATCTGATTCAGAAGAATTTTGATGAAAATGTACATTTTTATAGGTATCTGTAATTTTTTAAAAGCAAAATATAATTTTTTTGATTATTTGACAAATTTTTTTTCAATAAAAGTTCAAATTTTCAATCAATAAAGTTCATTAACAATATTTTTATTTATGAAAATTCCTAGACGCTTTTTTTTCGTTGAAATATTCTGTATTGTGATTGAAATAAACAAACATTCTGAACGAGAGTATTACATGATTTTGTAAATAAATTGTCACCTTTGTAAATGATGAACTATTTCCTTACATTCGTAGATTTAATAATTGTCATTTATATGCTTCAAGTTGGGAAAAATAAACTTATTATTTCTTGGTGCAAGAAAATGGAACACTTCACGTGATCTGAATTGCCTAATTGATATATTGTGAATTTGTCTTAGTAGATACTGTAAAACTTTCTAATAATTGATATAACGTTTGAAACATATGACACATGAAATTTCCAGGTGCCTGGAATGATGAAATTAATGAAAAAAAAACTACTTGTTTATAATTATTTTAACGTGAATAAACACAGTTACTTATTGACTAGGTTATATTATGTTGAAATGGTCTTGGGGGTTATTCTACGATTTTTCTTTTCGTCAAAATAATCTTGAACATAACCTCACCTAACCAAATCTCACCTAGCCCAATCTAACCTTACTTTATAATTTAACAAATATTTTTGATTCTTTTATAAGTTGAGAGTCTTCATCTCTGAAAAAGGAGGAATCAGAGACGATTTATTCTTTGATTGATGGATGTATGAAATGAAAATAATACCTAATAAAATATTCTTCAAGTTTTGAATGAATGAACAGTCATTTTTGGGCATTTTTGTTCGTTACCACTATCAAAACGAACGAATATTTTTGTGTAAATGCAAATAGTAATCTGATATCTACAAAATTTCCAATTAGTTGATGAATATTTTCAGACCATGAGTGACCACTACCACAGAGTGTTTGGAAGTTTCCAGACAGTGATTTGAAATTTTCAGATAATTATTAAACTAAATAAAATTTTGATCAGAGCATTGGCATTAGCCCTTGAGTGCCATCTCATACAAAACCCAGTAATCATGTAGTCATACTATAAAAAATATTACAAAGAACAAATCTGTCAGACTTGAAATGAACATAACTCATATTCCTCACCTCGCCATTCCAACTTGACCCTGGAATTTTTTATATAAAAATAGACTAGCCCATTGAAAATTAATCCACCACGGGCCATATTCGTTCCTAGACATATAATCACGATTCTGCTGGCTGAACAATACGTTGAATTATATTCTTATGAAATTACTCATAATTGGTTCACATGATTCAACCTGGCGTCATGCAATGGTATTCTCTAATATTGTGTTTTTAGTTTTGGGTTCGTATTATAAAGTATTCAGTCGAAATATGTTTTTTGTGTACTGTAATCGGCCGTCTGATCCTTGAATTTTTTACGACATTACGTTAGATAGGCAGGAATAATTTGTTTGTTCGGTATGGAACATAATTACAAAATATCTTCGATAGATTATTAATATCGAGATCTACAACTATTATACTTTACATTATTTTCAGGACACCTCTTTGTATAAAACATTTTGTTTGTTACACAATTGAAAGTCGTTTATTATTATCATTATTATTATTATTATTATTATATACGTGTGGGTTAGAAGACTTTCTAACTTATGGAAAAATTGTTTCAATTCCGCAATGCAGTCAATAAGGGGATGGGAATAAAGTGAACGATTTTTTCTGTTCAAGCATTCAAGACAAAGAAAGTCCAGAACAATTCTACTCAAACTAACAATGACTCAAAAACTGCAGCGAATGGAACTTTCTATTTCTTCAGGCACTGGAAATCCAGAAAAATTCTACCCAAACTGGAAGTGACTCAAAAACTGTAGAAAATGAATGTCGCTGTTTCTTCAGTTGATGGAAGTCCAGAACAATTCTACAAAAACTGAGTGACTTGCAGATAATTCAGAGAATTTCTTTCTCTGTTCTTTTAGACAATGAAAAACCAGAACAATCCTATTAAAGCTAAAAGTCACTCAAAAACTGCAGCGATGTGATTGTTCTGTTTCTTCAGACAATGAAAGTTACAGAAAAACTGCAGATAATCGTTTCTCTATTTCATCAGACATAGGAAGTCCAGAACAATTACACTCAATCTGAAAGTGACTAAAAAACTGCAGAGAATTTTTTATCTGTTTCTTCAGACAATGAAAGTGATTGAAAAACTGCAGAAAACTCAGTGAATCAATTTCTCTATTTCTTTGGACAATAGCTTTTCAAAATGATTCCACTGAAAATGAAAGTGACTCAAAAACTGCAGAAAATTAATGTCTCTGTTTCTTTAGACAATGAGAGTTCAGAATAATTCAACTTCAGAGATTTGATTTCCCAGTTTCTTCAGACGACAGAAGTCCAGAAAAATTCTACTCAGTCTGAAAGTGGCTCAAAAACTACAGAGAATCAATTATTCTGTTTCTTCAGACAGAGGAAGTCCAGAGTAATTCTACTAAAACAGAAAGTGACTCAAAAACAGCGGAAAATTCATTTCTCAGTTTATTTATTCAATGAAAATTCAGAACGATTCACTTGAACTGAAAATTCGTCAACCACTTTTGAACGATTGATGTTTCGGACAGATGAAAAAAATATACATAACTATATCTTGTTGTTACCCCTGATACACCTAAAATGTAAAAAATATCGAGTTCTTGATAACGAAACAGAGAATTATGTACTTATAAAAAAATTTAAAAATTCTATAAATTCTGAAAATGAAGTGAGATGGTGCAAAATGTCTCCTGAATACGGAGCAATTTTCTAGTTCCGTTGTAAAAGAGTATGTGGTCCTGATAATTTCTGTCCGTGTCAACGACGTTTCTACAAAATCACATATCAACTAACACTAACCTGTATGCGTCCTCATGTGCCTTTTGAGTAAGGACGGTCTGTCGAAAGCTTTACTACAGACACCACAGGGTAGTAATGTCCTCTCCCGCGGCCTCGCTCTAGGGGTGGGCACAGCCGTTTCGGGTAGGTCACCCTGTGAACTCGCCGCTGAACTGTCGCCGGACACTGATTTTCGTTCATCTTCAGCCGAGGGAGGGGAACCAGTCAAGGCTCTTGATAGGAGGGACATGGAGAGATCGAGGGGTGAGTCTGAAACAAAAAGTTAATCAATAGGGCGGAGATGCAACTATACCAAGCCTTATTTAGATTCATGAACATTTAAATAACGAGAAAAATCCAATCCAGTGTAGCAAACTATTTATTTATTGTGTTTGCAATTGGAGTAGAACTTTCATGGCATTGATAAACAGGGTGGGAAAAATATTGATATATTACACATTTATAAGCATTCAAAAGCAATTTAAACTTTTTTTCAGAAAAGGGCCAAATTTGCCTTTCAAAAGCATACCCTCCTTTCATTGCGAACGATGTACCACTCGAAAATGTTGTTGAGGTGTCCGACCATTTTTATATAATTCGATTCTGCCGACTTACAGAGCCGTTGTTTCGTATTTAATGGCCCACTCTGTATATTTTATATAAGAAAAGGGGAGAAATAGAGCTTGACTGAGATCGATCAGCCGTGTAACTAAAACTACCACCGTAATGCCCATAAATATTTTGAACCAGATCTTCCGAAAAGTGCTACATTTGTGTACGAAAAGGTCAGCCAGCCCGGAAACACTACTAAGCAACTGAAATGCTTGGAATGATGCACAAAACACATTGTAACTGAATGCATGAAATTAACGATCTATTATACCAAGCACTTAGAAAACTATGGTGAATCGAATATGCCGCCTTGTGACAGGTCTTATTGTAATCAAGCATACCAACAGTTAATTGTACCACATTTCGATCTGAACTACCTGGGAAGGATGTGAAGGACGAACATGTTATTAATATTTTTTTCATTATTATATTTTGATTCGATACAATATGGGATGCGCTTGAAGAAAAATAATGCCACAAAAAGTGTTTTTTCTTAATTATGTGTAGGTAATTCATCTTGCATGATATTCACTTGGATGCAGACAATCATCCATCATTGTTTGGTGTCTTGAATGTGTCCGCCCAGGTCTGATGATTTCATAATCAAGATTTTTTACAGTGCCCTAGGCCCAGAGTTGCAACAATGCCTTTGATTTTGAGGCCTCGTACCTCAAATCTTTGCCATTGCAATGACTCACATATAAACGGAATTCACTTTTTTCAAGAATAAAATTTTGCCGGAAAAATCATCAAATAAAGGAATATTTGGACATGCAGTTGAGGAAATTCAAGAAACTATTCAAAACACCACAACAACGTCAATTTCACCCGACGTATGTTTCTCCAATAAATGTGTCATCCTCAGGAGCTTCAAAAAGCATACTGTAAACTTGTTTGTATAGATGAAGTGAAATTGACGAAGTTTTGGTGTTTTGAGCAATTTCTATTCCTTGAAAACCCCATAATCAAGCAGTACATATCCCATAAGGTGCGTACTTCGTATATCCAACTCCGTGGCGGGCACTGCACAAACTTCTAGTTGTTTTCGTCCACCGAACGGCCATTGTGAACGGACATCAATAAATAACCTTAATTATTTAATTTGACGATCTCTGAAGGAGTTTTTCAACTCTGCCATCTCCAGGCTACCCGCTATGAAACAATAGCTAATTTGGATTGCGGGCACACCGAGATTGACAGATTTACGGCCTGTTTTGCACAAGTTAACATTTTGATTGTCTTCAAGATGTACCGGAGACGTCCGAAAAAGGACAGTCGCAATAATAACACTAAATGTGAGTTATATCGAAAATAAATTTGGTCTGTTGTTTAGAAGAGTATGCTGGCTGGCAGTTTTTAGTAGTGAACTCGAAATTTGAAAAAATCACCGCAAATATTTTCGAATTTTCTGCTCATGAATAGAAACTTTCTTCAGACAATATATTTTCGGTACATTAGGTTCCGAGAGTTGTAGCGTTCTCTTCAACTTCGATGTGACCAAAGTTTTGCACTCGTTTAGGGTGGCTTTCACATCTGAAACAGCCTTGGGCAGTGGACTCCTGGTCAACTGTTCGTACGGACCGGTTTCAATGAGGTTTTCTACTCTTTCTTGATAATCG
This sequence comes from Chrysolina americana, assembly GCA_958502065.1. Lineage (NCBI taxonomy): Eukaryota > Metazoa > Arthropoda > Insecta > Coleoptera > Chrysomelidae > Chrysolina > Chrysolina americana. The sequence continues at coordinate 98,781,005 of OY293413.1, read as the reverse complement.
TATTTATCAAGAGTCACCACCGTATTGCCTTTATCTGTTTTCAATGTACGTATCTTGAATCTTCAATGTTATCTCCGGAAGTAAGCAATCTTTCTTTGGATACCTTAACACCTATTTAATGACTTTTTAATTACGCAACTTTTTGCCTATATTAAACCGTTTACCGAGATCCCCATTTCATCCCTAAAAATTAATCCGAAAAATGTGGGACCAGCTCTAAAAAACCACGCCAGCAATAATTAATACAATTAACAACATATGATAGAGACATATCCTACCACATTGCTGCGGCGTTCCATTTCTTTCAGTCTAGAAAGCTTTCGGTCAAGCCGGTGCGTGAGAATGCCCAGGACAATGTCGCGACGCGAAGAAATTTCAACATCGCGTCAAGCTCGACCATAAATTACGCCTTTTTATCCGCGCCGATTGTTTTGAAGCTCTATTTGTATAACGCTTACTACAGAATTTGTTTATTTACTACGCTGGTTGCATTTTTCTGCTATCTAGGGATATGCCGGAGCGAAATAATTTGTTGGACGACCATAAAGGGCGAGCCTCAAAGACATTGCTAGCGGTCCGCAGGAAATTGATGGTTGGGAGCTCCGCTATGGACTGAACCGATTCCGCTGAGTTTATGATTTGGGTCTGTATCTAGCGAGATAGGTTCTTGCGGAATGTTGAGCGGTTCGATTTGCTTCTAAGCTAGCATTCCAAAGATTTTTTTGAGTATTTGTTATAGTTCAAAGAATCTATCCGATTGTATTCGAATTCAATACATTTTTGGGTTCATTTACTGTACCTTCGTTTGTTTTTTTTCACTTTCGGTTTCCGGGAAATCGGTGTGACTAATCATCTCGTCAATAGGATCCTCCACATACAAAATAGCAAACAACTTCTCAAAAGAGTTTGAATATCTTCCTTTAGCGCACAATTTAAAAAATTTGGGTCATTTGAGAAAACTGTGCTATCCCATCAAAAACCATTTGCTGAAGAAAAAGAATACCTAGTTTTATCTACAGTCATTCATTCAAAACCCCGTTCAACTCGATAAGTTGAAGAACAGACTGAGGAAGCTGAATCGACAGCTCTATTTATAACAAAAATAGATTAATTCAAGTCATATTCGAATTTGTCGAAGCCTGAAACCAGGGGATGACGAATGGCGTATATAATTTTTGCAAGTAGTGCATTTGTATATTTTATTTTATTATTCAATTATTTATGGTTACTCTAGTTGTATTTATTTTAGTAATCATAAAAAAAAGTGAGCGTGAACTTTCGATTTCTTTGATCTACGATACCCAATTCTGGTAAATATTCTTCAATTCAGGTCCGTACTCAAAAGTTTGTTAAAAAATTCTGTATGTGTATTCAACAAAAAAAAAAATACTTCGAAAAAAACTGTATTTTTTGATACAGGGCTAAATTAAAAAAAAATTGATGATAGTTGCTCTATGAAAAAACTTATATCGTCCCAAGAAAGCTTGTGAAAAGTTTCTTTGAGGAAGTAGTATCACTTATTCTGTTTCAACTGTGACGATACATCAGAAAAAAATAAAATGTGGAAACGGAAAATTTATTTTTACTCAAAGAAATTGAAAAACAAAAAATTTTTTTGGAAATTTCCTAAAATCAAAACTGTATCGTGAACAACCTTCTTGGACTCACTATAGAGTGCTTTCATCTAAAAACCACCCATCGTCTTTGATTTTTCCAGCTTTTGACAAAAAATACATTGATTCACATACAGGGTGAACTACGATGATTTTTCGAGATTGGTTGAAAATAGACCAAATCTGCGAACGCCAATCGATTAAGAATGATGATATGAGTACCCTTGGTGAATTTGTGAATTTGAAATTTGAGTTTTTGCGATTTTTCAAAAGTGTGTCTTGTGGAATCGATAGCGTAGAATACGGGAAAAAATTCCAGAATCGTCGGAAGTATTTTTTCAAGGTTATTTGGGTTAGGATACCGGATTGGCCGTTCGAAGGTGACCTGCGCCCGTCAGAAATTTTTCAGATTTTTTTCCATATCATATTCGTAAAATTAAATGTTTTTTGTATGGTTTCACCAAATTTCAAAACGATCGCTGGTCGAACATAGTTTCTGTAGGCGTTTCAACGAACGGGTCGAATTTTAAATTTGAGTTTTGCAATTTTTGAAAGGTTTATAGTGTAAAATCAATAGCGCAGAATACGGGAAAAATACTGATGAAATCCGCAATCGTCGGAAGTATTTTTTTTTGGCGATTATATGGGTTACGATACCGGATTGTCCGTTCGGAAATGACCTGCACCCGCCAGAAATTGTTCTGATTTTTTTACGTATCATATTCGTGAAACTTCAAGTTTTTTGAATAGTTTCACCAAATTTTAAAGCGATCGCTGGCCGAACATAGTTTCTGTACGCGTTTCAACGAACGTCTGCATTTTCAAACGGGTTAAATTTGTAATTTGATTTTTTGCAATTTTTCAAAGGTGTGACGTGTGGAACCAATGGTGTAGAACACGGAAAAAATTAAGAAAAAATTCCAGAATGGACGGAAGTATTTTTTTAAGGTTATATTGGTTAGGATACCGGATTGGCTGTTCGGAGGTGACCTGCGCCAGCCAGAAAATTTTCTGATTTTTTTCCATATCATATTCGTGAAATATAATGTTTTTTGTATGGTTTCATCAAATTTCAAAGCTATCGCTGGTCGAACATAGTTTCTGTAGGCGTTTAAACGAACGTCTATATTTTCAAACGGGTTGAATTTGAAATTTGATTTTTTGCAATTTTTCAAAAATTTGTCGTGTTGGATCGATACCATAGAATACGGGAAAAATAATGAAAAAATTCCAAAACTATCGGAAGTATTTTTTTTAAGGTTATATGTATTAGGATACCGGATTGGCCGTTCGTAGGTGACCTGCGCCCGCCAGAGATTTTTCTGATTTTTTCCCATATCATATTCCTAAAACTTGAAGTTTTTTGTATAGTTTCACCAAATTTCAAAGCGATCGCTGGTCAAACATAGATTCTGTAGGCGTGTCAACGAACGTTTGCACTTTCAAACGGGTTGAATTTGTAATTTGATTTTTTGCAATTTTTCAAAGGTGTGACGTGTGGAACCAATGGTGTAGAACACGGAAAAAATTAAGAAAAAATTCCAGAATGGACGGAAGTATTTTTTTAAGGTTATATTGGTTAGGATACCGGATTGGCTGTTCGGAGGTGACCTGCGCCAGCCAGAAAATTTTCTGATTTTTTTCCATATCATATTCGTGAAATATAATGTTTTTTGTATGGTTTCATCAAATTTCAAAGCTATCGCTGGTCGAACATAGTTTCTGTAGGCGTTTAAACGAACGTCTATATTTTCAAACGGGTTGAATTTGAAATTTGATTTTTTGCAATTTTTCAAAAATTTGTCGTGTTGGATCGATACCATAGAATACGGGAAAAATAATGAAAAAATTCCAAAACTATCGGAAGTATTTTTTTTAAGGTTATATGTATTAGGATACCGGATTGGCCGTTCGTAGGTGACCTGCGCCCGCCAGAGATTTTTCTGATTTTTTCCCATATCATATTCCTAAAACTTGAAGTTTTTTGTATAGTTTCACCAAATTTCAAAGCGATCGCTGGTCAAACATAGATTCTGTAGGCGTGTCAACGAACGTTTGCACTTTCAAACGGGTTGAATTTGTAATTTGATTTTTTGCAATTTTTCAAAAATTTGTCGTGTTGGATCGATAGCATAGAATACGGGAAAAATAATGAAAAAATTCCAAAATCATCGGAAGAATTTTTTCTGCGATTATATGAGTTAGGATACCGGATTGGCTGTTCGGAGGTGACCTGCGCCCGCCAGAGATTTTTCTGATTTTTTTCCATATCATTTTCCTGAAACTCAAAGTTTTTTGTATAGTTTCACCAAATTTCAAAGCGATCGCTGGTCGAACATATTTTCTGTAGGCGTTTCAACGAACGTCTGCATTTTCAAACGGGTTGAATTTGTAATTTGATTTTTTGCAAATTTTCCAAAATGTGACGTGTGGATTCAATGGTGTAGAATACGGGAAAAATACTGATAAAATTCCAAAATCATCGGAAAATTTTTTTTGCGATTATATGAGTTAGGATACCGGATTGGCTGTTCGGAAATGACTTGAAATCAAATTACTCAAAAAATCGAAAAAAGTCCCCTAAAAATCATGAAAAATAGTTAATCGTCAGATCGACTTGAAATTCGCACTGTATACTCTGAGACAATTCAATTATGTGATTAGTTTTTGAGTGTTTGGCCATCCACCCACACCAACAAAATTGTCTTTAACCAAAAAAATACTACTTTAGTTTCAAAACAATAGAAGCAACCATTTTTTATTCAAAATTGAAGTTTCTCTTGAGATGTTTTTCATAGTTATGTGTCAAAAACTCTGAAAACTCAAGTTAGATAATTTTAACCCCTTATAACGCCCTTATAACGCCTGCATATTAAATGAATTTTAATTCGATGTCACAATTATTTGACATTGCTTTTGAAATTTCGGTATTGGAAAAAATTATTACTGTTTAAAAACTGAAACACCCTGTATCATATTCAAAAACTTATCTAGTACCTTCTAATATCGAGTCCATCGTTTGTCTGTACAACGAAGCCCTCATCCTCACAAAAAACAACTCTTCGGGCCTCTCAGGTAGGTAATATACAAGTAACTCTGTGTCGGGGGTGATGGGTTTCACAGCTTCATATACGGGCTCCCCTCTGACTTTCGTCGCGACAAAGTTCACCGAAGGGTTGAAGGCGTTGGCCACCCTCACGAATCTGACCCAGTTACAGTGCCGGACTTTCCTCGAGCCTGTGACGGATATTTCGTCATAGCAGCCGAACCTGTGCCGGATCTGAAAAAAAATATGTGTTTAAAAATCGTCTTGCTGATTTTGTTATGGGTGGTTTGGGGTTTATTAGTCTAGTCAAATTTTTTTTCCGCCACTGAAAATTATAAACGAGGCGTATTTCGACTAGGAATGGCGTGTAGAGGATTTTTGATAAAAATCAAGAGGCGTTTGCAAAATTTACAGAAGTTATTGAAAAAAAATGTAGTGTCGTTTTTTGCAAATATCTCAAAAACTGTTCGATGTTTTTCGAAATCGGAACGAGATTAAAAAAGGTGCGGAAATTTCCCAAATTTGTAGGTCCAATATTTATAATATTCTCAGAGGGTTGAAAACATGGCTAAAATCACTCTGGCCCATTTTGGACCTATGATGAATAAATATCATTTTTTGTAGTTATTTCCGCTATTCCCGTTGGAAAATTAAAAAATTGTTTGTTTTCAACAATTTACTTGGATTAAAAATCAAAAAGCTTGATTGATCATTGAATTTATTTATATATCGAGTACTATTAATCCGGTTCTTTTATGATCAGAAGCCACATGAAATTTTTCTTTAATGTTCATTTCTTATTGCTTGAAAAATTGTTATAAACAAAGGCGTTGTTTATGAGATCATTTGATTTTATTTTTATGGAAATATAATCTTTGATATGAATTATATTAAAAATAACGTCTTTTCTCAAAAACAAAAATTGTATTGCTGAGAAACGGATTTTTGCGGACAGCTGCGATAGAAAAAACTTGTTAATTAACAAATCCATAATTTGCATCAAAGATTAGGTTTCCAAAATCAAAAAAAAAAAAAAATTACTATAAATAACGCATTTGTTCAATAGGGAATAGAAAATAAACATTTTCACGTGGCCTTCTGATCATGAAAAAACAGATCAATAGTAAAATAAAAACAAAAAAAGTTTTTGTCACTGTGAGTGTTTTGTTCTCCAAAGAAGACTTGATAAATTAACTGCAAAATATTATGCATTCTGGCTATCCATGGCACACTTGACAAAAGTACATGAATTCTTATCCAGTATTTTCCTTAGTAATATTTGATTTATGCTCTTATTTTTATTCATTCGCAAATAAATTATTCTTGTTAGAATCGTCAAAAATTCCTTCTTTCGGAAAGTGCTTGTCAAGAAACAGTGGCCACTTGGAAAAAAAATTGTCCTATTCCTATCTGTCATACAAGTCACTAAAACTTTGCGATTGTAATTTTCTGATATCACCTGAGGTCCTTAAATGCGTCCACGTCCAATCATGGCCACATAGATGCAATACTGAAAGTGAAGTAGGCGTAAACGCTCCTAGAACTGTCACATTCTGATCCAACATTGTGTCAGAAGTCCAAAAATGTTACAATATACCTTTTAAAATTTCAAAATCTGAGCCAAGTCTGGCGAAACCGGAAATGACTGGAAAGTAGAAAATAAACGAAAACTCTCCTTTTCATATATCATTTACCCGTACCTAATCTCATTTTGATACACCTAATATTCTAGAAGTTATGCCTTGTCTAATACATTCGTTCATACCCGGTATATTTGGGGGTTTTTTCAAAAAACTGAATTTGGTACCACTACTTGAATGTTCTAATCCTCAGTATCCTAATTATCTTACTTTAGAGATATTATGACAGGAGTACACCAAGGCAGCATATTAGGACCACTACTATGGCTACTGTATACTTGTGATTCTTTATAATACGAGTATAGAACACGAAACTATCGCAACATTGGCTAAAGATTCAACCAGTCCGACTGTTGAAGAAAAAAAAACAAAGATGTTAACTGAAAATTTCAAATAGGAAGACAAGAAGTTTTTTTAATATTGATGAGAATTGAATGAAGGCTTTCACGGCCGGAAGTAGAATCCTGAGGTATGGTTTCCGGGCTTTGAGGCCGTGGTCGGTTCACCTCCGTTGAGGTGGTTCCACTGGACGTTTCGAAGAGCGACGTAAAACTGAGAAAACCAAAGCTATGCTGAAGATGCCCACCGCAGTTGTGAGCGAAACGTCCAGTGGAACCGCCTCCACGGAGGTGAACCGACCACGGCCTCAAAGCCCGGAAACCATACCTCAGGATTGATGAGAATCATCAAGTTCAAATTTCTATCAAATATTTTATCTTTCCGATGACTTTTTTGTACGAAGTCACGAAATACTCTGAATGACATACCAAAAACCACCCAGAATGAACAAAATAAGACAACAAAATTTGGAGTGCATGAGATCCAATTTATATGAGGTTCTCTATAAACTCAATATAACCAAACTGAAGAATGAACATTTCAATATAGTTGAGGATCTGCAAGTTTTTGGATTAAAAGTTATACTTGAAAATATTAGGACTTTACATTGTCATGCGAAACAAGAATAGTTTCTGGACTTTTCCGATATAATTAGACAGATTCTTTGTATAAATATCGACCTGTAAATAATTGTAGGTACTTCACATGCCCTTGAAATGATTTTATAGTATTTGTCAAATTTTGAATAAAATATCTAAAAAAAACAAAAATTATGCTTCCTCAAAATCACACCTGCTTTCAAACGATTTTCCAGTGATTTGCCACCTGCGTTGACACCTCATAATTGAGTAAAATCATAAACTACCTCCACATTAGTGAAAATTACTCCCCATGAAGCCATGGGCATCGAACCATGACCCCTTATCGGGAACCCAACTGCCCATGTAAAAGCCCACAAGTGTAAATGTGATATTCCACGCCATGTTCATCATCTAGAACAAAATTACATGCTCTGCTAGACGAAAATTAAAATATTTATCCCGACCGCTATTGACAAACCATGAAAGAATGGACAGAGCAACAACTGAATGATTAATCGGATTGTTTCAAGCAAATCCGGAACAAAAAATCCCACCCAAAGGGCCAAAATCGTCGCGGGCATTAAATTTTATAACCGAGTCACCTGGTTTTTGAGAAAGATCTCATGAATTTCGAATAGTATTAATGTCTTGGAAATTGTGAGAAAAAGTCCATCGGTACAGCAGTTGAGGCATTTAAGGCAAGTGAAGATGGGACAACAAAAACTACTGACCACTTGCTTTGTAATGTAATCATGACCAAGAAGAGAAAAAGTTTGTTCGTGTATGGGAGATGCTGGCATTTTTATGAAAAGACTTGGGATTCAATGGGTGTTTTCCGTGAGAAGCGTGTACGGCATTAATTAATTGGAGGAAAGTCATCATATAATAATGAGAAATAGGCTTGAACCTATACAATAGGCAACTTTCCAACAAAAACCTGCTATCGCCCTCTACAACCGTTATATTACATCTGTTGAACACTTGGAAAGGATTTCTACAAGTAATACAGCAGCACAGCACGTCTAGGTTATAAAAAAATGATTTTTTTATGATTCCAAGAATACAAATTATAACCACCATCAGCAATTCTTTGGAAGATCTATATATAATTTTCTCAAGCCTGTGCTACAGTCAATTACGATTATGAATTCTGGCATTGCAAGAAACAATGGATTTTGGAATAAATAGTATAGAGTGAATCACAAATGGTCTCTAATATGTCAAATATGAAGGCCAATTTCACAATCAATGGAAGCGCCTTAAGGTGTGCCCTAAGGATTTCATTCATGGCCCCTATTTTGAATAGCTTTGTCGATGAAACACTTACTGTCATAATCAGTAGGTCTTTCCTAATGTTTGCTTGTGACTTGAAGTTGTTCAGAACAAATAAGAGCATTACGGATGCTGAAAGTTCGTAGTTGGACCATGATAATTTTCACAGGTGGTGTAATATTGCCTTATGGAAGTTAAATATCAGTAAAGAGCAGGTATTTTTTCATTTACTCTTCACGAATTAATGTTGAAATCACGCAATAATGATAAAACGTCAGAAATTTCACGAATAGGAGTATGAAATTAAAAATACTGAAAAAAATGACTCTTTTCAACTCCAGATGAATTTTTCAACTTGAGAACGGTTGAAGATGGAGCAATTCTGCGAACGCCAAACGATTCAGAATGATGAAATTAGTATACCCGATAAATTTTAAGTGAGTCGACGAAAAAAAAATTACTCGAAAATTCGATAGGTTTCCAAAGGGGTAGACCCCTAAAAATCTTGAAAAATACAAAATTATCGAATCCATTTGAAATTTGCCTTATACACGCAAAATTTCATGCTGCTTCCAAAAATATATGATACGTGTATGCGTACGTGTACAAGGTTTAGCAAATAAAAGGGGTAAAAGGTTAGAAATGATTCACTTTAACTCCAGATGAACTCTTCAACTCGAGAATGGTTAAAGATAGAGCAATTCTGCGAACGCCAATCGATTCAGAATTACGAAATTAAGTTAATTTTGATTCAATCAACTTGAGATCAAATTACTTGAGAAATCGAAATAAGTCCAAAGGGGTAGACCCCTAAAAATCATGATAAATAAAAAATCTTCACATCCACTTAAAATTCGCAAAATTCCATGCTCAGATACTAGGTCTGGCATATAAAAGGAATAAAACGTTGAAATTGACTACTTTCAACTCTAGATGAACTCTTCAACTCGAGAACGGTTGAAGATAGAGCAATTCTGCATTTCCTGGGTGAAATGACATTCGGATTCAAAAAACATGTGCTCTTTTGGAATCTTGAATTCAGAATACTAAGTTATTCAAATGGATTAACACGAAACGTGGATTTGAACATGTTTCTTATATTTTTTTCGCTAGCCCCTAGCAAAATGTTTTTTAGAGGAAGTTTCGAATTTTAACAACGTCATTGGGGCGCCGAGTTTTTCTATCATGCAGGTGACAAACATACCATTAACCTAATTACCAGGATTCCTCATTACCATGGTTCTGTCATTCTCACCATTACAAATGGTAGAATCAATCTACCATCATCTAGTCAGTCCATGTCTTGTAGAAACAATCGATAGGAACAAGACATGTGTTACAGTTTTTTCATTCAGTTGTAAATGTGGTCAATAGCCCATATTTTAAAATTCCCTAGCCATGTTGACATCATTCGGCCCATTATAGAGGTCTGGAGTAACACTATTTCACTTTAGACGAGATGTATATATATAGATTATGAGGGTGATCATAAGTGAATTATGAAAAAATACGCTAATAATTGGATGACACTGTCTCAAATAGGATTACTGAATAATAAAAGATATTGACAGATGACTATTTTTTATTTAAAAATTTATACGGGAATGGAATTATTCGATATTAAAAAGACAGATGATATTTGTATAGAGTATAACGAAATTGAAAATATCTTTGATACAGAGAGAAAAAGGAAAACATTTCTCCAGTAACTTAGTCATATCTAATTCACAGTATCAAATTCAATCACTATACCAGGTGGCTACGGAAGTATTGCCTACGGAATATCTCAGTTATTGTATGAAGTAGGTTTGTGAAATTTAGAGCGTCGATATAATGACATAAGAGCTAGAGTTTGAGCATATTGGCATGTCGAAGTTAACTTCCGGTCAGACCGGAAGTAACATCAACTTTCTTATTTTAAATGGAAACCCTGTTTTTTTTTCTTTTCGCTTTATTCAGCATTCAATTCCCTTTCTAATGACATATCACAAGTTGCTATCTAACCAGAAACTAGATCAGAAAAAAAATATTATTGAAATTCACCGAGTAGGCCGTGGAAGCAAAATGAAAGCCAAAAATTGAAAAGTTGGCTATGGAAACCATGCGTCACTTGATAACAGTTGCTACTACTGTGATATTTTATTTTCATTCGTCGGCGTTATAAAAAGCCGCCAAAAAAAATATTGGAAAAATTGGGAAAAAACAATTCTCTGTAGGTCCATAACTTAAATAGGAACATGCAACTTTTTCTTGCCTGTACTATTCAGCATAACCATTCCTTTCTAATTATATAATAGAAAGTAATTTTTTGAAATGAAATACCAAAAAATCCAATTATTATTCTTCAAATAACAAAAAAAGAGATTTATCGAAGAAAAAAATTCAAATTGATAGGATTAAAGATAAAATAAATTCAAATCAAATGTTCGAAATGCATTCCCTCAGCGTCAATACATTTATTGACTCTGGTGATATTTTCATGTAAAATGTTTCTTAACATTTGGGGCGTGATATCTTGGAAAGCTCTACGAATTTTTACTTCTAGCTAATGTAGAGTTGTAGGCTGTGTGGAATACACCCTATTTTTAAGATGCCCCCATAGAAAAAAGTCGCACGGAGTAAGATCAGGTGACCGTGGTGGCCACCTGACTGGACCATGGGTTGTTATAAGTCTCTCTTCATGTACTTCATACAATAACAGAGATATTCCGTAGGCAATACTTCCGTAGCCACCCGGTATATTTCTTTCTTCACTGGTATCAACTTCCAGGCGCTTCGCAGTGAAAGCCAATTATTTCATATTCCTGTAAATCAGAATGGCGAATTCCCTGCTGACTCAGTTCATTTGATGTTGGCGAATATGTAAATATAAATATAACTGCCAACCTCGCGATCTGAATGCCTGCATAATTTATGAATCATGGAAACCAGATATGTAACAAGATGACAACTCTTGTAATTTTTCGAAGTCGTTCTCATTTTTTCCCGCAGGTACACGCTCACTTACTATAATGAGTCTGGAAATAAATCAAAGAGTCGTTATTGGTATAGTGAGTATGAAATATGAGGATAATTTGTAAGGAATTCGAGAGGAAGATGTTTTGATGAAGATTTGATATGATAGCTCGATCCAGAAGTTTGATTGGTTGACTTGAGTTCACTTCAAAGGATCCATGTCGGGTAAATACACTGTTCTGGAAAAAATTATAAAGGACGACACTCTTTGACGAAAAACCATCAAATTAATAATACGAAATGGATTTCATTATCCTATCATCAGCAAGTTTCTAACAGAAGACTACCACTATTCCCCCTATTACAATTGAAGTATGTTTTTTTTATATTTGGAAAGTTTTCTAATAATGATGAAATTAATTAAAAGGAGGAATTTTGCCTATACAGTGCAAATTTTGAGTGGATGTGATGATTTCATATTTCTCACAATTTTTTGTATAGTTTCATCGAATTTCAGAGCGATCGCTGGTCGAACGTAGTTTCTGTAGGCTTTTCAACGAAAGTCTGCATCTTCAGACGGGTCGAATTTAAAATTTGATTTTCGGCAATTTTTCAGGAATGTATTTCGTTGAATCAATGGCGAAGAACAAGGAAAAAATAATGAAAAAATTCCAGATCTGTCGAAAGAATTTTTTTTGGTTGGTAATATGGGTTAGGAGGCCGTTCGAAGGTGAACTGCGCCTGCCAGATTTTTTTTATTTATTTCCATATCATATTCGTGAAATGCAATGTTGTTTGTATAGTATCACCAAATTTCAGAGCGATCGCTAGTCGAAAATAGTTTCTGTAGGCGTTTCGGCGAACGTCTGCATCTTCAAACGGGTCAAATTTGAAATTTAATTTTTTGCAATTTTTCAGAAATGTATTTCGTCGAATCAATGGCGAAGAACAAGGGAAAAATAATGAAAAAATTCCAGATGTGTCGAAGTATTTTTTTTTGGGTGGTTATTTGGGTTAGGATACCGGATTGGCCGTTCGGAGGTGACCTGCGCCCGCAAAAAAAAATTCATATTTTTTTCCATACCATATTCGTAAAATGTAATGTTTTTTGTATAGTTTCACAAAATTTCAGAGCGATTGCTGGTCGAAAATAGTTTCTGTAGGCGTTTCGGCGAACGTCTGCATCTTCAAACGGGTCAAATTTGAAATTTAATTTTTTGCAATTTTTCAAAAATGTCTCGTGTTGAAGCAGTAGCGGAGAACAAGGAAAAAATAATGAAAAAATTCCAGATTTGTCGATAGTATTTTTTTGTGGTTATATGGGTTAGGATACCGGATTGGCCGTTCAGAGGTGACCTGCGCCAGCCAAAAATTTTTAATATTTTTTTCTATATCCTATTCGTGGAATGCAATGTTTTTTGTATAGTTTCATCAAATTTCAGAGCGATCGCTGGTCGAAAATAGTTTCTGTAGGCGTTTCGGCGAACGTCTGCATCTTCAAACGGGTCAAATTTGAAATTTAATTTTTTGCAATTTTTCAAAACTGTCTCGTGTTGAATCAGTAGCGGAGAACAAGGAAAAAATAATGAAAAAATTCCAGATTTGTCGATAGTATTTTTTTGTGGTTATATGGGTTAGGATACCGGATTGGCCGTTCAGAGGTGACCTGCGCCAGCCAAAAATTTTTAATATTTTTTTCTATATCCTATTCGTGGAATGCAATGTTTTTTGTATAGTTTCACCAAATTTCAGAGCGATCGCTGGTCGAAAATAGTTTCTGTAGGCGTTTCGGCGAACGTCTGCATCTTCAAACGGGTCAAATTTGAAATTTAATTTTTTGCAATTTTTCAAAACTGTCTCGTGTTGAATCAGTAGCGGAGAACAAGGAAAAAATAATGAAAAAATTCCAGATTTGTCGATAGTATTTTTTTGTGGTTATATGGGTTAGGTTAGGGTTAGGGCACTACGAGTGTTGTTGTTGTATAGACGAGACACCGGTGTCGCCTTATGCTCCGGGGGATATTGAGTCCGTTGGTTGTGGAGAATGAGAAGTGCCGAATCTATTGGAACTACTCATTTCTCACTCTCAGGCAAATACAAGCCAAAAAACCTGATCTAGTCCATCAAAGTAGGACGATTTTCGTCATAAAGACTTTTATTATTATCATTATTATTATCTACATATATCCTTTTGACCAACACTTTCGTTCAAAACACCTCTCTCCATCATCCCGATTAATATTCCAAGACATGTATATTCAATCGATTAAAAACCTAAATAATAAACTACATCTAACGTCCTCTTAATTGATGTAATATTTTCCCGAAGCTGATTTATTTTTATGGCGTTTCTAGTACAAGTTTTCTACGAGTGTAGTGCCCCGGAGCACGCAACCCGATGTGAAACGAATATGTGGAATTATTACGAAAACACCAGAAGAATTAATAAAGACATTATAATCGACCGATTCAATGAAATATGTATGGAGTTATTATGTTCGGCGTCAATTGCATTTCAGATAGACTGCTGAGTATTCCGTGTTCGTTCAAGCCGTAAATCAAACAAATGACAGGATAAATTTCGTTCAGACATTTTTCGTAAGGAACTGTTACAGTAACATTATAAAACAGGGTGTCAATTTGGAAACTTCCCACTCTCAATATCTTCCTTTGCTACCATCTACGTTTTACTATTAGTCTACTTTTTGATGTAAATTTTTTGGAGTTAATTGCTAATGTTACTCCTAATAAAGGATTGAAACGGTACCACCTAATATTCTAACCAGTTCTGGTAAAACCATGCATCTCAGTACAGACAAGTTCCAATAATTACTTCTGTGTGTTTATGAAAAGACAGCGTTTCAATATTGTTCATTTAGTAATACTATGATACAATGAAGGTAATAATTTCGCATAAAAGAACAAAAATATTAACTTTATAAAAACACATTTTCTATCCCATATACTTTCTCTAACGACTCCAAGAGTGTTAGGAATGTGTATCTCGTTCACATTTTATAATTATATCAACTCACCTGAACCAAATACATATCTTCATTAAAAACATGATTAATTTCTATGCTGAAATCAGTGTTTTCAACGTGAATGGTTTTCTATAGTGACTGGTTACCGATTATTTATTATCTGATTCATTAATTTATTCTTTTACACTTTTATATTATCCGCACTGTTGACTCCAATTTAATTTGAATCTATAGATAAGACAAGTGCTATTTTATGCAGACAAGTCCAGAGTCTTTCTCACCTCGTTTCTGGTGTGATTGCAGTATTAATTTCATGAAAGGCTCTATTGATGATTATGAGTATCCACAACTACAAAGACCCATGAGTTCGCACTATCTCAACTTCCTGATGATGATAATATAGTTGACAAAACGCGTATCTGGTGAAAATGAAATCGTTTTGGTATTTGGATGGTTTGAGTTCACGGTTTTGAAACATACTCATGTTGAAGGTTCAAACATTGACCTTTGCGTGGTCTAGCATGAAAGTATCAAACTATTTCCATCATTTAAAAGAACCACCAACAAAGAAAGATTAGAACAACAACAGTTCCCTTTCAAATATGTTAACTGTAGGTAATTAAATCCACTTCAATCAAATCGTAAATACCATATCATATACTTCCTCACTTTCTCCATCTTCAGGTGTAACCAAAAAGCAAATAACCTGCTACAATTTTAATGAAGACTATAAGGTCGATTAAAGGCACCTCATAAAAAAGGCGCCGTGAAGGAAAAAGAGAAACGGTGACGGTTGAAGGAACATTAGAGAAAGACGAAACTATCAATCCAGATTCCAGACGGATTTTTACGATCTCGCACAGCTTGCTTATATAATGACTAGTCGTTCAGTAGGTATTTTTTTGTTGTGATGGGAGGTTATGATTCTGATCTACGGTTCCCAAAGATGAAATTAGGTAATAGTCAGTCTACAATTGAATATAAACAATTTACTAAAATGAATGCGATACTTTGAAGTTTTGGTATATCCATATTGTAAGAGCAAATTATTTTCATCAACTCTACTTGTTGAAAAATAAAGCAAATTCTTCCTGGTTTTTGTTCCTATGATTAAAACTTTGAGTAACAAAGAAAAGTGTTTGAAAATTCTCAACACAAATATGTATTTAAATCCAGAATATCAAGTACGTATGACTTGCAAATTCTATTTCATGTAGTATAAACATTGAAAATAAAATTGGTTATTTCTGGCCTATGGTTTGAGCTGTGATCATTTACCAGGGCTCCAGGAATTTGAGCCTCTTCCATACAGAAAAGCGCTTCATTCATAGCGTATAACATATGACGATATAAGCTAATACATCCTTTTGGTCGTAGTTCAATGTACTTTTTAACTAAGTTCAAGGCTCCTATTTCGCTTTCTTCTACAATGGTGAAACTTTTTGAGGAGCAGGTCTTGGTTTCTGGTTCCTTGGCCAGTAAAACGGCTCCTCTGTCTTCAATGTCATCAATTGTCATCTTGACCATCTCATCACGTCTTAAGCCTCCAAATACGCCCATTACCAGAACAACTTTATGTAGCAGAAATGTATTATCTGGAGCTTTTGTTATGGAAAGTAATACTTGTCCACCTTCCAACACCTTTGATTTTTTAGGAATGTATCCTTTTGAATTAACTTACAGAAAGGCCATCAGTTTATTAATATTTTTCATGAGACAAACTCGCCAGTTCCTGGAAGTATGCCATTAGGGCAGTTCCATTCACGGTATTCACTCTGTTTTCATCTTTCTATTTAAAAAAATGGTCATACTCCTTCTCGTATAAGTATTTGGATTTCACAGGCAGTAAATTTCCTAACGCTTTTTCAGCTTTGAGCGTTACATTCTGTGGGATCTCCATAATTATTAGGAAAATAACCCTTTTTAGTTTCCTCCACTGAGAAGCTTGTCAATTCGCAGCGTGATTTTATTAAATAAACATCCCTTAGCAACCTCTTCAATGTTTCCATGGCAATTGCATAAAAGCTCACTTGTGCTCGGAACGCAGTAAATTCTTGAGAAGAAAGAAATTTATGAAGTAAACAACGTCGTTTAAGATAATTTTTTCGTGAAAAATAAAAAATTAATGAAGTAAACCGTCGTTAAAGATAATTTTTCGTGTAAAATCGGGCAACATTCATCCCTCTATTTAGGATCTATATGACGCACTTGGAACATAAATAGCTATTTATTCCACATCTCATTTCCAGATTGTAGATGTCTCAAATTCTCACAAAATCCGTATCAAAAATTGTCTTAAAATTCCTGAAATTGATCAAAACGAGTATAATCGTCGAGTATAAAGAAGTTTTTTCAAGGCATCGGTGCCTTCAGAGGTGAGTCTCAGAGGAATAGTTATTCGAAAATCCGCTAGGAATTTCCATGAACACCGCATAAAAAATTCATTAGCAAATTTCATCAGTTGTGTTTCTGTCCTTTCCCGGCATTGAAGTCTCCGAAAGCTCCCGGCAGGAATTATTGCTAGTCTTCACTGCACATCCCTTTGTTTCGGCCGAATAGCGCACAATTGCCGGTCAAAAACTGATGGCAGTATAAGGACATCTGTTCGACCCGGACTCGTGAAAGGATAAGGACCTTTGCATGCTACCACCGCCATTGTCCTCGCGCTAATACATACTTGCTTGCGTTTGTATAGGGCCCGCTTTCTTTCAACTCGCCGCCATTGCTTATCTACAATTGCTACTGTTTATAAGTATCCGATAGTGTTGTTTTTTTTAGTTTATTTTATCTGATTCTTATATCTACTTAAGTGCTTCGCAAGAATTGGTTGGATTTGGAATATAAACATGCGGATTCGAGCTGATTTTCATTCCATGTGAGTTTTTGTGGCGGGATTCATACTTTTGTTTGAAACTTATTCAGATTGATACAGTGTGACCCATTTAAGATGGAAGCACCCTTATAAAACTTACATTTTTCAACCGATTGGAATGATTTTTTTTTGTTAGGTAGATATTCAAAGAGTCTATCAGGACACCAAATATCATGAATAAATCTCAATTTCCAGGGCGAACTAATCTTATTTTTCAAGGTCAAAAATCTAAAAAAATTACTAGCGATTTTTTTAGAAAAAATCTGACTACACCACTGGATTCGCGACATTTTCAAATGATTTACATGTCAATTACGTTGGAATGCGTCAATCAATAAAAAGTTATAAAGGAATGAAATTTGAAAAATATGCCGTTTAATCAACCCACCAATTCATGTTCAAGAATTTTATGAAAATTCTGTATACTCTACTGGATTCAGGATGTCTTGAAATATTACTGATCACAGTTTCATCGAAATCTGTTCGGTAATAAAAAAGTTATAAAGGATTAAAATTTGAAAAATATGTTGTTCAATGGAATTTTAGCAACGTTCTTACTACACCACTGGATTAGGGGCAATATTCAACAAAATATTATTCAAATAAAATTCATGAAACGTTTATGGGAGATTCAATTTCCTTTCATATGTATGTCGAACCATATCAATCAATCAGTTTATCACAACAAACTTTAGTGTCAATAATTTCAAATGAATCTACAAAAAAATAACTGTAAGTACATTTTTCTAATTGCTACAAACTAGCGGAAAACAATCTTTTATTCACAATCAATGTAAAAATAGAAACCAAGAAGATACCGAATTGAAAAATAAATGAGTGCAATTCATATTCTGGTGGCCTCCACCAAACTTCCATCCAATTCAATGCATTTATCATATCGCTTACGAATATTTTTTAAAGTATTCCTCAATTGTTGTGGAGTAATTGCATCGCAAGCTTGCTGAATTCTGGTGCACAGTTCCACTCGATTCCTTGGTCGTGATTTGTAAACCTTTTGTGTAACATAACCCCAAAGGAAAAAATCGAGTGAAGTAAGGTCAGGTGATCTTGGTGGCCATCCAATTAATGTACTCCCCCTTCCTATCCAACGATTAGGGTAATTTTGATTCAGCCAATTCTTCACAATTCCCGCATTATGTATGGAACAACCATCTAACTGAAAATATAAATTTCTTGTTTCTGCAAGGGGAAGTTCATCTATTGCGTTCGAAAATTCATTCCTTAAAAATTGTAGGAAAATTGCGCCATTCGTGTTGCCGTCGAAAAAGAATGGTCCAATTATACTTTCATTCAGTATTCCACACCAAACGTTCACTTTTTCTGAATACTGCCTTTTACAGTTTATCACCCAGTTAGGATTTTCAGTGGCCCAATAGCGAATATTTTGTGATGAAACCACTCCATTTGTTGTGAAACTAGCTTCATCACTAAATGAAATTTTCTTTAAAAATTGCCTGTCATTAAGATACTCGCCCTGGGCCCATAAGCAGAATTCCAATCGTTTTTCTTGATCACCTAGTTCCAGAGTATGTAAAAACTTTGGTTTAAATGGCCTCAATTTATTTTTCTTCAGACATCGCCTAATATTCTCCCTAGGTATGTTTAAATCTAAGCTGGCAACCCTCAAACTACTATTTGGAATATTTCTGAAGTAATCTAATATAGTCTGGTTATTTTCGTTCCTTCTTCGTATATTGTTCTTTAAAATATATGTGGTTACTGCTCCAGTCCGATTGAAAACTTGGTTTATTTTATGTACCGTGCTGTTATTTATGGCTGGACGATTTGGGTGTCTTTCATTGAATATTCTAGTTACTTCTCTTTCACTCCGGTAATCATCACCGGAAAGACTTATAATTTCGATTTTTTCTTGAATTGACAATTGAGCCATTATCTGTTTTTAATTTGGAACACAAATTATTCAGTTCACTAATGGTGCGTAACAAAATGACAATTCATGCGCAAATAAATAGATGAGAAACTGTAAGTCACAGCTAACTTGTTTATTTCATTAATGCATTCTGAATAACAGGCAGTTAAAATTGCAACTCTCATTTTTTGCTATTCAACAAAAGGAAAAAATCACAGCTGATGTTACCTACTGGAATGATAATAATTATTATCCATTGCATATTTTTTTCGTTATTATTTCTATTGGGAGTACATTAGACTTGTCTTATATTGTTGAAATTGTTTTCATGAAGATTAACCAGGAGTTCTCTCCTGATTGTACTTGTTTATGTATCCTCTCCACTTCGAGAAATACCTATAGACTATTTCTACCATCATGATTTTCAGATGTTATAATTGTACGACATTGCAATAATCACCCCAATAATTTTTTCAATAATAAACAGTGGTGTAGTAAGAACGTTGTTAAAATTTCATTTTACAACATATTTTTCAAATTTCATTCCCTTATATCTTTTTTATTACTGAACAGATTTCGATGAAACTGTGACCAGTGATATTTCAAGACATCCTGAATCCAGTGGAGTATACAGAATTTTCATAAAATTCCTGAACATGAATTGGTGGGTTGATTAAACGGCATATTTTTCAAATTTCATTCCTTCATAACTTTTTTATTGATTGACGCATTCCAACGTAATTTACATGTAAATCATTTGAAAATGTCGCGAATCCAGTGGTGTAGTCAGATTTTTTCTAAAAAAATCGCTAGTAATTTTTTTAGATTTTTGACCTTGAAAAATAAGATTAGTTGGCCCTGGAAATTGAGATTTATTCATGATATTTGGTGTCCTAATAGACTTTTTGAATATCTACCTAACAAAAAAAAATCATTCCAATCGGTTGAAAAATGTAAGTTTTATAAGGGTGCTTCCATCTTAAATGGGTCACACTGTAGATAGATACGCACTGTGAAACGAAATATGTTAAACTACAGAACATTACGTTGACATCAAGTTGCCAACGTAAAGTTCTGTAATTTTACATTCGAGTCGAAATAACACAAAAAGGTATGAATAATTTTTAATGATAATCAAGATGAAAATTTGTGAATGGATATCTTGGTGATTTTCGAATATTCAAATTGCATATTCTGATGAAGTTATTTATATTTTTATTCATAATGCGTCACCTTGAATATTATGTGAATTTTCATTAGTTTCAAAAACTAAAATCCTCACCCCTTCTGAATATAAAAATATCAATCATTAGTATCCACCAAGGCAATTAGTCTTCCATACTTTAATGCGTTCGAGAAACAAAAAGCCAATTCTCGTCAAATCTGTCAATGGAGTTTGTTACACGGATAACTAGTTTGTCAATGCCTTTACAGTGAAGCATGATGCAGCTGATACTGTGAAGTTATAAGTCATTTACGTTCGAAGACTTATTAAGTATTAGTAGGCGTAGATTTCAGCTCTATTCACTTTTTATTGAATGAAGTGACTTGAGATTCATTAAGAAGTTGATGCACGTGGGAATATTTTATGAGAGCATAACGCAGACGCTTACAATTCATTTGGCTTTGAAAAAGATGTGGGTTGTCAATTCGAAAACTGTAGAAAAAAATTCATAACACGATGCTGATGAAGTGAGAATAGCAAGGGCTCAACGAAATCCACTTGGGGGAAGTTGATTTTACCAAAAAAAATATTGTACTGCTTTTGTAATATTGACAATTTTCCTCATATTATATAAACCAATCAAATGCCATAATTTTCTTATTTCAAACCAATGGGAACAGGACTTTTTGAAAACACTTCCTCCAGCCCGTGGTATTTTCGAAACGGTGTTTTGTTTCTAGCTTGTGAATACATTTCCATGGTTACGACAATTACGGTAAATATAGGAACGTCAGTTTGACGATTCAACTCTTCAACTGACATTGATTTCACAAGATGAACCGTTCTTGCAATACGCATTTAGACCATAATATAATGTATTCGTGAAATTTTTTGATCGAATATCCCTTCAAAATGTAGAATTTCCAAAATACTTTCACCTTCCCAAGCACTCAAACTGTGTTGCTGTACAAAACACCACTCGAACAAGCTCTCGTGGTGTTTTTAAGCAACACAGTTTTCGTGCCAGCAAGGTGAAAGTATTTTTTGAAAATTCTGCATTTTGTCGTGATATTACTACTGAAAATAGCTTTTGAAAAGATCAGATGATAATTTGTGCAAGATTCAAAAATAACATTCTTCCTGAAACTTTTCCAGGGCCTCACATTTTTCATGATATGTCTTCTCAACACCCTTGAATTACCCTCAACACCTGTTCTTGTAATAGTTTGAATTCAAAACAACAGAACCTGTAGCAGGAAAAAATATACTTATCGAATTGTCCTTCAGAAGTAACTTTATTGTATTACGAGGAATAAGGATGTGGTACGAAAATATTATCAACATAATAATGAAAAAAATTCGTATCACTTCAATATTCGACGTGCTAGCTAGGAAACTCATACATATATGGGTTATCTACTGGAGTAAAGCTGCAAAACAAATCATGTCACCTTTGCTTCTCAAAGAAAATAAGCCATCCATGCAGATAATGAAAAACAGGGGTCATAAAACTGTGTCTTGAGGTGCACCATTTGCAACTTTTTGTAGGAGCGCCGAATACATATTCCCACTGGATTCCATCATGCAATTTGGTATGTCTACAACAAATCTATAGTGCCATTTCTCATATCGATATCCTTCACAGTTTGTAATAGTAATTGGAGGAAGTTGATTCTACCAAAATTTTCATGTTAATGCAGCTTCCAGTTTGTCATGCACGGAATAAGGCTGTTTTGCGTTTGTTATATTGGAATACCTTTCGAAAGGATCAGATAATAATGTGTAGAAGATCCAAACAATATTCTGCTTGAAACTTTTCTAGAAACTCACATATTTCTTGAGATGTCTCCTCAACACACTTAAACTACCATCAACACCAGTTCTTTCATTAGTTCGAATTCGAAACATCAGAACCTGTAGTACGGAAAAAATAGGTACCTACTTATCAAATTTTCCTTCAGATGTCACTTCATTATATTACGAGAAATAAGGATGATATTATGCCCACAAAAATGAAAAAAATTCAACATTCGTCAAGTTACTTATTAGCCAGGAAACTTTTTTTTCAGTCAGCTATTTGCCTCGTATTTACCACTCTAATATCATATGTGCGTTCCATTTCAGAAAATACTGAAAATCGAGTTTTTCTTCCTAGATGAATATGTTGGTCCTTTTCCAAATCATTTATGTTCAAGCCATTTTTTCTAACCGAGTTAAGCGGTATCATCCACGAAACATATAATTTCACCTCGAAGAAAATAAGCCATTCATGCATTTAATGAATATCATGGGACCAAAAACTGTGTCTTGGGGAACACCATCTGCAACTTTTTTTGGGAACACTGAACACATCGTCCTACTGGATTATGTCAGTTCGAAAAATCTATAGTGCATGATATTTCTCATATCAATAATATCCTTCACTATCTATATTTTGAAATATCATCCTATATGCCTGAAGGACACACTGAAATACTTCATGTAGTAAATTTTCGATTTGATATGATGATGGGAAAATTGTTCTATATTCATCTAAAATATAATTGTTTTCTAGACAGTACTTATAATAGACAAAATGAAAAAATCTCACAATAATTATGAATATGGCACATAGGTATAGTTGAATAAATTAATTTTATACAAGTATCCTCTTTTAGCGAGCACACAATATTTATCTTCTAGTAGATATGTATTATATTTTACAAGCGTAAATCAGAGTTTCCGAATCAATGAAATGTAAATATACTACTTTAAGTCATGTCAACTTCAACAGCACGATTTTATTTTAAAGACTTTGCCAACAAAACGCATCTTATTGAAATCTCAAGCTCAAGGTCACTTTTATTCGAAAATCTGATTGAGATTGTGAGGTTAAAATGTTTATGGGGAAATTAAATTGAAAATTTGTCACTACTAAAGCCGTGAAGGATTATTTGCAAGATATTCGCTTTTTTAAATAGTTTTTATTGTGATGGTTCATGCTAAAAATGGTAAAGAGGTGAATTGTCTGGGTTTGTGTATCGTGAAGTTATGCTGGAAGTTACCTTCCTGGGATTCAATACTTTTCTTGGCTACGTGACATTATTGGTGAGTCAAATTATTACTTATTCAATTAGTATACTTTGGATCGTTGTTACTAGATTACTTATAAGTAATTCAGATTTTCATTCTTCTTTTTCGAGTTATCAAATTTTCATTACTTTCACATCCAACTTTCTTTTTTGCATCCCACTTGTTGAGGCTTCTGTGTTGAATATATATACGATAAGATCGACTGAATTCAAGAAACAAGTATTTTTGTATATATACAGAGCAGATTGAAAGTATACGTGTATCTGTTTATATTCTTTGGATTACATGATTTGATCAATTCAGTGCACCATTCATATGAACGTAAATTATGAATATTATACAGTGTGACTCAAGTATACACGAGACTAATATTAAAAAAATAACAGAAATACCCTAAATTTTGAAGAAAACGGATCGGGTAATTTTCCTGATTTCTTCTCAATTACTATTCAGACGTCCAACTATCGTAAAAAACTCTTCGTCTTCAGCATCGTCGAATCCTCCAGCATTTTGAAAGGAAAAAGCCGAATCACCGAATCGAAATCTCTCATCGGAATCAAAAAACGGGTAAGGCATAGCATCCCGACCAAAATCACTATGAATGACAGCGCACACATACACAAGGCGATTGTATTTTGCCGCCCGATACAATTTAAATCCACTATTTCATTATTCAGAGCATTATGCTGTCGCAACCCATCACAGTCTTGTCCTGTTAGCAGCCTTGATTTATTCGATTTCGGCTACCAGCATTGTCTCCCGGCTTAGTCTACCGAGTGTTTTACATTCGGCGCAATCTTCATAATGGTCTCTCTTCCCAGACGTCTTCGGACGCTCACAGGGGCCGCTTCTTGATCAGCCACCGCCAACGAGATAATGCGAGATATGGATCGTGTAAATATTGCTCTGCGGCGTCTTATCTGATGGGTAATGGTGAGTTATGGAATTGTGCTAGTTATTTTACGATTCCGAGTGCTGAATGGAATGCGATTTTTATTGAGCGGAAGCGGCGATATTCAGCAGATAAACAGAGCAAAGAATGAGAGTACTTATATTATACAGACAGAAATACAAGTTTTTTTCCCAAGGTGCGATTTGTAGCTCGATGGCGAGAGATACAAAGTACCGAGGAAAAAATTGCATTTCTGTCCTGAGGTATAAGTATACCGGGTGGCTACGGAAGTATTGCCTACGGAATATCTCAGTTATTGTATGAAGTAGGTTTGTGAAATTTGGAGCGTCGATATAATGACATAAGAATTTAGCATATTGACATGTCGAAGTTAACTTCCGGTCTGACCGGAAGTAACATCAACTTTCTTATTTTAAATGGAAACCCTATTTTTTTTTCTTTTCGCTTTATTCAGCATTCAATTCCCTTTCTAATGACATATCACAAGTTGGTATCTAACCAGAAGCTAGATCAGAAAAAATTATCATTGAAATTCACCGAGTAGGCCGTGGAAGCAAAATGAAAGCCAAAAATTGAAAAGTTGGCTATGGAAACCATACGTCACTTGATAACAGTTGCTACTACTGTGATATTTTATTTTCATTCGTCGGCGTTATAAAAAGCCGCCAAAAAAAATATTGGAAAAATTGGGAAAAAAACAATACTCTGTAGGTCCATAACTTAAATAGGAACATACAACTTTTTCTTGCCTGTACTATTCAGCATAACCATTCCTTTCTAATGATATAATACAAAGTAATTTTTTGAAAAGAAATACCAAAAAATCCAATTATTATTATTCAAATAACAAAAAAACAGATTTATCAAAAAAAAAAATTCAAATTGATAGGATTAAAGATAAAATAAATTCAAAACAAATGTTCGAAATGCATTCCCTCAGTGTCAATACATTTATTGACTCTGGTGATATTTTCATGTAAAACGTTTCTCAACATTTGGGGCGTGATATCTTGGAGAGCTCTACGAATTTTTACTTCTAGCTCATGTAGAGTTGTAGGCTGTGTGGAATACACCCTATTTTTAAGATGCCCCCATAGAAAAAAGTCGCACGGAGTAAGATCAGGTGACCTTGGTGGCCACCTGACTGGACCATGGGTTGTTATAAGTCTCTCTTGAAAGCGATTTTGAAGATAATTTCTCGCTATTCTTGAATTATGCGGAGGGTCGCCATCTTGCTGGAAGTACATTCTCTCAGTTATTTCCGCTGGTAGGTTGTTAATGAATTCCGAAATTTCATTGGTTAAAAAGTTAAAGTATCTCTCTCCGGTTAGTTGGCCTTGAAAAAGAATGGGGCCAACAATATGAGTTCCAACTATTCCTGCCCAAACATTCACACCAAATCTCTCCTGGAAGCCACCTTGTCGAAACCGGTGCTCGTTTTCTATCGCCCAGTACCTGAAACAAAAGACCGTTCACACTTTTAGCACTTTACACTTCGACTATCGACAATAATCCAAATAAAGTACAGTACCTACCTTGTATTATTCCTGTTAAATAATCCATTGTTGGTAAATCTTGACTCGTCCGTAAACAAGATATAATAGTTAAATAGGTGATTCTCAGCATTTTGTCAAAGAAACCAATTACAATATTCCAGGCGCCTTTCACCGTCATTTTCATACAAATGTTGATGCAACTGATACTTGAAGGATTTAAACCGATGTTTTTTCAAAATTTTCCTAGCAGAGTCCTTACTTATAGCTAATTCGGCGCCAATCTGCCTTGAGGAAATTGTGCTATCATATTGTACTAAAGCTAATACATTAATTTCAGTTTCCTCATTAATAACAAATGCTTCTTGGTCTTCGTGAACATCAGGCTCAGTTCTTAATTTTTCTTCAAGCCACTGGAAATACCTTCTTGACGGTTGCTGTCTCCCTGGATATCGCTCTAAATACAATCGTTCAGCGGCATAAGAATTTTTTAAACATTCACCATAAATGAGAAGCATATCAATTTGTTCGGTTCGTGAATAACGGGGCATTTTTTGAATATTCCACTAACTGATTTCGATTTCCAAACCCTTTTAAAATGGCAGAATCAAAAACACTACTTCGAACGTCAAAATAATATGGATAGCAGCGTTCGTGAGAGCTCTCGTTCCTTTTTTGTTTCATTCCAAAATACGTCTTAATCAGCCTACTTGTTAATATTTTGGTTCGAATGATTATTGCAATGGAATGATTATTTTGAATAGCACAAACATCGTCCTTAGGTAGATATTAGAATATCTATGGACGATGGCACAGACCAAGTACGTTTATGTTCCTATTTAACCTAGAACCTACAGGATATAATTTATCATTCCACATTATTTTTAATGTTATTTTTGCGTATGGCGATAATCTGATTTGTTATTTGAATAATAATAATTGGATTTTTTGGTATTTCATTTCACAAAATTACTTTGTATTATATCATTAGAAAGGAATGGTTATGCTGAATAGTACAGGCAAGAAAAAGTTGTGTGTTCCTATTTAAGTTATGGACTTACAGAGTATTGTTTTTTTCCCAATTTTTCCAATATTTTTTTTGGCGGCTTTTTATAACGCCGACGAATGGAAATAAAATATCACAGTAGTAGCAACTGTTATCAAGTGACGTATGGTTTCCATAGCCAACTTTTCAATTTTTGGCATTCATTTTGCTTCCACGGCCTACTCGGTGAATTTCAATAATATTTTTTTTCTGATCTAGTTTCTGGTTAGATACCAACTTGTGATATGTCATTAGAAAGGGAATTGAATGCTGAAAAAAGCGAAAAGAAAAAAAATAGGGTTTCCATTTAAAATAAGAAAGTTGATGTTACTTCCGGTTAGACCGGAAGTTAACTTTGACATGTCAATATGCTCAAATTCTAGATCTTATGTCATTATATTGACGCTCCAAATTTCACAAACCTACTTCATACAATAACTGAGATATATCGTAGGCAATACTTCCGTAGCCACCCGGTATACTATTTTTTTACGCTGACGAAAACTCAAAAATTAAGAAATAATGAAAATTTGGTCAAAGTGTTTTGTCATAATTAATAGTAGTACTTAGTTTGTGGAATTCGTAACTCGACAACATGCATCTTGTTGACAACCCATTATAGGTAAATTAATAAATATTTTATTATAACATCGAATTTTCAGACCTTACTAAAACGTTTTTACTGTTCACTCTGTACATGATGATATATTCTGCACCATCTGAATGATATTTAGTGATATGAAGGTCCGTTGATGATGAGAGCGAAAAAAAAATGCAGTTTGCACTTTCAAATCCCAAGAAAATAATTAAATAAGAATTACCCTGTATTTCAAAATCTATCCATCAACGAACTTCGCGATATACTAAAAATTCAGACAATTTCACCGAGAACCATTTCACCTTTCACGACAAAATAATTTTTTTCCACTTCAGAGAGGTTGGCTGCTTTCAAATATGTCACTCTGTATATCATTCAAATATCATTGAAATTTTTTGAATATTTGATCTCATTGCAACCCTTCCTCTTGCGTTCCTTCCGACTCATGTTGATGCCGAACAGTCAACAAATTCACCGCCCCAAGCGGTTGCCCATACCCCCTTCGCGGCGCCGACTATGGTACATTCATTCATAAACGATCACAGCCCATAAAAATGAATTAACTTTTGTTTCTCCAAACCACCCCGAGGCTACCAGGAAATGCCCATTTCCAATTAACGGACTTTTAAAAACCAATTTTTAATTTAAACGAACTCGGAGATATCTATCGTCAGCTAAATAGGGAAAGGAAATGAAAACGGCTACCGCCACGAGGATACACACAGATTTGAACTTGGTTTAAGTCGAGCTTCGGCCGGTAATTAATCTGAATTCTTACACCTGCAATTTACACCTTGAGGGGTCACGTTCTTGAAAGGAACAAAGAGGCCACTGACGCTCACAGAAAGAGATCACAAAAGGCCTGATATGCTCACTGTTCTGCTCGCAGATGATGAATCAAGTTTCTTGTTGATGATATGATGTTTATGTTAGCCCGTGATGCCGTAAGGAATGTATCGACTTGCTCGTGACAGAATTAGGCAATTTATTCCTTTTCGCAAGCATGTCGCAGGATGCCGTCCACAAAATTATAAGTATTACTCATAACCATCGAAATAGGTGCTACTCAAGGTACTGTACTTGGACCATTGCCTTCTATTATATAAGAAACTTCATTCAGTATTTTCAGTATTTCGGTATACAATATGTACATACATAAATAATTTGTAAGGTTAAACAAAGTAAAGATCGATAAGTGATCATCCAATTGTTTCGATATTTACGTTCAAAATGACGGGTATCTGTGAATATGGTTATAAATGATTTCAATAAAATTAAACTAGGATCTAAGGCAACACAAAATAGTACACGGTAATCAAGTCACATACATAGAGAATTGATAAAAGTCGAAAGATAAAAGTTATAGATTATGATTGAGTTAAGTGGTGGCTAGTTAAAAGTAACGAGGTCTGAAAAATACACAGTATATATGAGATATTCAGGAAAGCGCGTGTAAATGAGAACCGTATGAATATCATTGAAGAAATTTGATTTTAGTATATTATTATGGTGTAAGCATGTATTTATTTCATTTTGCTTCTTCGTGATCCCAATTCGATTAGCTTAATATTTTTTTTTCATCATGCCATGTTTCCGCTTCATAGAAAACAGCGGTGTCATCGGCATTCGGCATACCCTATAGCGGTTCCTTGGAAATCGAGTGAAAACAATTCATTTACATACAGATTAAATAGGAGAGGGCCAAGTACGGTTCCTTGAGGTACGCCATATTCAACTCAGGGCACATGATTTTCGTGATGAATGTTTACTGGGGCTAATGGCTTACCAACGCGCCCTCCGGAGACAGGGCCTGACTGGGAAATTCCTAATACTAATTTTATTCTCTTCCAATTAATAATAATAATTAGAATAAACGGAGGGGAATAACGGGGATCTTCAGTCAGGATCGTTTCAACAAATTAAAAACTCTTTATTACTATGAACCAAGCTTTCGTCTCAATTTTTATATAAATTTTTTTTGTTTTTTTTTTTTTTATTCACCATCATGTATTTGAGGACCCTGAAGAAGTCTCAAAATTGAGACGAATGCTTGGTTCATAGTAATGAAGAGTTTGTAATTCGTTGAAACGATCCTGACTGAAGATCCCCGTTATTTCTCTCCGTTTATACCAATTTTCAGTCGTTAAAACAAAACTGTATAAATAAGAAAATAGCCAAATTGTGGAAGAGAATAAAGTGGTTGAGCGATAAGCACAAAGCCTTTGTTTCGCAAAAAAATATATAATATAGTTATGTTAGGAACAGAACTGATTCCCATTTCTGAAAACACTCTTTGTATGTTGGTTTAATGTTTCAGTTTACGACTACGACGATATATGTTATTAAAAAGATTATTATTGATTGTCAAAAACTTCAACGAGAACCTGTCAAAAATATATTTATTACTACAGAAAAAAAATTATTTATATATTTATATCAAATATAGTAAATATCAGTTTCATTTACAATGGGTACATGAACATATGGGAGGGAAGGAAACATGTTCAAATCAAAATATGAGAATGTTGAAAAATGTAAATATAGAATTTTAAATATAAAATTTTTAATGTAAAATTTAAATTAACACGTAATTTAGTTTTGTAATATGAAATGTAAATGTACCCGTGTATAATGAAAATAATATTGTTCAAAATTTAGCTGCTGATTTGAGCATAATACAGAACCTTGATCTAGGGGCACTATGTATTCTGTGAAAAATTTAAATAAAATTGACCGAATAAATGGACAGTTTTGAAAGGATTGTTTCAGCAGTCACTTGTTGAGAGTTCATAGTTTCAATTGAATTGTACTACAAGACAATCAGTGATAATCAAGATACTCATAATAGAGTTGAAATATTTTTCACTAAACGTGGTGAAGAGTGTGAATGGATCTCACCGGTGGTGGACTGAATTTTCCATCAGCATCACAACCCACTGCCCGTTTCTCTGTATGCCCACGATGATTCCCAACACCCAAGCACTGCCCATTATCACCGAATGAATTATTCTCAGTTTACTCCGATGTACATCGAGTCCTTATAACTCAACTCCCGACCAATTTTTACCCAATAACAACTTCTGCTGGCGAGCCATTAATAAACACGGACGATAAATGAATCTCGAGATATATTAACAAATTGACAGTTGCAGCTCCTATGTAGCGTCTCTCCCTGTTGATTTATGGCTCGGCATGCCGTTTCCGTTCGAGGTACCATCGCGAGATGTGTCGAACTACGTAGTTTGCGCCTCCATAAATCCGGTACTGTCATATGCTGTTGAAAAGTGGAAATATGACTTCAATTAAGATGTGATTGCTTTCAATACATCGGTTTTTTTTGTCTGCTCGCGAGGCACTATTATCTAAAATGGAATATCTTCGCGGTAATCGGTTATCTACATGCTCGCCAGTCCGGGAGTTTAGAAGCAAAAAGTGATATATCTACTTTTCAAAAGACGTGGATTATCAATTCCTCAAGCACCTATACTCCTTATACAGTGTGTCCCAGCTAAAACTTGTCACCCCCCTAATATCCGAACTCATGAAAAAAATTGAAAATCGCTCAGACCCGTCGATTTTTATTTCAAGGGGGAACACTTTCACCAAATACACCATCATTGTGTTGTCAACCCCCTCAACCCCAGCATCCCCTACTTCAGAATTTTCAATGGGACTACTGTACTTGTGATACATCATTTTGAAGGGAATTCAATCCCAAATACATCGGTGTACTGAAATTGAGGATCGATCAAGTGTTGTTGAAGTTAATGAAAACTAAGTTTTATCCAGATATTTTAATTTTTCATCACCTCAAATGTTAGCGTCGTAAGAAAGGTTCACTGTGGGTACGCCACTGTATTGAAAAATAATATGCTGTCAGAAATAATAGATTCGAAGGTGAGACAGACGATTTTATGAAAAAAAAATTGCCCTCATGTGTTTTTGTATACGCATATCTTTGTTTACGCCTTGGTAATTGATGTATTCGAGTCACTGCATTCAACAATTTGAAAACATTCGAAAATGGTTTATACTGTACAAGAGAGAATATCCATTGTAGCTGCGTATTTTGAAAATGGACGATGTGCTAGAGCTACGACTCGAAGTTTCAATGAAAGTCATCCAGAAAACACCACATCATATCAGTACGTGCTTCAATTGATGAATAAGTTCTTGGAGTCGGGATCAGTGCTGAATAAAAAACATGAACGAGAGAAGCCTATGAGAAATGAAGGGGTCGCTGTTGCAGTTGTAGGACATGCAGTGATGGACAACATTCAATCGTTAAGACAACTTGAGACTATTTCTGGAGTTTCGAAAAGCAGCGTACATCGAATTCTGAAAGACGCAAAATTCCATCCTTATAAAATGCAGAATGTACAAGAATTAAATGAAGATGATCCTGACAGACGTACAGAGTTTTGTGAAATCATGAGTCAATTATTGATTGGTGATAATAATTACCTCTACAATGTGTGCTTTTCTGACGAATCTTCTTTTTATTTAAATGGACATGTGAACAGGCACAACTGCAGATACTGGAGTGACGTAAATCCCCATTGGTACAGGGAAACTCATTCACAAACTCCCCAGAAATTGAATGTTTGGGCTGGTATTCTGGGAGACCATATTGTAGGTCCATATTTTATTGATGGTAACCTCAACGGACAAACGTACCTTGAACTTCTTGATACAACTGTGAACCCCAGAATCACTCAGTTACTTGAAGTCGATGATAGGTTACTTGACGATCAGCTCACCTTTCAACAAGATGGAGCTCCTCCACATTTTGTTGCACCTGTACTTCAATTTTTAGATGACAATTTCACAGGGCGATGGATGGAAGGCGAGGACCAATAGAATGGCCGGCTAGATCTTCTGATTTATCACCATTAGACTTCTTTTTATGGGGTAATTTGAAATCCAAAGTTTATATTACCCAGCCAACTTCTCTTGATGATCTACGCAGGAGAATTGTTGTGGAGTGTCGTGCAGTGACTCCAGAAATGTTGAGCGATGTGCGAAGAAATTTCGAAGATCGCTTATACTTCTGTATGGAACTGAATGGTTCACATTTTGAACCTTTCATACGATGATAACATGTTAGGTGATGAAAAATAAAAATATCTGGAAAAAATTAGTTTTCATGAAAACTTCAACAACACTTGATCGATCCTCAATTTCAGTACACCGATGTATTTGGGATTGAATTCCCTTCAAAATGATGTATCACAAGTATAGTAGTCCCATTGAAAATTCTGAAGTAGGGGGTGCTGGGGTTGAGGGGGTTGACAACACAACGATGGTGTATTTGGTGAAAGTGTTCCCCCTTGAAATAAAAATCGACGGGTCTGAGCGATTTTCCATTTTTTTCATGAGTTCGGATATTAGGGGGGTGACAAGTTTTAGCTGGGACACACTGTATTTAATAACGCATAACTCGTTGATTTTTTTGTTCGATAGAGGGTTTGTCTAGACATAGATTTAGATAAATATATTTTATTGGTCCATTTCAGAGAACTTTCATAAGTTATGGGACAAGTCATGGAAACACTCATATGAGTTAGAAGATTTGTCAATATTACAATTCATAAGATAATATATAGCATACATATATATTACACTAGAATTTTTTCGACAGTTCTAACAACCATTCAAATTTTGTAATTTTTAGTCATATGAAATGAATGCATTCAGTGCAATTATCAATCACTATTACAATACCATTGAGTTTGACGATTTCATTCGAAATAACTTTCAAAATGTTAGGATTGTTTGTCTTGTTCTTGATTTCCCGTGCGGATGGCGCTGCGATCAACTTTGTTGTTTGTCGTAGTGTCATCCGTGGGGAAATATTATTTAAACGGTTGATTATTATTCATTTTGCAGGGACATGACAACTATTATGTTGTCCGACCTACCCTGGCACTGATGAGAGACAAAACCTGGAAACATGCATGTCTGCAGGTGGTCATTCCCAGCCAAATGAAGGACTGTCTTCTGTTTAATTACAAGACAAGCACTTGCAATTGGGTCTTCTTGGAAGAACGTTGCACAAATATCTGTCAGATGTAGTTCAATGTCCGTCGTGGTATTAGCCAAGGAAGTTTTCTGACAGATGTTTACCTTCATTTTTCCACATGGTGGAAACGATTAGAGAGAAGGGTACTCCGTCTTCATTTCACTAGATCATTCAGTAAATCTTGAAATTTTTTGATTTCAACATCAGTAGTTTCTTGATTTTTATTCATACAAAAGATTCCAATCTTCATTTATTTGAACACACTTGTTGAAAAATAAAATATAACGATTATTTTTTGACAATTCTTGCAACCAATTGAAACCATCATTCAAAGCATTCATGTACGTTCAGGCCAATTACAGCATTATTATAGTGGGAATTTTCTACCTTGAAAATTGCCGCGGGAATTTTTTGTGGTATTTTGTTTTTGTTATGTGACAACTGATACTTTTGATCTGACGTCTGCGTCATCAGTTTGCATGAAAAGTCGATGAAATTTTAAGAAAATCAACGAAAATGCATACAAGAATACTATTTTGAGTAACGTGTCAATTTGGAAACACTTTCAATTGATAACTTAGGAACAGAGAGAAAGCAATAGCTTTCAATCCAACAGAGCCAAGGACAAAACCTCTATAATAATAGTATATTTCATGATGAGAACTTCAAATTCCAAACTTCATTCTGTTTATAGCGATTCAAGTAAATTGTTGAAATAAAAATGGTATATGTATAGAGAATAGGTCTATGATTGGGGCATCAAAGAATAATCTATCGAATACCACACGAGAGTTCGATAAAGTTGAAAATAATTCTACAGATTTTTTCTCAAACTTGTAGTTATTTGGCAATAGCCACTCAAGCAACAAGTTTTCGAAAAATTTGTCAAATTATTTTCATTTTATTCTCTCTCAATTGCGAAAATTTCAACTAACAATGTGAAACTTCATTAAATTTTTAGGGTGAAAAAGTAATTATTTTCTCCCCGTGCATGGAGAAAAATTGCTACTTTGAATCCTAAAACTAGGAATAAAACGTTAATTTCCAAAGAAAGTGTTGGGAAAATGTTTTTGAATGACGTTTTCTAACATTTTGAGAATAATCTAATTTTTCCCAATTTTTATGAGAAATTATCAAATTGAGACAAAAACTCACGAAATATCGCATTATTTTTTAAAGAATTTTCCATATGGTGCGACTTTTCTTGTGAAACTAGTCTTACATCATTTATTAATCGTGTGGAGACAATAGCTACATCTTTTGTTTGAACTGATAAATGTTTGTGTTTATTTTTTCGATTTCTGCTTCGTCGGTCGCACTTCCAAACGTAGCGACGAGACTCTCGGTAAAAAGAACAGAAAAACGCTACATTTCACTTCACCTTCCAACCAAACGCCGTCCTTTCTAATACGCGTAGAACTTTCTAGACCGCAGCCCGTTTGCCCGCCACATCTGATTATTTACGAGCGGAGACCGGCCCTGCACATTCCCTTCCGCGGTAGCCGGGCACCCTCGGGCATAGCGCTCCACACCCAAGAACGGCGATTAAGAAACGAAGGAAAAAAGCGATTCGGAGCAAAAACGAGCATATCGAGAGTCGGCTGTTTTTGCCGGGAGCGACATCCACATCTTCTGCTGGTATGAAATCTAGAGTGCCTAGCCTAGAGGCGCTTGCTACCGAGCGGTACTTACACGCATCTAGATATTTATACCAACAAGAGGAGGAATTAAGGTGTTTATACAGAGGCGACAGAATCAGCAGTTGGGAAGGACAGAATAAGCAAAAAAAGACAAGTTCTTGAAATAAAACCGTTTTATACACAGTGTCACAAAGGCAGAGAAGCACCTGTCATAGTTATGAAAAAAAGGAGGATCAAGAAATAGAAGACTCAATAATTTATTGGTGATTATTATTTGAAACTTCTTGCAACCAATCAAAACCATCAATTCAAAGCATTCATGTACGTTCAGGCCAATCACAGCATTATTGTTTTCAATCCTTTCACCGACGTTCAGTTCAATTCATCACGAGCTGCACGTAATGCTAAACGTAAAATCCTACAAGAACAACTCGAAAAGAGAAAATCTAGCACATCAGCTCTTAATGAATCTGAATTATTTGCAATAGTCAGATAATATGACGAAAATGAACCGGAAGGAATTCACATCACATATTTGCGTTTGAATTAGCTTGGCGCGGAGGAGAAGCAGCCTAATTCAAAACCACTTATTTCGTATCTGGGATTAAAAATAATGAAAAATTCACTGAACTTATCGAGTATAATTCTTTATTTCCGAAAACGAGACAAGACGGTAACAATGAATTATGAATCAGAGAATTGAGTAAAAGCGGAATTGAAGAACAAGCTCTGATAAAAATAACAGGACAGAGCAATTAATCATCAAGAAAAACATACTCACAAGTTGACAAAGAGTATCATTCAATAAATTCATTTAGAAAAAAAACTTCAACATCTACTACAGAAACATAAAATGGCTACCGCAGCGACATCACTGTTCCTGGTATGAATTTCAATAACTGCGTCAATAACGCTCGTATAATTGCTAGGCAATAGTTTGTCATTAAAAATACATAAAATACAAACCTCTCGTGCAATTAAAAGTGAAAAGAAAACTTTAAAAGTGAAACCAATGAATCAAAATGACATTTTTATAACACCTCTTTGAAAACTGAATTTTCCTCCTAGTCATATAGCTAAATGACTTTCGAAACCTGAATTATATCGAATCTAGGGTTTAAAGAGCCTTAGAGCCTTAAAGTGTAAACTGTGAGAAAGAGTATACGTGAACAGACCCAATAGGAATGTCTGAGGTTGTGGTTGTAGCGTAAAGAGATGAAAAGCTTTGGAATCAACGATTCCATTGCCATTGTCCCTATCTATTTTTATCTTCAATAGATCCTGAACAATAATAACATGCTTTCCTTCTTCATTTCATCAAGTAATCTGGTGATCTCCTCTCAAACTGATATTTCTCCAATTTGACTTGCACGTAGGTGGCTTCGGGGTCCATAAGGCGTTGTAACGTGGCAGGGGTGGTATGCAGCCCGAAGGGCATCACTCAAAACTGATACAATCCTCTTGAGTTATCGGTGAATGCGGTGATACGTTTGCTGTTCTCGAGTACGAGAGAGCTTCGATGAATTTATCATTATTTCGAACAATCTGTCACGATTTCGAGTCCGGCCCCGAGACCGGCCCTGATCTAATTAATTATGCACCCTCGTTCAACTACAACAGCATATCTGATGGCGTACGGATCGCCAAGAACAAGCTGGAATAAATCGATCAATTCGATACTATATATATATATATAGTGAATAATTGTTGTAAATAGTGTTTTAAATAAATTAGGAAAATTAGTTAGTGCAGTTTTACTACATTTGGTGTCAGAAATGGGATGAAGCCTATGCCCTGCCCAACCAAGAAGCCATCACCGTTGCCGACGTCTTGGTGAAGGAGTGGATTTGTCGATTCGGTGTCCCGTTAGAGCTGCATTCGGATCAAGGCAGGAATTTCGAGTCAAACCTGTTTCAGGAGATGTGTCAGATGCTGAACATCCGGAAAACGAGGACCACAGCTCTACATCCGCAGTCCGATGGAATGGTGGAGCGGATGAATAAGACGATAAACCGCCACCTGTCCAAGTTAGTCTCTGACCACCAGAAGGATTGGGACCAGTACCTCCATCTGTTCCTGATGGCGTATCGTTCCGCAGTTCATGAGTCAACCGGCCAAACCCCTGCTAGTGTTATTATGGGCCGAGAGCTGCGACTTCCATGTGACCTGAAGTTTGGGACGCCACCAGGACAAGACACTGCGGGAGATGACTACGTCAGCAAACTGCGACAGAGAATGGACGACATCCATGAACGGGTCCGTTTGAACATCCAGAGTGCCAGCGACAGAATGAAGGAGACCTACGATATCAAGGCGGATGCTGGTGGATATCAGACAGGTGACCTTGTCTGGCTATACAACCCTAAACGTCGCCGTGGACTATCACCGAAACTTCGGAATTCGTGGGAAGGTTCATATAAGATCATGAAAAGGATAAACGACCTCGTCTACCGCATATATAAGCCACCACGAGGAAAACCTAGGGTAGTCCACTTCAATAGGTTGTCCCCTTACGCCGGAAACCACGATCAAGTCCGCACAGTCAGGTCACCGGAGAACGAAATGACGTTTCAGAGGTTCATGTCACTGTACTCGAACGGACAGAAAGTTCAATATGGGGTAACCCGAGAGGAGTCACGAGATCTTTTCAAGGTGCCTGCTGATTACGCGTTAGCTCACTGTGTGGCAGAAGATCTCCAAATGTCCAGAGGCATTGCAGTAGTTTTTTCCAAGAAGTTCGGTCGAATCCAGGAACTGAGAGAACAGAACCCGGAAGTTGGAGGGGTGTTACAGCTGAGGAAAGGCCAGAGAAACATCTACTATCTGGTCACCAAGAAGCGTTCTCGAGATAAGCTGTTTTATGAAGATGTTTGGAAGAGTCTTACGAGATTGAGAGACACGATGCTGGACCAGAATATTATAGACCAGGCAATCCCAAAATTGGCCTGTGGGCTTGATGGGCTGGACTGGAGAGTTATAAGAAGCATGTTGGAGACAATATTCAGATCCAGCGGCATCAACATTCTGGTGTGCTGCAACCATCTTCCTCGACCCAAATTGAAGACTGTAGAGTGCTACTTCCATCGAACGTCCAGGTGCAGATATGATGAATCTTGCAGATATCTTTACACTCCAAGAATGACGTTTCGGGGCGAATCGTCTTTAAGAAGGGGGCAATGTAACGATTTCGAGTCCGGCCCCGAGACCGGCCCTGATCTAATTAATTATGCATCCTCGTTCAACTACAACAGCATATCTGATGGCGTACGGATCGCCGAGAACAAGCTGGAATAAATCGATCAATTCGATACTATTCGAAGAGCCATCTAGATGAAATGTTCTATACTCCTGAATAATCGAGAGTCGTGAATGGAAACTGCTTGGGAGTATATAAGCGGGACAGTCAGAATGGAGATTTAGTTACAGATCCAGAGTTCGCTGATAGATAGCCACAGTAGAAATAAATTGAAATACCTAGTTATTGAAGTAAATGTTTTAGTGAATAATTGTTGTAAATAGTGTTTTAAATAAATTAGGAAAATTAGTTAGGGCAGTTTTACTACAAATCTATCAACTTATTATCATACGAGTGCATTCTGTGGGAGATAGAGGGCGCTAAGATTGTTTATAGGGTTCGGTATTTGAAAGATGGTTTCTGTGTTTGACCAAAGATGTAACTCATCGAATATCTTCGAGAAATGATCATTATTACTGTAGGAAGTAACGTTAACTGATTTCTTCGTCATTGATATGCGAAAAAGTGGTCAGATGTCACTCTTCAAAGAGAATGGAAAATGAATCGAACTTTCACAACAAATTCTCATTTTGATGAAGAAATCATGACTTTTTTGAACTCAGAAACTGTTAAGCCGTTTCACACTGTTTTTAACAACTTTTTTCATGAAGTTGTTCTTCTTGAAACTTGTCGTGGGATAATCCTTCACACTGATAGTAATAATTGAATGAAAACTATGAAAAATACGAATATCGATATTCAAGATTACTGTGACAAAAAACAATTAATTCATTTCGAATATTCATTAAAATCTCGCGGATATGTGTGAATCCGTGGTGTCACAAGTGCAAAAACCTCCATGGACTCCTTTCCACGCTCGTACATACACACATTTCCTTTCAAATCCAAACCAACATGTGGCTAGAGCGCTGGACAAAAACTGAATTGATGGACGTTATTAATTGACGACATTACTTGCAATCGACCAAGTTGCAATCAATAATTCAGAAAAATTTTATACGATAAGCTGCTCAACCCAATTATACACGGTGACGATTAAAAGCAATACCTACAAAGATAATAATATTGCGTGTTCGATTGAAACATTAACTTCATTTATAGCCAGTTTACGCGGTTGGCCAGAATAACCAATTTATTTTACATACTTGAGCAATTACTTGTACAGTTAAATCACGAACAAGAAGTTTAATGGAGAAGAATTTGCTAGTAATGAGGAGAACCAGATCTCTCGCTTCCAAGCCTCTAAAGGCCTTAAAAAATATACCTTCATCAACGCGCTAATGGAATGGAGAAAAGTGCAGGAATTTAATAACATTTTCATATTTCTATCTTTTAAATGCTCATAATTTTGAATAACTTTACTCACATTCCATCTACAAAGTTAACATCTTCAGGAACTGTAAGCGCGTCTGGTGAAAATATCATAAGTTCTGTGCTTGGGTGGTTTTGTATTTGTTCAAAAGCTCATCTTATTCAACGAAAAATGTGACTCCAATGAAGATGTTTACAATAATACTACTAATATATTACAATCATTCAGATAATTTCTGAATTATAAACAGTAATACTCAATATCCTCAAACTTAAAAATAATATAGTAGACAGGCGCATCCACCAAAATTTTTGAACTATTTTCACAACTTCCATCAAGTTGCCCTGATTTTTCTGCCAAATCAATTAATGACCAACATATCATCAGTTCGCCATTTTGAGGAGACTTGTGGACATCTGTGTGAGCTTTCCTCTAATATGGTCCTAAAATTGTACACAGGTACATCAGAAAAGACAGTTCAACCTGAATTCAGGAAGTGATTAGCATAGCCTGCAAAATTCACTACTACAAGGAGCGTCATTATAAAATGCTAGAAGTAATGATAGAATCATCAAAGCTTTCCACGCCCGAGAACAGCAGACCATGATTTTATCAGTTTTGGCTGATGTCCTTCGGGCTGCATACCACCCCCGCTACGTTACAACCCCTAATAGACAGGATAGTTCAGAAGCATCTAGCTAGACTCATAATTAATTTCCATGAAAATCCCCTTGCCAATCAGTTTGAATTATTATAGTTCTCAGATAATACGAAAACATACAGAAATCTTTATAATAACATAACAAGATGCGAAATGAAATTGTAATACTTAGTCAAGAATTACTAACACAACTATTGTAACCGATACACGGATGATACTAAACTTGTATGAAACAAAGAATAAGGGAAAATTAAAAAATATATATAAATAAAATAATAAAAAGGAAGAAAAGAAAAATAAATATGGAAAATTTTAAATAAAAAAAATCATGAAAGCCAAAAACAAAGAAGTGAAAGATAACACAATGGAAAATTAAAGTGAAAATTATGAACCCAGAAAAAAAAAAGAAAAATCTGCCAATTTCTGAGTTCTATTCAAAATATAAAATAGTCTGGCTAATTGGTATACCCCAAAGCCAAAACTCAATCACACACACAGCAAGAGGGTATCCATCGCGTCCAAGCCACATGCCTGTGAGTCAACCCAAAGAAATATCAGTTTCGGAGGTATTCTAATTACTTAGGAATATAATTTCAGTCTATTCGTTTCCCAATTGATGAAAGTTATAATGATTTCAGTAATGTGATTCAATCATCGCTGGACGAATACTTCAAATTTTGAATATTACTTAAGCGATCGACAAACAACAGTTACAATCACAAGTGATGTATCCTCGGATAAAAAGTTAACCTGTCAGAGCATTTATCATAAAAGCAGTCCGTTTAAGAGCGATTATGTTCCTGTTACAACCACTACGACACTCTCAGTCAACGCCATTCTCCTACATGATGGTTATTTACCTCATGACTCTTTCGCGGTGAGCTAACTACTCGAAATAACAGTACAACAGTAGTATTATTGTAAAAGTGAGCTGGCTACACGTGCCTTCAGATGTTTCAGAACACGCGAAACACGATACCACGATTCTTCGTGATCTCGAAGATGACGGTGCTGCGCTTCAGTCACCTCTCTGTTCTTTCCTCGAGAGGTTTCGATTTCTTCGAAGAATTACATTGATATATGATCTCGGGTCGTCGTGGATATGTGATGTTTCGTGCTGTAATGCCTTTTTTATTTAGATAGTTTTTTGAGTGCGAGTCACTGCTCCTCTCGGTTGTCATCAAGTCTCTTGGCACGCAAAGCGCGTCCCAAGAAATAGATTCCGGATCACCCCCTTGATAGAGTTTCTGTTTTCAAAAATGTTCTGCCGTTGGAAAGCTTAACATGTGGATTGATTCACTTGTTTATCATTATTCCGCGAACGTTTCACCTCCACCTGGAGTATAACAACCAGCCCACTCGTATAAAGTAGCAAATAATTATAGCAAGCGTCCAGCATACGGTAACTCAGTAGTCAAGTTGATATAATATGATCTACTGTACATTTTGTCCGCACATAACCCGTGATTATGTCTTCACACTTGAATGGGCATTTCCCGGATGCCGCTTCTTTATTATAACTCTGAACGCGTTTGAATTTCAGGAGCGATTAACATGCATCACAGCACGCTCGGATTTCGAATCACCATCTTGTAAAAATGACGACCAGTAATGGGTATTATACGGGGGTTTTTGTTGGCACTTATGTGCTTGTTAATGAAAATGCTCGCCTTGTATCTTGGTAATGCTACAAGATGATGAGGGGGTACAGGATTTACGAGAATGTTGT
Organism: Chrysolina americana; assembly: GCA_958502065.1. Lineage (NCBI taxonomy): Eukaryota > Metazoa > Arthropoda > Insecta > Coleoptera > Chrysomelidae > Chrysolina > Chrysolina americana. Next base: position 98,738,906 of record OY293413.1, on the reverse strand, counting down.
TACGGATTTTAATAAGCACCGATGTCAAGTTTGTGCAGGCCGGTGGAAAAAAACCGTGAGGGTAGGAATTATGGTAATGTCATGTCTGTCCTTATCTTAACTGAATCAAAAAGTTGGATATTTATTATTCAAGACTTTCGCAATACAGTGCAAAAACTATCAAGGTGGACAATAATTTCGACTATAGAAAGCTTCAATTTTCAAAAAACCAGTGATTTCAACCAAGTGATGCGAGGATAAATAGATGAATAGATACTCCAAGCATAGGAAATCAGAATTTGATGTTTCCGGGAAGAAATCCGAAAGTTTTTTCCTTAACAGTTTTCTATTTTGGTCAGTTTTCCATATTTCAACTTCTTCATTGAATTGAAAGCAAAAGAAAACATATATTGAGGCTAGCGAAAGAGAAAAATAATTTCGTTTTCACGGTGAGTGACTCAAAATTCATCAAGTATACAAAGATAAAAAGGATATCTTCAATCAAATATATACAAACTCTTGAACAGAATACTCTTCTGAGAAAAATTATTATTTGTAATTGATGAATATACTCTTATTTCAAACTAATTGAGCTGTTTGCTTCTTTACATAAATTCTCTTGGAATGAATTTGATCGCAGCAAAACATTCTAACTCTTCAACCTAGAGAACGCCAACATTGACTCATCTGCAGAACATATTCCTCTTGATTCAAAAATATAATTCTTTGGCAGAGATCTGGAGGAAGCACGTGATACAGTCAACCAATAAGCTTAAGCCATAGCGGGTGCTCGCGAATCCCTGCGAACCCACGCGAAAGCGAGAACTGCCATCGGGACCTCCATCTTGTAAACGTATTCCGTTTGACTGACTGTTTGAGGGGGCAAGTTCGAATATCAAAGTTGTTATATTCCTCATAGTATTCAGTGGTTTTGTGGGCACGATGTGCCACTAAAGAAGTGCAAAATGGAGGTTGAATTATTCCTGCAGAATTGGAATTCGGATCGTTTATGGGCCAGTTGTGAAGGTAGGTTGAAAATATTTTCGTTTTCAATTGTGTGTATAATGGCGAAAACCATTTTTTCTGTATTCGATCGCATTGTTGTGCATGACTGCTAACGGTTTTCATTAAATACGTCGGTATAAAATTAATATTACAAAACTATTCTTACATATAGCAATTATACTTCAATTGTTTGTAGTTGTTAGTGCATTATTTTCTGTTCAATTGATCTTTGGTATGAACTTCGTGCGTTACAATTCACAACAAAGAGGTAAGGCCAAAACCAACTCCTTTTCGAACATTTCATGCGAAATATCCTAAGTATTTGAAAATTGTCTTCATGGCATATTTTCATTACCAAGTGCATGCACAGTCTACATACTCAACCTCTAAATTCAGATAATCTTGAATCAAAAATATTTGTTTCATTCACCTATTTCTCATTATTTCAAGATTATGTCAACTCTAAATCCCGTTTAGCCATCATACATATTTGAATCCAGAAGAAAAGAACTTAATGAAACTTTTAGTCGAAAAAACGCAGTAGGTATTTGAAGAATATATATAAGTTGATGGTTTTTCGATAACGAAAGTCTGACATTGAAACTGATATCATCATGAGAAAGCCTATAAAAAATGTCTGTACAGAATTCGTTTTTATATTGTCCCATTGACCTAATTGTATTTTTCAGAAATTACTTCTTGGAACAAGCTCTTTTGACGAAGGCCAGTTCTAGCACCCTAAATGACACCGATAGAGACAGATTGGCAGAGTTGGCAGTTACTCATTTCATTAACAAGTACGGCATATTATTGTATGTAAAGTTATTGTTATAATAAATTTAATTTTTATTCCCTTGTTGAAATTGTTATTGTTGAAAATTGTTCAATGAGTATTTATTTAATAAATGTTATTTTTATGAGCATTTTATTATTTCTTATGGAATACATACATATTTGCAAAAAAAATGTTGAGGTTTCATAAAAAATACCAGTAAACTAATTTAATCATTCTGAATCGATTGGCGTTCGCAAAATTAGTTTATCTTCAACCGTTCTCGAGTTGAAGAGTTCATTTGGAATTGAAAATAGTAATTTCTAACGTTTTTCTCCTTTTATAAGCCAAACGTCCTACCCGAGCTTAACCAAATCATATATTTTCAGAATCAGCATGAAATTTTGCATATATAGTGCGAGTTTCAAGTGAATCTGATAATTTTGTATTTTTCATGATTTTTAGGGGATTTTTCGAGTAATTTGTTTTTACGTCGATTAACTCAAAATTAACGGAGTAAACTAATTTAATCATTCTGAATCGATTGGCGTTCGCAGAATTGCTCTATCTTCAACTGTTCTCGAGTTGAAGAGTTCATTTGGAATTGAAAATAGTCATTTCTAACGTTTTTCTCCTTTTATAAGCCAAACGTCCTACCCGAGCTTAACCAAATCATATAATTTCAGAATCAGCATGAAATTTTGCATATATAGTGCGAATTTCAAGTGAATCTGATAATTTTGTATTTTTCATGATTTTTAGGGGTCTTCCCCTTTCGATTTTATTCGATTTTTCGAGTAATTTGTTTTTACGTCGATCAACTCAAAATTAACGGAGTAAACTAATTTAATCATTCTGAATCGATTGGCGTTCGCAGAATTGGTTTATCTTCAACCGTTCTCGAGTTGAAGAGTTCATTTGGAATTGAAAATAGTCATTTCTAACGTTTTTCTCCTTTTATAAGCCAAACGTCCTACCCGAGCTTACCCAAATCATATATTTTCAGAATCAGCATGAAATTTTGCATATATAGTGCGAATTTCAAGTGAATCTGATAATTTTGTATTTTTCATGATTTTTAGGGGATTTTTCGAGTAATTTGTTTTTACGTCGATTAACTCAAAATTAACGGAGTAAACTAATTTAATCATTCTGAATCGATTGGCGTTCGCAGAATTGGTTTATTTTCAACCGTTCTCGAGTTGAAGAGTTCATTTGGAATTGAAAATAGTCATTTCTAACGTTTTTCTCCTTTTATAAGCCAAACGTCCTACCCGAGCTTACCCAAATCATATATTTTCAGAATCAGCATGAAATTTTGCATATATAGTGCGAATTTCAAGTGAATCTGATAATTTTGT